>SJXQ01012510.1:0-25804 GCA_006408695.1 Aepyceros melampus
TTCATGATCTGAGCCACAGTCAGCTCCCGGTCTTGTCTTTGTTGACTGTATAGAGCGTCTCCATCTTTGGCTGCAAAGAATATAATCAGTCTGATTTCGGTGTTGACCATCTGGTGATGTCCATGTGTAGAGTCCTCTCTTGTGTTGTTGGAAGAGGGTGTTTGCCATGACCAGTGCATTGTCTTGGCAAAACTCTATTAGTCTTTGCCCTGCTTCATTCTGCATTCCAAGGCCAAATTTGCCTGTTACTCCAGGTGTTTCTTGACTTCCTACTTTTGCATTCCAGTCCTAAAGAGGCTCTTTAGTTCCCATTAACTTTCTGCCATAAGAGTGATGTCATCTGCATATCTGAGGTTATTGATATTTCTCCCAGCAATCTTGATTCCAGCTTCTGCTCTATCCAGTCAGGCATTTCACACAGTGTACTCTGCATATAAGTTAAATAAGCAGAGTGACAATATACAGCCTCGACATACTCTTTTCCCAATTGGAACCAGTCCATTGTTCCATGTAAGGTTCTAACTCTTGCTTGTTGATCTGCAAACAGATTTCTCAGGAGACAGGCAAACTGGTCTGGTATCCCAATCCCTTTAAGAATTTTTCAGTTTGTTGAGATCTACACAGTCAAAGGCTTTGGCAGAGTCAATGAAGCAGAAGTAGATGTTCTTTTGGAATTCTCTTGCTTTTTCTATGAACCAACTCCAGGATATATGTCTCTATGTGAGTGATCACACCATTGTGGTTATCTGTGTCAGTAAGATATTTTTTGTATAGTTCTTCTGTGTATTCTTGCCACCTCTTCTTAATATCTTCTGCTTCCTTTAGGTCCATACCATTTCTGTCCTTTATTGTGCCCATGTTTGCATGAAACGTTCCCTTGGTATCTTTAATTTTCTTGAAGAGATTTCTAGTCTTTTTCATTCTATTGCCTTTCTCTATTTGTTTTCATTGATCACTGAGGAAGGCTTTCTTATCTCTCCTTGCTATTCTTTGGAACTCTGCATTCAGATGGGTATATCTTTCCTTTTCTCCTTTGGCTTTCATTTTTCTTTTCTCAGTTATAATGTAGATGAAATATCATACTACAAAGAGAAACAGCATTACTGAAAAAGAAATGGCTGACTCTGTCCTTTAATGATACTTCTGTTTCTCTGCTTGACTAATGTTATATCTATACAGCATTAGAACAATCAGCTGAGCAGTTGCTCAAATTAACAGTTTGATCTACTTGCTTCAAACAACTTACACTGACTTCTACCACTGCATTTGTTATAAAAGACAAATATTTTAACATTATAAACACACAATTTATTTGCATTTGGCTGACACACTATGAAAATGTTTGACAAACCTAGGGTAGGGAACTATAGGTACAAGTGAAATGAAAGATAATAACATTTTAAAAATGAAAAATCTGGGTCATATGGCAGTTCTATTTCCAGTTTTTTAAGGAATCTCCACACTGTTCTCCATAGCAGCTGTACTAGTTTGAATTCCCATCAACAGTATGAGAGGGTTCCTTTTTCTCCGTACCCTCTCCAGCATTTATTGTTTATAGATTTTTGTATAGCAGCCATTCTGACAGGCGTGAGATGGTACCTCATTGCGGTTTTGATTTGCATTTCTCTGATAATGAGTGATGTTGAGCATCTTTTCAAATGTTTTTTAGTCATCTGTATGTCTTCTTTGGAGAAATGTCTGTTTAGTTGTTTGGCCCATTTTTTGATTGGGTCATTTATTTTTCTGGAATTGAGCTGCAGGAATTGCTTGTATATTTTTGAGATTAGTTGTTTGTCCATTGCTTCGTTTGCTATTATTTTCTCCCATTCCAAAGGCTGCCTTTTCACTTTGCTTATAGTTTCCTTTGTTGTGCAAAAGCTTTTAGGTTTACTTAGGTCCCATTTGTTTATTTTTGCTTTTATTTCCATTACTTTGGGAGGTGGGTCATAGGGGATCCTCCTGTGATTTATGTCAGAGAGTGTTTTGCCTATGTTTTCCTCTAGAGGTTTATAGTTTCTGGGCTTACTTTTAGATCTTTAATCCATTTTGAGTTTATTTTTGTGTAAGGTGTTAGAAAGTGTTCTAGTTTCATTCTTTTACAAGTGGTTGACCAGTTTTCCCAGCACCACTTATTAAAGAGATTGTCTTTTCTCCAATGTATATTCTTGCCTCCTTTGTCAAAGATAAGGTGAAGAAACCAGAATTGAAAGAGACTCGTGTACCCCAATGTTCATCCCAGCACTGTTTATAATGGCTGGACATGGAAGCAACCTAGATGTCCATCAGCAGACAAATGGATACGAAAGCTGTGGTACATATATACAATGAAATATTACTCAGTCATTAAAAAGAATACATTTGAATCAGTTCTGATGAGGTGGATGGAACTGGAGCCTATTATACAGAGTGAAGTAAGCCAGAAAGAAAAACACAAATACAGTATACTAACAGATACATATGGAATTTAGAAAGATGGTAGTGATAACCCTATATGAGAGATAGAAAAAGAGTCACAGATGTTTAGAACAGTCTTTTGGACTCTGTTGGAGAAGGCAAGGGTGGGATGATCTGAGAGAATAGCAATGAAACATGTGTATTATCATATGTGAAATGAATCACCAGTCCAGGTTCGATACAGGGTGCTTGGGGCTGGTGCACTGGGATGACCCAGAGGGATGGGATGGAGAGGGAGGTGGGAAGGGCCTCAGGATGGGGAATACATGTAAACTCATGGCTGATTCATATCAATGTATGGCAAAAACCACTACAATATTGTAAAGTAATTAGCCTCCAACTAAAATAAATAAATAAATAAAAATGAAAAAGCTAAAACTAAGAATGTTGTACAGATGTTTGGAATTTTCAAACTGTATTTTGAAGGACAAAGAATAAGTCAACGTATATAAGCAGGACCCTATAGGGTCTTCCCAAGACACCCCCATGTTCTCCACTTGCCTGTTACCTGTAGAAAACTTTAGCCTCCTAAGCCTTCCATATTCCAAAGAATAAATTTAGACAAAGTGAGAAAATGCAGAAACAATGGAAAACAGTCTAAATAAGAGATCTTTAGTTCCTCCTTAAGGAATTAAAGATAATATAGATAATTCTGAGCCATATCCTTGAACTACTTAGCAGATACTGAAACCTTCAAGTGGAAGAAGTTAAATGCATGCTCATGATAACCAACACCCAGACTAGTTAGAACCAGAAGGCTGATGCTATTGACTCACCACCCACCAAGCAGAAGAGGACCCCTGAGCTGGTCACATACCCTATAATCTCTCCTTCACCTTGTCTTTAAAAACCTTTCCCTGAGATCCATGAGAAAGTTTGAGTCTTTTGAGGAAAAGCTGCCCACACTCCTTGCTTGGTGCCTTGCACTAAATGCATCACTTTACTTCATCACAACCACTTTCTGCAGGCTAGTGGACACAAGTTTGATTCGGCAACAACATGGGGACTTCCAGTTTCAGCACTGAATGTAGAGTCTGGAAGTTGCTGCTTCATCCTCCGAAAAGAAAAATGCTACACAATCTGAAAATCAACAGGTTATCTTGGATCAATTGCTCAATTGATTGGATTAATTGCTCAAAGTACCGTACAATTTCACTCATCTCACACACTAGTAAAGTCATGCTCAAAATTATCCAAGCCAGGCTTCAGCAATACATGAACCTTGAAGTTCCAGATGTTCAAGCTGGATGTAGAAAAGCAGAGGAACCAGAGATCAAATTGCCATCTGTTGGATCATAGAAAAGCAAGAGAGTTCCAGAAAAACATCTATTTCTGTTTTATTGATTAAGGCAAATCTTTTGACTGTGTGGACCAGAACAAACTGTGGAAAATTCTGAAAGAGATGGGAATACCAGACCACCTGACCTGCCTCTTGAGAAATCTGTATGCAGGTCAGGAAGCAACAGTTAGAACTGGACATGGAACAACAGACTGGTTCAAAATTGGGAAAGGTGTACATCAAGGCTGTATATTGTCACCCAGCTTATTTAACTTATTTGCAGAGCCCATCATGAGAAATGCTGGGCTGGATGAAGCACAAGCTGGAACCAAGATTGCCACGAGAAATATCAATAGCCTCAGATATGAAGATGACGTCACCCTTATAGCAGAACGTGAAGAAGAACTAAAGAGCTTCTTGATGAAAATGAAAGAGGAGAGTGAAAAAGTTGGCTTAAAACTCAACATTCAGAAAACTAAGATCATGACATCTGGTCCCATCAGTTCAGTTCAGTCGCTCAGTCTGCGACCCCATGAATCGCAGCATGCCAAGCCTCCCTGTCCATCACAACTCCCGGAATTTACTCAGACTCACGTCTATCAAGTCAGTGATGCCATCCAGCCATCTCATCCTCTGTTGCCCCCTTTTCCTCCTGCCCCCAATCCCTCCCAGCATCAGAGTCTTTTCCAATGAATCAACTCTTTGAATGAGGTGGCCAAAGTACTGGAGTTTCAGCTTCAGCATCAGTCCTTCCAATGAACTCCCAGGACTGATCTCCTTTAGAATGGACTGGTTGGATCTCTATGCAGTCCAAGGGACTCTCAAGAGTCTTCTCCAACACCACAGTTCAAGAGCATCAGTTCTTTGGCACTTAGCTTTCCTTATAGTCCAATTCTCACATCCATACATGAATACTGGAAAAATGATAGCTTTGACTAGATGGACCTTTGTTGGCAAAGTAATTTCTCTGCTTTTTATTATGCTGTCTAGGTTGGTCTTACCTTTTATTTAAAAAAAATTTATTGGAGTATAATTGATTTACAATGTTGTATTAGTTTCTGCTATACATCCAAGTGAGTCAGCTATATGTATACATATATCCCTTTATTCCTGGACCTCCCTCCCACTGCAACTCCCCTATCTTACCCATCTAAGTCAGAACAAAGCACAGATCTGAGGTCTCTGTACTATACTGCAGGTTCCACCTAGCTATCTATTTTACACATGGTAGTGTATTTATGTCAAGCCTAATCTCCCAATTCAACCCACCTGCCTCTTCCTCTGTGTGTTCACACATCCTTGCTCTACATCTGCACTCCTATTCCTGCCCTGGAAGTAGGTTCATCTGTTTCATTCTCTCTAGATTCCTCATAAATGTGCTAATATACAATATTTGTTGTTCTCTTGGGGCTTCCCTAGTAGCTCAGCAGGTAAAGAATCTGCCTGCAATACAGGAGACCCCAGTTCAATTCCTGGGTTGGAAAGATCCACTGGAGAAAGCATAGGCTACCCACTCCAGTATTCTTGGGCTTCCCTGGTGGCTCAGCTGGTAAAGAATCTGCCTGCAATGCAGGAGACTTGGGTTCAATCCTGGTTTGGGAAGATTGCCTGGAGAAAACAGCTACCCACTCTGGAATTGTGGCCTGGAGAATTCCATGGACTATATAGTCCATGGGGTCACAAATAGTGGGACATGACTGAGCAACTTTCACTTCTGATTTACTTCACTCTGTATGACAGACTGTAGGTACATCCACGTCTTGACAAAGGGCCCTATTCCATTCCTTTTATGGCTAAGCAAAGTATTCCATTGCATGTATATACCACATCTTTTTATACATTCATCTGCTGACAACTTAGGTTGTTTCAATGCCCTGGGTATTGTAAATAGCTCTGCAACGAACACTGCTGTGCCTGTGTTTTTTGTTTGTTTGTTTTGTTTTGTTTTTTAAGTTTTTTCAGGGTGTGTGCCCAGGAGTGGAATCACTCACTCATATGGTAGTTCTATTTTTAGCTTTTTAAGGAACCTCCACACTATTCTCCATAGTGTCTGCACCAGTTTGTATTCCCACCAACACTACAAGAGGGCTCCCTTTTCTCCACACCCTCTCTAGCATTTGTAGACCTCTAGCATTTGTGAACCTCTCTATTGTTTGTAGACTTTTTGATGATGGCCATTCTGACCAGTGTGAGGTGGTACCTCATAAAACTCTTAGAGGAAAACATAGGAAACACACTCATTGACATAAAACCACCTATCTTTTAAAATCTATCTGTAATGCTTTCATGTATTGATTGATTGGTTTACATAGAGATCTCCTTCACTAATCTTATATTTCTCTTAAATGTATTTTCTAAGAAAACAGTTTACTCTTACATTGCCTCACAATACTGCTAAGTATTAGTGATAGTATTCACAGGACTGTAATGTATTAAGCTCATTTCAATTTATTACTGATAAAATATGTATCAATGTATATCTATCACAGACCACAGCAATTGTTCTTGACTCCTCTTTCCTGCTGCTTTTTACTGTGAGTTATTTAAAAGATGCTTACTCCTTGGAAGAAAAGTTATGACCAACCTAGATAGCATATTGAAAAGCAGAGATTTACTTTGCCAACAAAGGTCTGTGTAGTCAAGGCTATGGTTTTTCCAGTGGTCATGTATGGATATGAGAGTTGGACTGTGAAGAAAGCTGAGCACCAAAGAATTGATGCTCTTGGACTGTGGTATTGGAGAAGACTCTTGAGAGTCCTTGGACTGCAAGGAGATCCAACCAGTCCATTCTGAAGGAGATCAGCCCTGGGTGTTCAGTGGAAGGAATGATGCTAAAGCTGAAACTCCAGTACTTTGGCCACCTCATGCGAAGAGTTGACTCATTGGAAAAGACTGTGATGCTGGGAGGGATAGGGGGCAGGAGGAGAAGGGGACGACAGAGAATGAGATGACTGGATGGCATCACTGACTCGATGGACATGAGTCTGAGTGAACTCCGGGAGATGGCGATGGAAGAGAGGCCTGGCCTGCTGCGATTCATGGGGTCGCAAAGAGTCGGACACGACTGATTGACTGAACTGAACTGAACTGATTGTACAAAAGTATTTTCTTCCAAGATCTTTTGATATTTAATTGTCCAAACTTGCTGAAGCTTCATTTTAACTGCTATCTTAAATTTCATTTGAGAGTTGGACTGTGAAGAAAGCTGAGCACCAAAGAATTGACGCTCTTGGACTGTGGTATTGGAGAAGACTCTTGAGAGTCCTTGGACTGCAAGGAGATCCAACCAGTCCATTCTGAAGGAGATCAGCCCTGGGTGTTCATTGGAAGGAATGATGCTAAAGCTGAAACTCCAGTACTTTGGCCACCTCATGCGAAGAGTTGACTCATTGGAAAAGACTGTGATGCTGGGAGGGATTGGGGGCAGGAGGAGAAGGGGACGACAGAGAATGAGATGACTGGATGGCATCACTGATTCGATGGACATGAGTCTGAGTGAACTCCGGGAGATGGCGATGGAAGAGAGGCCTGGCCTGCTGCGATTCATGGGGTCGCAAAGAGTCGGACACGACTGATTGACTGAACTGAACTGAACTGATTGTACAAAAGTATTTTCTTCCAAGATCTTTTGATATTTAATTGTCCAAACTTGCTGAAGCTTCATTTTAACTGCTATCTTAAATTTCATTTAAAAGACCTCACGATTAGATCACTGAGTAGCCTATTAAACACAATCCTTGTAGTGTCTGTGAGCTGCACTCTATTCCTTTCTAAAACGGAGTTCCATATGTCATGAGCCACAGTGTATAAAACACAGTCCTGGTCCTTAGCACCCTTTGTTTATACCTGACTCTTCTCACGGAAATGGCAATCCACTCCAGTATTCTTGCCTGGAGAATCCAATGGACAGAGAAGCCTAGTAGGTTACAGTCCACGGGGTCGCAAAGAGTCGGATATGACTGAGCGACTTTACCTTCAACCTTCTCACAATGCTTCCTTTTCCTTTTATAGGCATTGACACTTGGCTGAAGCAAGAATGAAAATAGATTTTAACATACTTACAGTCTTTTCCTCTATGACTTCAATTTGGCTCCCTTCAGTTATCAGAAATGATCAACAGTCAGTAGTGTCAATGACTCTCAGGAGGACTATGCACTATTCCAAGCCAAAGCTGTATTTCAGTGCCTCGTGGCTCTCAAAAGGAAACCACACACCGTTATTAGTACCTCTTCCTTCCAGAGTTGGGAAAATAATCCCTTACAAATGCTAGTACTCATAAATCCTTCTGTAATTCTGTAAGTGAGGGCAGCCAGTATTAGGGCCAAAAACATGATACTACAGGTTATCTGAGGAAATTAATTCAGTTCATTGAGCTCTAGCTTCAACATTTGTTAAGAAAAAGAATATTTCAAACTGCATAACATTGTGGTTTTATGTGGCAGAATTAAATTAGTCACAATTTCTGTAGCTACCATTTCCTGGCCCATAGGGTATACTCAGTATATGTTGAATGAACTAAGGGCTTGGCAGGGGGCCATCCTTTAATGATTTCATTCCCTCCATCCCTTTCCTTTTAATTTATGTCACCTACTTCCACTTACCTAACTTTTCTTACAAAGTTGATTCAAACACATGGCTGGTAACTGTCTTGTGTAGGAAGTAATGGCTTACACTTTGGTCACTCAAAAACCTCCCTTGGTGACCATCCCCACAGTGCCTCAGCTGAATTTAGTCAGATGCTCCCTGAAAATTGCCTGTTTGCTGCACCTGTTTACCAAAGGAATGCTGAACTTCTGCAAACACCAGCTTTATATCAAGGTCACAGCTCTCATACGCTAAACTCTGCTACATGTTAGTAATCATTTCTCCTAGCCAACTAGAAGTACAGCCTATTTAGGCAAATGTATTTCTTAGAAGGTCACTCACAAAGTTATTCATCACTGTCCTAACAACTAGCTAGGCTCCTACCCTGTTGACTCCTAAATTAAAAGTTGCCATTTTCTCTTTTTTTAACTGAAGTATAGCTGATTCTCAATATAATATTACTTTCAGATATATGAGATAGTTATTCAGTATTTTTATATATTATACTCCATTTAAAATGATATAACAATGGCTATATTTTCCTTGGTGCTTATTTACTTTATACAGTAGTTTGTATCTCTTAATCCCTTAGCCTATCTCCTCCCCATCTCCTCTCTGTGCTGGTAACCACTAGTTTGTTCTGTATATACATGAGTCTATCTGCTTTATTATTCATTCATTTTATTATTTAGACATCACATACAAGTACGTTGAAGTACATGAATCCTTTTGAATTATAGTTTTTATTTTTTCTGGATATGTACCCAGAAATAGGATTGCTGATTCACATGGAAGCTGTATTTCTAGTCGGTTTTTGAGGAACCACTATATTGTTTTCCATTGTGGCTGCACCAACTTACATTACCACCAACAGTACAAAGGGTTCCCTCTTTTCTCCACACCCTCTCCAGCATTTATTTGTAAACATTTTGATGGTAGCCATTCTGATAGGTGTGAACTGATACCTCATTTCACTTTTGACTTGCCTTTCTCTAATAATTAAAACTGTTAATCATCTTTCACATGAGTGTTGGCCATTGGTATATCTTATTTGGAGAAAAACACATTTAGCTCTAGCTGGAAGGATTTTGAGAATTCCCTTGTTAGCATGAGAAATTGGTGCAATTATGTGGTAGTTGGAACATTCTTTGGCTCTGTCCTTCTTTGGTATTGGAATGAAAACTAACCTTTTCCAGTCCTGTGGCCACTGCTGAGTTTGCTATCTTATTGAGTGCAGCACTTTAATAGCATCATATTTTAAGATTTGAAATATCTCAGCTGGAATTCCATCACCTCCACTAGCTTTGTTTGTAGTAATGCTTCCTAAGGCCTGCTTGACTTCACACTCCAGGATGTCTGGCTCTAGGTGCGTGATTACATCATTGTGGGTATCTGGGTCTCAAAATCCTTCAAGCTAGGCTTCAACAGTTGCTAACTGAGAACTTCCAGATGTACAAGCTGAATTTAGAAAAGGCAGAGGTATCAGAGATCAAATTTCCAACATACATTGGATCATAGAAAATGCAAGGGAATTCCAGAAAAACATCTACTTCTGCTTCATTGACTATGCTAAAGCCTTTGTGTGGTGGTGGTGGTGGTGGTGGTGGTGTAGTTGCTAAGCCATGTCCAACTCTTGTGACCCCATTGACTATAACCCACCAGACTCCTCTATCCATGAGATTTTCCAGGCAAGAATACTGGAGTGGATTGCCATTTCCTTCTCCAGGGGATCTTCCCAACCCAAGAATCAGACATGGGTCTCCTACATTGCAGGCAGATTCTTTACTGAGAGATATGAGGGAAGCCCATGTGGATCAGGGCTTCCCTGGTGGCTCAGAGTTAAAGCATCTGCCTCCAGTGCAGGAGACCTGGGTTCAATCCCTGGGTCAGGAAGATACCCGGAGAAGGAAATGGCAATCCACTCCAGTATTCTTGCCTGGAGAATCCCATGGACAGAGAAGCCTAGTAGGTTACAGTCCATGGGGTCGCAAAGAGTCGGACATGACTGAGCGACTTCACCTTCACCTTCACCATGTGGATCACAACAAACTGGGGAAAATTCTTAAAGAAATGAGAATACCAAAGCACTTTACCTGCCTCCTGAGAAACCTGCATGCAGGTCAAGAAGCAAGAGTTAGAGCCTTACATAGAACAATGGACTGGTTCAAAATTTGGAAAGGAGTATGTCAAGGCTGTATATTGTCACTCTGCTTATTTAACTCATCATGTGCAATGCCAGGCTGGATGAAGCTCATCCTGAAATCAAGATTGCTGGGAGAAATATCAATAAACTCAGATATGCAGGTGATACCACCCTTGTGGCAAAAAGTGAAAAGGAACTAAGGAGCCTCTTGATGAAGGTAAGAGGAGTGTGAAAAAGCTGGCTTAAAACTCAACACTCAAAAAATGAAGATCATAGCATCCAGTCTCATCACTTCATGGCAAATAGATGGGGAAACAATGGAAACAGTGGCAGAATTTATTTTCTTGGGCTCCAAAATCACTGTGGGCGGTGACTGCAGCCATGAAATTAAAAGCTGCTTGTTTTTGGAATAAAAGCTATGACAAACCTAGATAACATATTAAAAAAGCAGAGACATCACTTTGCCAACAAAGATCTGTATAGTCAAAGCTATGGTTTTTCCCTTAGTCATATATGGATGTGAGATTTGTAGCATAAAGAAGGCTTAGCACTGAAAATTGATGTTTTCAAAATATGGTGTTGGAGAATACTCTTGAGACTCCCTTGGACTAAAAGAAGATCAAACCAGTCAATGCTAAAGGAAACCAACCCTGTATATTCACTGGAAGGACTGATGCTGATGGTAAAGTCCCAATACTTTGGCCACCTGATGTGAAGAGCTGATTCACTGGAAAAGTCCCTGATGTGGGGAAAGATTGAGGGCCAGAGAAGGTCATGACAGAGGATGAGATGGTTGGATGGCATCCCTGGCTCAATGGACATGAGTTTGAGCAAGCTCTGGGAGATGGAGAAGGACAGGGAAGCCTGGTGTGCTGCAGTCCATTGGGTTGCAAACATTCGGACGTGGCCGAGCAACTAAAGAACAATATTTAAGTCTGCCCATTTTTTGATTGAATTGTTTGCTTTTTCATATTAAATTGTATGAGCTGTTTGTATGAACTATTTGGGTATTAACCACTTGTTAGTGAAATCATTTGCAAATATTTTCTCCCATTCTGCAGGCTGTCTTTTTATTTTGTTGATCGTTGCCTTTGCAGTTCAAAAATATAAGTTTTAATAGGTCCCACGTAGGGTTTTGGGTTTTTTTTTTTTCTTTTGCCTTTATTTCTTTTTGCCATGGGTGCATCTTGAGGCTTGATCTATGCATGCTGTCATGTCCAAGTCTTCGTGACCACATGGACTGTAGGCCACCTTGTTCCACTGTCCAGAGATTTTTCAGGCAAAAATACTTGAGTGGGTTATTTCCTCCTCCACAGGATCCTCCCCAAGCCAGGGATAGAACCTGCATCTCCACAGCTCCTGCACTGACAGGCAGATTCTTACCACTTGAGCCAACTCCTGCTATGATTTGTGTCAGAGAATGTTTAGCCTAAGTTACCTTCTAGGAGTTTTATCTTTAAACCATTTTGAATTTATTTGTGTATAGGGTATAAGAGGGTGTTATAATTTCACTGATTTACATGTAACTGTCCAGTTTTCCCAACACCATTTATTAAAGAGAATCCATTTCTCCAATGAATATTCTTAGTTCCTTCCTTATAGATTGATTATAGGAATGTAGGTTAATTTCTGGGCTCTCTTTTGTGCTCCATTGTTTTTATCAGTATGCCGCTGTTTTGATTACTGTAGGTTTGTAATATAGTCTGAAGTATAGAAGGGTAATACTTCCAGCTTTCTTCTTTCCTACACTAATTGGCAATTCTGTAACTTTTATTTGTTTTGATTTTGTGAAAAATGTCCTGAGTATAGAAACTGCATGAAATCTGTAGATTGCTTTACCTGCTATGGCCATTTAACAATATTAATTCTTTTAATTTGTGAGATTTCTTCCTATCTTTTTAAATCATCCTCAATTTTAATTAACAATGTTCTACAGTTTTTAACATAAAGGTCTTTCACCTCCTTGGTTAAGTTTATTACTAGGTATTTTATTTTATTGATGCAATTTTAAATGAGATTTTTTTTCTCTTTCTGGTATTTCCTTATCAGAAACAGACTAGCGTAAAAAATGTAGCTGATTTAGGTTTCTTGTATCCTGAAATCTCACTGAACCCACTGTCAGTTCAAATAGACTTCAAGTGGAGTGTTTAGGATTCTCTATATGGAGTATCATGTCAGCTGTAAATAAAGTCTTACACCTTCCCTTCAAATTTGGAAACATTTTATCTCTTTTCCTTATCAGATTGCTGTGGCTAAGGTTTCCAGTACTAGGTTGAATAAAAGCAGTGAGAATGGACATCCTTATGGTGTTCCTGAATTTAGCAGGAAGGCGTTCAGCTTTTTAGCATTGAGTATAATGTTGGCTGTGAGTTTGTCATACATGATTTTTATTAAGTTATGTTCCCCCAATGCCCACTTTAGTAAGAGATTTTCCATGAATGCATGTTGAATTTTATCAAATGTTTTTCTGTCTATGATCATGTGGTATGTCTTTTGTTTGCTAATTTGGTGTATCACATTGGTTGATTGCTACGTTGAACCATTCTCATGACCAACTTGATCATGGTGTATAATCCTTTTTATATATTGTTGGATTCAGTTTGTTAATATTATTAAGGATTTTTATATCTATATTCATAAAAGATATTGATCTGTAATTTTCTTTATTGTTGTCTTTGCCTGGTTTTAATATCAGTGTGATTATGGCTTCACAGAATGAATTTGAGTGTACTGAATAGCCCATTTTTGGAAGGTGTGTATCACTATGAACCTCCTTCTTAAAACTACTTCTGTTGCATCCCATCAATTTTGCAAGTATTTTCATTTTCCTCTGTTTTGAGATACTTATTGATTTATTTCATTATTTACCCATTTTTAAATAACATGTAGATTTGCATGTGTTTGTTCTTTCTCCCCCCCCCCAGTGGTTTATTTCAAATGGTTTTGATTAGAAAAAAATACTTTTGTTGCCATATTGATCTGATTTTCTGTATGAATAATCTGACCATTAATGCCAGTGAGGTATTGAAGCATCTTACTGTTATTTACTCTTATTGTTAATTTTCCCTTTATGATTTTTAATATTTGTTTTATATATTTAGGTGCTCCTATACTGGGTCCTTATGTGGTAATAAACGTAACCTTTCCTTCTTGTATTGACCCTTTACATAATGCCCTTCTTTGTCTTTATGGCATTTGTTTAAAAGTCTAGTTTACCTGAGATGAGTATGTGACCATGAATTTCTTATCATTTCCATTTTCATAAAATATCTTTTTCCACCTACTTTCAGTCCGTGTGTGTCATTGCCATCAAGTGACTCGCTTGTAGGCAACATATTTAGGATCTTGTTTTTCATTCACTCTGCCACTCTGTCTCTTTTGATCTGAGCATTTACTCCATTGAAATGTAAAGAATTATTGATAGGATGTATGTATTGCTATTTTATTCCTTGTTTTCCAGTTGTTTTTGCACTTTTGTTCATTTCTTCTTTTTGTTGTTTAATGATTTTTTTCAAGTTTCTTGAGTTCTGTCTTTGTGCATCCATTGTATATTTTTCATTTGTGGTTAATATGAAGTTCAAGTAATTTGGCCCAATATTACGTAGCTTCTTTAAGCTGACAGTCATTCAAGTTCAAACACATTCTAGAAGATATACATTTTTATACTTCCCTCCCCATTTTGGTATTTTTTTGGTATTGTTTTAAATGTTCATATTTTCTTTTTTTACTCTGTATTGTTATAATTGCTTTTTAAAATGTTTTTATTGCTTTTTAATTTATGTATTGACTTATTTAAGTGATCTTTGATTATTTTATATATTTGTCTTTCCTACAGTGATTTTCTTATTTATTCTAGTATCTTTTTTATATAGAAAGGCCCCTTCACCACTTCTTTGAGGGTAGGTTTAGTATTGCTGAATTCTTTTAATTTTTGCTTGTCTATGAAATTCTTTCTCTTTCCTTGTATTCTAAATGTTAAGTTTTCTGGGTAGAGAATCCTTGCTTATAAGATTTTCCCTTTTGATACTTTAAATATATCATGACAATCCCTTCTAGACTGTGAAGTTTCTGCAGATAAATCTGCTGTATTCTTCTGCGGGTTCCCTTGTAACTCTTTATTTTTATTGTGCTACCTTTATAATTCTCTGTTTAACTTTCACATTTTAATTATGTCTTGGTGGGGGTCTCTTGATTCATCTTGTTTGGGACCTTCTGTGCTTCCAGTACCTGGATATCTGCTTCCTTTTTTAGGTTTGGGAGGTTTTCAGTCATAATTCTTTCAAATACATTTTAGATCCTCTTCTCCCTCTGTTCTCTTTCTGTATTATGAATATTTGGCATGCTTTACCTTATCTCATAGATATCATATGTTGCTTTCTTCTTCTTCCTCTTTTTTTTTTTTCATTTGCCTTTCTGGCTGCTGTTTTGATTGAGTGATTTCCATCATTCTATCTTCCAGATCACCTGTTCATTTTTCTGAGTCATTTATCTGCTACTCATTGCTTCTAGATTCCTTTCATTCTCAGAAATTGAATTATCTTCTTAGTTAATTTATCTTTATAGTTTCTACTCTGCTCTTACAGTGATCTACATTTCCATGAATAATCTTTATTAATTCAGTTAGCACTTTTCTTACCACCTTTTGAAAGTTGGGTTCTGGTAGACTGGTGAGTTCTGTTTAATTTTCTGTTCTTTCAGAAGATATTCTTTGCTCTTTTAAGTGGAAGTAGCTTCTCTGCATTTTCATTTTACTTAACTTTATCTCTCCATGCTAATTTAGAAAAATCAGTCATCCACTGTGGTTCTAATATGATATTTTATATCAGAGTGCCCCTGTGTAGACTGTGTGTGTTCAATGATTTTGGCATGATGGTTACTTTTGATGTGGACACCAATCATATCTTTCCTCAGGGTGTGCTGCCCATTATTCCCTCGAAAGGGAATGTGGTTGATGTTGGAGAATCTAGAGCCTGTGCAGGATGTGAAGTGGTACCTTCTCTCTGCTCCCTGGCTGTCGTTGCACGATCACTCTCTAGTTATTGGATTAGAAGCCCTGAGGATAAGGTTTGATCAAGCTCTGCTGCCCTGGAGTGTGTTCCCTGGTCCAAGAAGATGATTACTGAAGCAAGCATGCCCCATGCAGTCATGGAACACATCAGCTGTGTAGGCATTGAGACTCTGCTCAGAAGCAGCCTGAGGTCACACCCTTTTCCCTGTTGTGTTCCTCCCAGGTCTAGTGCAAGGTTGCCAAGTGGCTGGCTAGGCCTCAGGTTGGGGCTTTGAGGTTGCAGCTGCCACTGAGATCTGGTCTGCTTCTATGACAGTCTTCTCCCAGGACCTGTCTGCCTCTAGCACTATGCTGTGATGTGGAGCAAGGTCTCTCCCTGGGTGCCTCCTGAGCATGTTGACAATGGCCATCACTGCCCCACCTGTACCCAAACCCAGGATATCTGGGCTGTTTCTGCATAGTTAGATGAGTCATCTCCCAGGGCCTCTCTCCCCAGAATTCAGCTCTTGGCTGCTGCGTGCTTTTCTGGCACTGCCCATGTGAGCACTAACATTGGCTGCTGCTAGCTTCACTGGCCACTCCATGTGCACACTGCCAGTGACATTTGCAGCTCCATTCAGACCACACCCCAGGCACTGAAGTCTGCCTCTGTGTAGCCTGATCAATTCTGCTCACATTTTTGTGACAGGCTGTTGTGTGGAGTGAGCTGGGCCAAAGTTTTCATCCATTTGTTTTGGAAAGTCAGCAGCGTAGAAACTGCCTATGCATGGCGCTCTCCACAATGATTATTGGCAAGGCAGTAATGCACCTCTCACAAATAGAGTCTAGGCTCGTTTAGCCCTTCTGTCCATCTCAGTGGATCTTCCAGCAGGCAAAGGGGCTTTTTTTTTCCCTCTCCATTCAGGATCTCATGACTGAGATGTGGATTGTGACTTAACCTGCCTACTCCCAAGGGCAAAGGTCTGCCTGGACAGACCTTTTCTTTATTACAGATCCCTCTCAGGGGTGCTGGTCTGAACATGATGCTTTTTATTCTACCATATCCGGTTATATTGAGGTCTTTTTGGAGTTTTGGTTGTACATTCTTCTGCCAGTTTTTAGTTACTTATCTGTGAGAACTGTCCACATACAGATATATCTTTTAATTTGTTGGGGAAGATGAGATCTATATCCTCCTATTCCATCATTTTGAGGTATTCTCGTAATGTGTTTGTCATAGTATTTCCCTACTGTATTTCCTCCATTTCCCTTATATCCTTAAAGATGTCCTAAAATCCATATTCCAGAGGAATATATAATGCATTGATAACAGAATAAATCTTCAAACATATTTTAATAACTAGAGTAATATGCTAAAACTGAGGAGATAAGATTTAACAGTGATAATTTACAAAGATGAAATTCAAAGGCAGAAGAAATGTTTTGAAACAGCTTACTTTAAAATGAAGAGAATTCCAGAAAAACATCTACATCTGCTTCATTGACTTTGATTGTGTGGATCACCACTAACTGGAAAATTCTTAAAGAGATGGGAATACCAGACCACCTTACCTGCTTCCTGAGAAATCTGTACACAGGTCAAGAAGGAACAGTTAACACTGGACATGGAACAATGGACTGGTTCCAGTTTGAGAAAGGAGTATATCAAGGCTGTATATTGTTACTCTGATTATTTAACTTCTAGGCAGAATACATCATGCAGAATGCTGGGCTGGATGAAGCACAAGCTGGAATTAAGATTTCTGAGAGAAATATCAATAACCTCAGATATGCAGATGATACCACCCTTATGGCAGAAAGCTAAGAGGAACTTAAGAACCTCTTGATGAAAGTGAAAGAGAAGAGTGGAAAAGCTGGCTTAAGACAAGATTAAAAAAATGAAAATCATGGCATCCAGTCCCATCATTTCATGGCAAATAGATAGGGAAACAAGGGAAACAGTGGCAGTTTTATTTTCTTGGGCTCCGAAATCACTGCAGATGGTGATTGCAGCCACACAATTAAAAGACGCTTGTTCCTTGGAAGAAAAGCTATGACAAACCTAGGCAGCATATTACAAAGCAGAGACATTACTTTGTCAACAAATGTCCGTCTAAGCAAAGCTATGTTTTTTCCAATAGTCACGTATGGATGGGAGGGGTGGCTGTAAAGAAAGTTGAGCACCAAAGAATTGATGCTTTTGAACTGTGGTGTTGGAGGAGACTCTTGAGTCCCTTAGACTGCAAGGAGATCAAGCCAGTCAATCCTAAAGGAAATCAACCCTGCATATTCACTGGAAGGACTGATGCTGAAGCTGAAGCTCCAATACTTTGGCTCCCTGATGCAAAAAATTGACTTATTAGAAAATCCCTGACGCTGGGAAAGACTGAAGGCAGGAGGAGAAGGGGACCACAGAGGATGAGATGGTTGGATGGCTTAACTGACTCAATAGACATGAGTTTAAGCAAGCTCCACGAGTTGATGCTGGACAGAGAAGCCTGGCATGCTGCAGTCCATGGGGTTGCAAAGAGTCCAACACAACTGAGTGACTTCAAAATGATCGAGGCATGATAATTGACTACTAATTCAACATGAACCCAAAGCACATGCTTCTGAAGAAAAAAAGCTCACCTGTCACATTAACAGAATTCCAGTTTCCACATCAGTCACTCTCAATCCTTTTTGGCCAGATCATATCTAGATTATTGTATTTGATTAATGATGTAATGACAAATGAAAACCTGTTAGAGGGCAAGCTGGAAGAAGCAATCTCGGAAAAACATATCACATGGTCAGGAGCTTTAGAAACTAACAATTCTTTTCAGAAAGAAAGGCTTTAGAGTTACAAACAGCTGCTTTAATGATCTTTCAACAGATAACTTAAGAATAGATCAGACTGTCCACAGTTATGTAGGTTTAATTCATATACACAGAGAAATTCAAGACAGACTGACCCAGAACTTGTCTAGAACAAAACTAATCAGCTTACAGAAATACAGAATAATTACTTTACTTTTACCTTTGGAAATAAATGAATAAATAATTAAATCACATCTCACAATTTCAAAAATTTTAATAAATCAATGTGGATGAAGTAGTATAAATTAATTAAATTTCATTAAAAGTATAAATAAGATTGTATTTCACAGCAATTTTAATCTATTAAAAGAAACTGAACCACATTTATGGCTTAAATATTTCCAACTGTTGGCTATTTATACCACATAATTACATATGACTCATACCAATTTGAGCAAAGTCCGGTAAGCTGCTTTTGTTAACAACTTGTTAGCAATGCAAGTGAAGAGGAGAGCATTACATTATTGTATCTCATTCACAATACTGAATAAAGCCATATTCTTTTTTCAATCTGGATTTTAGGAGTTCTGCTTACTCAAACAGTCCTTGTTGATCTCACTCTCAAATAATGGTACCTCAAGGTTTCTCAGGTGATGCTCATGGTAAAGAACCTCCCTGCCAACACAGAAGACATAAGAGATGTGGGTTCAATATCTGGGTGAGGAAGATACCATGGAGGAGAGCTTGGCAGCTGACTCCAGTATTTTTGCCAGGAGAATCCCACAAGCAGAGGAGCGTGGAGGGCTACATCCCATAGGGCTGCTCAGAATCAGACACAACTGAAGTGATTTAGTATGCATGCATGAAAATGGTACTTCATTGCTTCAATAACTATGAAACATGAAAGCAATGACATTATCATAATGAAAACCAGTGGAGCCTCTGCTTTCTCAGATAATTTTTATCATATTCATAATTCTACAATGAGCCTCATTTTAATTTTTCTTTTCAAATTTTATGATCAAGTCATAAAGATAATACTTGCTAAAGTCAGTGAAATGGGCCTTAGGAAGCATCACTATGAACAAACTAACTGGAGATGATGGAATTCCAGCTGAGCTATTTCATATCTTTAAAGATGATGCTGTTAAAGTGCTGCACTCAATGTGCCAGCAAATTTGGAAAACTCAGCAGTGGCCACAGGGCTGGAAACAATCAGTTTTCATTCCAGTCACAAAGAAGGGCAATGCCAAGGAATGTCAAACTACCACACAATTGCACTCATTTCACATACTGGCAAGGTAATGCTCAAAATTCTCCAAGCTAGGCTTCAACAGTATGTGAACCAAGAACTTCCAGATGTACAAGCTGAATTTAGAAAAGGCAGAGGAACCAGGGATCAAATTGCCACACTGGTTGGATCTCAGAAAAACATCTACTTCTGTTCATTGACTACACTAAAGGCTTTTACTCTGTGGATCACAACAAACAAGAAAATTCTTAAAGAGATGGGAAAACTAGACCACCTTAGCTGCCTCTGAGAAACCTTACTTTCAGGTCAAAAAGTAAGAGAACCATAAATGAAACAATGGATTGGTTCTAATTTGAGAAGGGACTATGCCAAGGCTGTATACTGTCATCCTGATTATTTAATTCATATGCAGAGTACATCATGCAAAATGATGGTCTGGATGAAGTACAAGCTGGAATCAAGATTGCCAGGAAAAATGTCAATGACCTCAGATATGCAGACAACACCATCCTTAGGCCAGAAAGCTAAGAGGAACTACAGAGCCTCTTGATGAATGTGAAAGAAGAGAGAGAAAAAAAGCTGGCTTAAAACTTATCATTCAAGAAACTAAGATCATATCATCTGGTCCCATTACTCCTTGGCAAATAGATGGGGAAACAATGGAAACAGTGATAGAATTTTTTTCTTGGACTCTAAAATCACTGCAGATGGTGACTACAGCCATGCAATTATTTTATTTTTTTATTATTTTATTTTATTTTTTTACTTTATAATGTATTGGTTTTGCCATACATTGACATGAATTTGCCACAGGTATACATGAGTTCCCAACCCTGAACCCTCCTCCCACCACCCTCCCCATATAATCTCTCTGGGTCATCCCAGTGCACCAGCCCCAAGCATCCTGTATCCTGTATCGAACCTAGACATTGAAACATGTATACTATCATGTAAGAAACAAATTGCAGCCATTCAATTAAAACACACTTGCTCCTTGGAAGAAAAACTATGACAAACCTAGACAGCATGTTAAAAAGAAGAGACATTACTTTGCTGACAAAGATCCATCTAGTCAAAGCTACAGTCTTACTAGTAATCATGTATGCATGTGAGAGTTGGGCCATAAAAAATGCTGAGCACTGAAGAATCAATGCTTTTAAACTGTGGTGTTGGAGGAGATCTTGAGAGTCACTTGGACTGCAAGGAGATCAAACAAGTCAATCTTAAAGGCAATCAACCCTGAATATTCACTGGAAGGACTGATGCTGAAGGTGAAGCTCCAATACTTTGGCCACCTGATGTGAAGAACTGACTCATTGGAAGAGACCCTGATGCTGGGAAAGATTGAGGGCAGGAGAAGAAGAGGATGACAGAGGCTGAGATGGTTGGATGTCACCACTGATTCAATGGACATTAGTTTGAGCAAGCTCTGGGAGACAGTGAAGGACAAGCCGGGTGTGCTGCAGTTCATGGGGTCACAAAGAACTGCACATGACTGAGGTACTGAACAACAAAATGCAGTGAAAGGTATTAGATTATGAAGTCTATTGTTACACAGTCTGCTTTATTCAGCCCATGTGCAGTAAACTCAACTTTTATCCTGAAGTATTCCAATATTAGAAATTGTATCATGATTTCTTCTCTTGCTGGACCTGACCAGAAAATCTGGAAGATGTTTCTACAGTTCTAACCACTTCCAATCAAGAGCATCCTAATATCCTTTCCTCATATATCCAGGCACCCATGCCAGACATAAAGTTTTCATGACAAAATGTGATCCAAAAAAGCTTCAAAGGTGACTGCAAGACAAAAATTCTGTTTTTTTATTCAGAATATTCTCTTTTATTATGAATATTCTCTCTTTTATTAAGAATAGTCTTTAAATATGTTAGGGCTCTTCCTTGACCAATATGATCAGTTCATTCTATTCCTAAATTCCTTCTCTGATTCTTCTATAAAGAACCAATCAGATCCTCTCATAACACAATAGTCTTATTTCTAGCTTTTCATCTCTAAAATAAGAATAGCGATTTGACCTTATAGGACTGATGGAATTATTAAATGAGACTTTGCATATAAAGTGTGTAGTCTAAGACTTTGATCATAGTAAGCGCTTAATAAGCAGTAACTAAGTTAACAAGCAAAAAAACAACTTCTATTTAAGCAGTTGCTACAATGTATTAGATATTTACCACAATTAATTGGTCTCCTTCACCAGGATGGGAGCTCATTAACAACAGATGACTCATTTGAGTCCTTAAAATCCACCACCATACAGTCACTAGTACAAAATAGGTTCTCAAGAATTAATGAAGCTATTGAATTTAACAAGAAAATTGTTGTTTCCAATTCCAGGTAGAAGCTTGTCATCAGGTATACACTGACTAAACCCTAAAAAAAAAAAAAAAAAAAAAAGCATTTCTTTCACAAAAGTTGGAAAATTAATCCTTAACATTCCTACAACTAGCTTTCTGCATAGGTTGCTTTCTCACAAACATGATTTGGGGAAAGCTGTCAGCAGACAGGCTGCTAGCAGACTTTATGCATGATAAGTTGCTTCAGTCATATCTGACTATTCATGACCCTATGGACTGTAGCCTTTCAGGCTGTCCATGGGATTTTCTGAGCAAGAATACTGGAGTGGGTTGCCATTTCCTCCTTCAGGGGATCTTCCCAACCTAGGGATCAAACCAGTATCTCTTGCATCTCCTGCACTGTCAGGCGGGTTCTTTACCTCTAGCTCCACCTACCACAGTGTATAGTGAATCATCTCTGTCATTTGCTTCCCTGTTTCCTCAACGATAACATACCTGCCCTCCTACTTTAAAAGGTGATAGTGAAAGAAAAATTTGAATTTATACATGCCCTTGCAATAAAGGATAAAAATCTTTGTCAATTTGTTCATTTAATCAATGATTGCCTATTTTATGCCAGCCAATGAACGGGGTGCCTAAGAAGTACAAGTAGATAAGATGTAGAATGCATTTTTTTTTAATTGAGGTATACTTGATTTACTATGCCATATTAGTTTCAGATATATAACACAGTGATTCAAAATATTTTATACATTATACTCCATTTATAGCTATTATATATTTGTTATATGTGCACTATAATATATCCTTGTAGTTTGTGTTGTGTTTCCAGAAGTGGGCTTTAGGAAGCACCACTTCCAGAAACTCTGGGCCTTAGGAAGCACTACTATGAACAAAGCTATTGGAGGGATAGAATTCCTGCTGAGCTATTTCAAATCTTAAAGATGATGCTATTATAGTGCCGCACTCAATATGCCAGCAAATTTGGAAAACTCAGCAGTGGTCACAGGACTGGAAAAGATCAGTTTTCATTCTAATCTCAAAGAAAATCAATGCCAAAGAATGTTCAAAGTACCTAAAATTGAACTCATTTCACATGGTCCAAGGTAATGCTCAAAATTCTTTAAACTAGGCTTCAGCAGTATATGAACCGAGAACTTCTAGATGTACAGCTGGATTTAGAAAAGGCAGAGGAACCAAAGATCAAGTTGCCAAAACCTGCTGGATCACAGAAAAAGCAAGGAAATTCCAGAAAAAATGCCTACTTCTTTTTCACTGACTGCTAAAGCCTTTGAATGTGTGGATCACAGCAAACTGTGGAAAATTCTTAAAGAGATGGGGATACCAGACCACTTTACCTGCCTACTAAGACACCTGTATGTAGGTCAAGAAGCAAGAGTTAGAACCTTACATGGAACAATGGACTGGTTCCAAAAGTGAACCAGTACACCTTGGGAAAGGCATACGTCGAGGCTATGTAACGTCAATGCCGGAAGCCAGCGTGAGGAATCCCACCCATGACAGGGTCATGTGGCAGAGATTTGATGGACAAGGACAAGTCAGATCTCAGGTTTTCCCCCTAGCATTTCCTGAGCATGTACCCCAAAAAAATAAGAATCTGCCTGCTTTTCCACTCTTCTGACATTCTCTGGAAAAAGTCAACTCAGGGCTTTAGTCTTCTGCATTTGAAAGAGTGTTTCAATCCAAAAACCTCTCTGATGGCTTTCTAGCCTGCCTGCAGACTGCACATGTGATTGTTTGAGGCCTCCTGACCGCAGGAGGCACAGGAAGCTTAAAACATCCTAGGAATGTAGGGGCTTCCGAGGAGTCATAATCATTAGGATAGGACTGATTAAAGGTTTCATTTGTTGAGCTAATACTTGCTGCCAAATTTTTATTTGTAAGATATAGTTGGTATATAGAAAAACAGTAGTAGACCTGGTATTAGCAATATTAGATCTTTGAGTTAAGTACTTTCTTTGTTATAACTCACTGCACCATTTTTCTATAGGAATGTAACTTTATTTAGTATTTTAAGGGTAATGCAGAGTAAAGAAAAAAACACTTCTAGAGAAAAGGAGTTTTCTGGTTGATAGACAATTACCCAGGAAGAGAGCCATAAAAATGTTAACAGGCCTCTTGGTCAGAAGATAATGTAAACCACCTGAGACCTTTTGTATATGGGAGGATATGCAAATAGAAAGCCTTGTTTTTGGGCTGCTAACGCTGCATAATTTTGTATTAACCATTGAGCTCTATGTACAATCAAAAAAGGTATAAAAGGCCTTTCTAGATAATAGAGGTGGGGCTAGTCATTGGAAGGAGCCAGTTATTGGAAGGAGTGGTTTCCCTCGTGTCTCCTTTTTTCTCTAATTTCTGGCTGAATTCCCATCTGGGGCGTGGAGGCTCGCCATGTCTACTTACCTGTCCAGGCTGCTAAGATCCGTAAGAGAGAGAGCGCAGGGCAGGGCACTCTCTGATATTCAAACGGACGCTGGTGGCCTAATGTAGATGGTGCAAGCTCCTTGTCTGGAATTTTATTGGCTTTCCACGTAAACCAAGTTATTCAGCCTTCTTTTCTCCATCTTAATTTTCCTACTATATTATTTCTTCCTAATCTAATCTTATATTAATAAATAAATAAGTTTTTCCTCGCCCACGCCATCCCCGCTTCAAATCACCCTGGATCCACCAGGGCTGGACCCCGGCAGTCATCCTGCTTCTTTGACATATACACAGAGTACATCATGTGAAATGCCAGGCTAGATGAAGCGCAAGCTAAAATCAAGATTGCTGGCAGAAATATCAATAACCTCAATATGCGGATGATACCACCCTGATGGTAGAAAGCAAAAAGGAACTAAAGAGCCTCTTCAGGAAAGTGAAAAAGTAGAGTAAAAAAGCTGGCTTAGAACTTAGCATTCAAAAATTAAGATCATGGCATCCAGTCCCTCATTTCATGACAAATAGATGCGGAAAAACAGTGGAAATGGTGACAGACTTTGTTTGCTTAGGCTCCAAAATCACTGCAGATGATAACAGCAACCATGAAATTAAAAGACACTTGCTCCTTGGAAGAAATGCTATGACAAACCTAGACAGCATATTAAAAAGCAGAGACATTACTTTGCCAATGAAAATTCATATATTAACAGCTATGTTTTTTTCCAGTAGTCATTTAGGGATATGAAAGTTGGATCATAAAGGCTGAGCACCAAAGGACTAATGCTTTCAAACTGTGGTGCTGGAGAAGACTCTTGGGAATACCTTGGACTGCAAGGAAATCAAACCAGTCAATCCTAAAGAATGTCAACCCTGAGTATTCATTTAAAAGACTGATGCTGTAGCTAAGGCTCCAACACTCTGGCCACCTGATGTGAAGAGCTGACTTACTAGAAAAGACCCTAATGCTGGGAAAGATTGAGAACAGTAGGAGAAGAGGGTGACAGAAGATGAAATGATTGGAAGGCATCATTAACTCAATTGAGCAAGCTCCGGGAGACAGTGAAGGACAGGGAAGCCTGGCTTACTGCAGTCCACTGGGTCACAAAGAGTCAGACATAACTCAGCGCCTGAACAACAAGAATGTAAATATGTATAAAATAGCATGTATATTATTTCACAGAATAATAAATTCATGATAGGGAGTTGGTCTCTAAAGACACAAAATGGTAACGAAATCATTGAAAATAATTGTCATAGTTTGCTCTTAAAGATCTTATGATTAGAAGAAATCAAAAGCTATGTTGGCAATGCATCATAGTAGCACAAAAACTTTTTAAAATAAAATTCTATAAGAATTTCTTTATAGGCCTTGTTAACTGAAATTCTAACATGAGAGCTACATTTATCATTACATTTCTAACAACATATAATTGAAAATTATATATATAATTATATATATATTTATATGTTGTTTCTAACAACATATAATTGAAAATTATATATATATATATATATATATATATATATATATACATACATATATATG
>SJXQ01012510.1:26240-79867 GCA_006408695.1 Aepyceros melampus
ATATATATATATATATATATTCATGGAGATAGATTTTCTCACACCTTTCCTAAAAGGGAAAGATTTCTGAAGCTGACGTTAAATGACCAACAGACAATTATTCATTCATTCATAATTTTGAGACATATGGACTTGAAATCTCAGTCCTTTTATGGAGCTGTGCTGCGTTTAATCGCTCAGTCATGTCTGACTCTTTGCAGCCTCATAGACTGTAGCCCACCATGCTCCTCTGTCCATGGGGATTCTCAAGGTGAGAATATTGGAGTGGGTTGCCATGCCCTCCTCCAGGGGATCTTACCAACCCAGGGATCGATCCCAGGTCTCCAGCATTGCAGGCAGATTCTTTATCATCTGAGCCACCAGGCAAGCCCTTTATGTAGCTGTACACAATATCGTAAGCATTCTTAATGCTAACATCACAGATAAGTCTGTCTTCACAACAAATGTAGTTCTTGACCTCTCCAAAAGAAAAGAATCTGGGGGTCAACTTTCTTTCTCTGCTTATTTCCTGCAAATAAGATCAGATTTTGATTTTGACTCCACTGAATCTTCACGAAACACACACACACACACTGTCTTGACGGGTAAATAAAACAAACAGAGACCATCATGTGATTCAAAAATAAATACTTTGATTCTTCTCTGAAGAAATGTGCAAACTCTACTCATTCTCTTACAAAATAAGGAAATTATCTTAAACATTCTGAAGGGTTCTGGATCATATTTACAAGTATGATAGAAACAGGTCTATTTTATAGGAAATTAGTCTTTAACTACTAGAAATGTCAAAACTGACTTCATATTTTCCAACAAGCCTGAATTAAACCCATCAAAGATTCATCTCCTAAAAAGACGTGTTTACTATTTCAGAAATTCCCTAACGGTCCAATTTCATAGATGCTAAAAAGCATAAATAGCTTCCTTAAAAAGCACTCCTATAAGGTGAAGATATTTCTAAAACAGACTTTACAATATTTAAGTATTCACAATTGGTCATAAAAACCAAGTTTTCATTTCATTTTGAGAAACAGAACTTTTTAAAACACAGAACCCAAAATGCATGGCATTTCAAAGATATTCTACTGAGTAGAATTTTGAAGGGCACCATATTAAACATATGAAAGAACAGGGATTGCTGAATAGAACTTCAGCTTTTCCAATCTATCACATAAATTCTTTTTTAGTTTTTTCAGATTAAACTCTATTGCAATGAAAATAAAATGATATAGAAATATTTTTGTCACTGTAGCACAGAAACTCTATAAAATGAGTACTATTCTTACTACCTGAAAATATCATTATAAAAACAAGGTGATCATGTTATTTACATTTTAAGATTTCTAGGTTTCCTCTAAGAATCTTCAATAAATTATTGAATATCATTTTGAACTTCCAAGTATTATATAGCTCACTATCTCACAAGCAGTTCACTCTTTTCTTAATATTACTAATTTTCATAAATTTCCTCTTAATTCTAAATCACATATAAGGCAAATGCTACCAAGTATGAAAGAGGAAATTCACAGTAATACAGTAATTGTGGATGCCACCAGAAAATTACTAGAGTTAATCAATGAATATGGTAAAATTATAAGATATAAAACTAATACACAGAAATCCCTTGCACTTCTATCGACTAACAATGAAAAATCAGAAAGAGAGATTAAGGAACAATCTCATTGCAATGAAAAGAATAAAATATTTAGGAAAAATTTATCTAAAGGAAAAAAAGTCCTGTATATAGAAAACTATGAAATACTGATGGTAGAAATCAAGGATGACATGAATAGATGGAGAAATATACCATGTTCATGAACTGGAAAAACAAACATAGTGAAAATGAGTATACTACCCAAAGCAATCTACAGATATAGCGCAATCCCCATCAAACTACCAACAGTATTTTTCACAGAACTAAAACAAATAATTTCACCGTTTGTATGAAAACACAATAAATCTTGAATATGCCATGATCTTCATTTTCTGAATGTTGAGCTTTAAGCCAACTTTTTCACTCCCCTCTTTCACTTTCATCAAGAGGCTTTTGAGTTCCTCTTCACTTTCTGCCATAAGGGTGGTGTCATCTGCATATCTGAGGTTATTGATATTTCTCTGGGCAATCTTGATTCGGGCTTGTGCTTCTTCCAGCTCAGCGATTCTCATGATGTACTCTGCATATAAGTTAAATAAGCAGGGTGACAAAATACCGCCTTGAGGTACTCCTTTTCCTATTTGGAACCAGTCTGTTGTTCCATGTCCAGTTCTAACTGTTGCTTCCTGACCTGCATATAAGTTTCTCAAGAGGCAGCTCAGGTGGTCTAGTATTCTCATCTCTTTCAGAATTTTCCACACTTTATTGTGATCCACACAAAGGCTTTGGCATAGTCAATAAAGCAGAAATAGATGTTTTTCTGGAACTCTCTTGCTTTTTCCATGATCCAGTGGATTTTGGCAATTTGATCTCTGGTTCCTCTGCCTTTTCTAAAACCAGCTTGCACATCTGAAAGTTCACGGTTCACCTATTGCTGAAGCCTGGCTTGGAGAATTTTGAGCATTACTTTACTAGCAGGTGAGATGAGTGCAACTGTGTGGTAGTTTGAGCATTCTTTGACATTGCCTTTCTTTGGGATTGGAATGAAAACTGAGCTTTTCCAGTCCTATGGCCACTGCTGAGTTTTCCAAATTTGCTGGCTATTCAGTGCAGCACTTTCACAGCATCATCTTTCAGGATTTGAAAGAGCTCAGCTGGAATTCCATCACCTCCACTAGCTTTGTTCATAGTGATGCTTTCTAAAGTCCACTGACTTCACATTCCAGGATGTCTGGCTCTAGATGAATGATCATACCATCATGATTATTTTGGTCATGAAGATTTTTTTGTACAGTTCTTCTGTGTATTCTTGCCACCTCTTCTTTAATATCTTCTGCTTCTGTTAGGTCCATACCATTTCTGTACTTTATTGAGCCCATCTTTGCATGAAATGTATAGTTTAGCAAATAAATCACTGAGTTTATAAATTCATAATTATAAATTAATAATTGTATACTATATCCTATAATATTTAATCCACCTATAATTGATTTATGTGCAGACACATGAGGTAGGGATGTAATTACATATTTTTTAACATGGATAACCAATTGGCCCCAAACATTTATTGAATAGCCCATCTTTTCCCTACTGATGAAAGTCACCATTGTCTTTTATCATGTCCTCTTTTTCTCTCATGCACTGCAGTCTCCTTGTTGCTCAGTCACTCAGTTGTGCCCAACTCTTTGTAATTAGGAAAAAAGGACTTTGCAGCCAAAGATGGAGAAGCTCTATATAGTCAGCAAAAACAAGACCAGGAGCTGACTGTGGCTCAGATCATGAACTCCTTATTGCCAAATTCAGACTTAAATTGAAGAAAGTTGGGAA
The DNA here is from genome assembly GCA_006408695.1 of Aepyceros melampus. Lineage (NCBI taxonomy): Eukaryota > Metazoa > Chordata > Mammalia > Artiodactyla > Bovidae > Aepyceros > Aepyceros melampus. Next base: position 29,659 of record SJXQ01012510.1, read on the forward strand.
AACCACTAGACCATTCAGGTATGACCTAAATCAAATCCCTTATGATTATACAGTGGAAGTGAGAAATAGATTTAAGGGACTAGATCTGAGAGATAAAGTACCTGATGAACTACAGACTGAGGTTCATGACATTGTACAGGAGAGAGGGATCAAGACCATCACCATGGAAAAGAAATGCAAAAAAGCAAAATGGCTGTCTGGGGAGGCCTTACAAATAGCTGTGAAAAGAAAAGTGAAAAGCAAAGGAGAAAAGGAAATATATAAGCATCTGAATGCAGAGTTTCAAAGAATAGCAAAAGAGATAAGACAGCCTTCTCTAAGAAAGCCTCAGTGATCAATGTGAAGAAATAGAGGAAAACATCAGAATGGGAAAGACTAGAGATCTCTCCAAGAAAATTAGAGATAGATACCAAGGGAACATTTCATGCAAAGATGGGCTCGATAAAGGACAGAAATGGTATGGACCTAACAGAAGCAGAAGATATTAAGAAGAGGTGGCAAGAATACATGGAAGAACTGTACAAAAAAGATCTTCACGACCCAGATATTCATGATGATGTGATCACTAATCTAGAGCCAGACATCTTGGAATGTGAAGTCAAGTGGGCCTTAGAAAGGATCACTATGAACAAAGCTAGTGGAGGTGATAGAATTTCAGCTGAGCTCTTTCAAATCCTGAAAGATGATGCTGTGAAAGTGCTGCACTGAATATGCCAGCAATTTTGGAAAACTCTATCAGTGGCCACAGGACGGGAAAAGGTCAGTTTTCATTCCAATTCCAAAGAAAGGCAATGCCGAAGAATGCTCAAACTACCACACAGTTGCACTCATCTCACAGGCTAGTAAAGTAATGCTCAAAATTCTCCAAGCCAGGCTTCAGCAATAGGTGAACCGTGAACTTCCAGATGTTCAAGCTCGTTTTAGAAAAGGCAGAGGAACCAGAGATCAAATTGCCAACATCTGCTGGATCATGGAAAAAGCAAGAGAGTTCCAGAAAAACATCTATTTCTGCTTTATTGACTATGCCAAAGCCTTTGACTGTGTGGATCACAATAAACTGTGGAAAATTCTGAAAGAGATGGGAATTCCAGACCACCTGACCTGCCTCTTGAGAAATCTGTATGCAGGTCAGGAAGCAACAGTTAGAACTGGACATGGAACAACAGACTGGTTCCAAATAAAAGGAGTACCTCAAGGAGGTATTTAAGGAGTACCTCAAGGAGGTATTTTGTCACCCTGCTTATTTAACCTATATGCTGAGTATAGCATAAGAAATGCTGGGCTGGAAAAAGCACAGCGTGGAATCAAGATTGCCGGGGAAATGTCCATAACCTCAGATATGCAGATGACACCACCCTTATGGCACAAAGTGAAGAGGAACTAAAAAGCCTCTTGATGAAAGTGAAAGAGGAGAGTGAAAAAGTTGGCTTAAAGCTCAACATTCAGAAAACGAAGATCATGGCATCCGGTCCCATCACTTCATGGCATATAGATGGGGAAACAGTGGAAACAGTGCCAGACTTTATTTTATTTTCTTGGGTTCCAAAATCACTGCAGATGGTGACTGCAGCCATGAAATTGAAAGACGCTTACTCCTTGGAAGGAAAGTTATGACCAGCCTAGATGGCATATTGAATAGCAGAGACATTACTTTGCCAACAAAGGTCTGTCTAGTCAAGGCTATGATTTCTCCAGTGGTCATGTATGGATGTGAGAGTTGGACTGTGAAGAAAGCTGAGCACTGAAGAATTGATGCTTTTGAACTGTGGTGTTGGAGAAGATTCTTGAGAGTCCCTTTGACTGCAGGGAGACCCAACCAGTCCATTCTAAAGGAGATCAGCCCTACGTGTTCTTCGGAAGGAATGATGCTGAAGCTGAAACTCCAGTACTTTGGCCAACTCATGCAAATAGTTGACTCATTGGAAAAGGCCCTGATGCTGGGAGAGTTTGGAGGCAGGAGGAAAAGGGGACATCAGAGGATGAGATGGCTGGATGGAATCACCAGCTCAATGGATGTGAATTTGGGTGAACTCTGGGGAGATGGTGATAGACAGGGAGTCTTGGCGTGCTGGGATTCATGGGCTGGCAAAGAGTCGGACACGACTGAGTGACTGAACTGAACTTAACTGGGACAAGATAACAAAGCCCAGAAATAAATTCATGCACCTATGGCCACCTTATCCTGACAAAGCAGTCAAAAATATGAAATGGTGGAAAGACAGCCTCTTAATTAATATTGCTGGATAATCAGGACAACTACATGTAAAAGAATGAAAGAACACTTCCAAACACCATACATGAAAATTAATTCAAAACGGATTAAAGACGAAAATGAAAGGTAGAAAGTATAAAGATCTTAAAGGAAAACATAGGCAGTATACTCTTACATACATGATCCTCTTTGACCCATCTACTAGGGTAACGGAAATAAAAATAAACGTATAAGACCAAATTAAACTTAAAGCTTTTTCACAACAAAGGAAACAATAAAAAGATTAAAAGATAACCCTCAGGATGGGAGTAAATAATTGCAAATAAAACTGACAAAGGATTGATTGGCAGAATATATATGCAAGTCATGTGGCTCAATTTGGAAATCAAACAGCCCAATGAAACAAGAGAAAAAGGCCCAAACAGATCATTCTGCAGAAAAGACACAGAGATGGGCAAAGCACATGAAAAGATGCTCAATATCCCTAATTATTAGGGAAATGAAAATAAAAATTAAGTGAAGTATGACCTTACACCAGTCAGAATGCCCACCATCAAAAACATCTACAGAACAATAAATGCTAGAGAGGGTGTGGAGAAAAATGGAACCCTCTCGTATTGTTGGTAGGAATGAAAATCGATACAACCACTATGAAGTTCAGGATGGATATTCCTTAGAAAACAAGAACTAAAACTACCATATGATTCAACAACTCCACTACTGGGCATATACCCTGAGGAAATGATGATTGAAAAGACACATGTACACAAATGTTAACTGCACCACCATTTACAATAGCTCAGACATGGATGCAACCTAGATGTCCACTGACAGATAAGTGGATTTAGATGCTGCAATACTATGTACAGTGGAATGTTCAGTTCAGTTCAGTTCAGTCACTCAGTCGTGTCTGACTCTTTGTGACCCCATGAATCGCAGCACGCCAGGCCTCTCTGTCCATCACCAACTCCCAGAGTTACTCAAACTCACGTCCATCGAGTCAGTGATGCCATCCAGCCATCTCATCCTCTGTCGTCCTCTTCTCCTCCTGCCCCCAATCCCTCCCAGCATCAGAGTCTTTTCCAATGAGTCAACTCTTCGCATGAGGTGGCCAAAGTACTAGAGCTTCAGCTTTAGCATCATTCCTTCCATGAACACCCAGGGCTGATCTCCTTCAGAATGGACTGGCTGGATCTCCTTGCAGTCCAAGGAACTCTCAAGAGTCTTCTACAACACCACAGTCCAAGAGCATCAATTCTTTGGTGCTCAGCTTTCTTCACAGTCCAACTCTCACATCCATACATGACCACTGGAAAAATCATAGCCTTGACTAGACGGACCTTTGTTGTCAAAGTAATGTTACTCAGCCATTAAAAGGAATACATCTGAGTCATGTCTAATGAGGTGGATGAACCTAGAGTCTATCACACAGAGTGAAGTAAGTCTGAAAGAGAAAAACAGGTATCATATATTAATACATCTATATGGAATCTAGAAAGATGGTACTGATAACTATTTGCAGAGCTGAAATCGAGACACATGTAGAAAACAGACTTGTGGGGGAGGGAGAGGGTGAGACAAACTGAGAGAACAGTATTGAAATATGTACACTGCCATATATAAAAAGATAGTCAATGGGAAATATAGATCCCTTTATGATCCATGGATCCCAGACCTGTTGCTCGTGACAACCCAGAGGTGGTAGATTATGCGGGAGGTAGGAGGGAGGTTCAAAGCCGGGAGACGTAGATACCTATTGTAGATTAAAGCTGATGTATGGCAGAAACCACCACATCATTGTAAAGCTTATCCTCCAATTAAAAATAAATTAAGGTATATACACTGCAAGGGATCCGCCTAAAGGAGATCAGTCCTGTGTGGAAGGACTGATGTTGAAGCTGAAACTCCAATACTTTGGCCACCTGATGCAAAGAGATGACTCATTTGAAAAGACCCTGATGCTGGGAAAGATTGAGGGCAGGAGGAGAAGGGGATGACAGAGGATGAGATGGTTGGATGGCATCACTGACTCACTGGACGTGAGTCTGAGTGAACTCTGGCAGTTGGTGATGGACAGGGAGGCTTGGCATGCTGCGGTTCATGGGGTCACAAAGAGTCAGACACAACTGAGCGACTTAACTGATATACATAATATATAATTATGATAATTATTATATATAATTATTATATAACAGTCATATTAATTATTATAAGTAATTGGTTTTATAACATGCAGAATAATACTACAAAATGGACAAAGTGGAGGGAGGGGCAGTAAGGAACAATATGAGAGTAAAACTGTTATAGTACACAAGTGCTAGGTCAGCACAAATTTGAACGGTACTACAATATTATATGGGCTTCCCCAATGGCTCAGTGAATAAAGAATTCACTTGCCAATACAGGAGACACAGGAGATGTGGGTTTGATCCCTGGGTCAGCAAGATCCCCTAGAGGAAGAAATGGCAACCCATTCCAGTATTCTTGCCTGGAGAATCCCATGAGCGGAGGAGCCCAGTGGACTACAGTCCATGGGGTCACAAAGAGTCAGACACAACCGAGCACACATCCACAGATACCTATGTGATACTATATGGGCTTTCCAGGTGGCACCAGTGGTAAAGAACCCACCAGCCAATGCAGGAGACGTAAGAGACCAGGGTTCGATTCCTGTGTTGAGAAGATGCCCTGGAGGAAGGCATGGCAAACCACTCCAGTATTCCTGCCTGGAGAATCCCATGGACAGAGGGGCCTGGAAGGCTATATTCCACAGGGTTGCACAGAGTTGGACACAACTGAAGTGATTTAGCATGCATGAACACATGAGATACTATATACTGTAATCTGTAGAGCAACCGCTAATAAAATTTAAAAAACAGTAAGAAACTAAAATGGCATTCTAAAAATGTTAAATACAAAAAGGTATTAAAGAAGGAATATAGGAACAAGAAGATATGAGACATAGAGAAAACAAATTGCAATATGTTAGATAAAATCCAACCAAATCAACAATTGCATTAAATGTGAATATGCTACAATCCAATCAAAAGGCAGAGATTATCAGACTGCATATAAAAGTGAAAGTCAACTATAGGAGTCAATAAGAGGTGACACACTTTAGATTAAAAAATAGAGGTCCAAAGCAAAGGAGCAGAAAAAGACAAACCATACAACATTAACTGTATGTCAAATTTAAAAGAAGAAATGGTATTAATCCAGTGTATTTTGGAAAAGAGTTTTAAAAATAAATACTTCTCAACTAATCTTTTGAGTCTATAGACATCACAAGAAGAAGTAAAGAATGGAGGAGGGAAATAAAAGATTGAAAAATAGATCAAAAAAGAATAAAGAAACTATTGAAATTCTTGGATTATATGACTCTGTATGTAAAAAGTCCTAATAAATCGACCCCTCCAATTCAATATCAAATTATTCTGAGTTTAGGAAGGTCATAAGATTCAAGATCAATATACAAATATAATATATATTCCCTTATTCTAAGAAAAATAAAATTTCAAAACATCCCGTTAATGATAAGATGAAGAATAAAAATAAACAACAAAGTACAAGAGCTGTACACTGAAAACCATAAACATTTCTTGACAAAGTGAAAGATCTAAATGAGTTGAGAAATATTCTCATGGAATGGAAGGAAACATTGCTAAGATAACCATACTTTCCAAATTGATCTATAAATTCAGTACAATCTCTATCAAAATTACAAAAGTATTTTAGGAATCTAAAGGCAGATCATAAAATTATGTGGAAACACAAGGGATCTAGAAAAGCAAAAACTATTTCAAAAAGGAATAAATTTGGAAGACTTAAAATATCCAATTACAAAACTTATTTTGATACAGTAATCAAAACATTGTGCTATTAGTATAAGGTCAGATATTTTAAAATAGAAAATAGGAAACATAAATATTTTAGTCAAGTAATTTTGACAAAGTTACAGAGGCAATTTATTGATGAAATGATAATTGTCTCAAAAACTGGTGAAACAATTTGATGTCTATGTGTAAAAAAAAAACAACAAAAATTTGGGCACTTATGACATACACAAAATATACCTCAAAATGGATCTAAAATCTAAATGTAAGAGCTAAGATGTCTTTGAACCTGAGTTACACAAAAGTTTTATTAGGTATCATACCAAAAACATAATCCATAAAAGGAAATAATGTTACCATCAAAATTTAAGCTTTTATATTTCAAGACAGCACTGTTTGAAGTCAATATAACATCCAGAATGTATATTATTTTTAAGAAACTATAATTCAATAATAGGGAGATAAAAAACACAATTAAATATAGAAAAATATTGATTATACATTTAACAAAAAAAATATATGACTAGTTAATAAACACAAGAAAAGATGCTTAACATCATTAGTCATCAGGGAAATCTACATTAAACCCCCTACCACTCAGAACTCATTAGGATGATTATGATCAAAAAGAGTGATAATATTGAGATCCAGTGAGAATATAAAGAAACTCAAACCTGCATACATTACTGGTGAAATGTGAAATGGCATGACCTCTTGGGTAAATAGTGTGGCAATTTCCTTAAAAACTAAAACATAGACTTACCTTATCACATAGCAATTCCTCTCCTAGGAATTGGCCAAAGAGAATAGAAATATATGCAACAAAACTCTTGTATTCAAATGTTCATTGCAACATTATTAATAATAAGCAAAATGTGAAAACAATCCAGTGTTCATCAACTCTTAAACAAACTGTGGTAAATCCATGCAATGGAATACTGTTCAGCACTAAAAAGGAAAAAATTGCTTATACATGGTACAACATGAAAAACTTCAAAAATATCATGTCAGACCAAAAAAAAAAAAAGACTACATTTTACGATAACATTTATAAGAACTGTGTAGAAAAGGCATCTCTAGAGATGAAAGTAGACCAGTAGTTGCCTGGAGTTGGGAGTTAGAGCAAGGATTAACCGCAAATGGGCACAGGATTTTTGGTGTGACAAAGTACTCTAAAATGGAGTCATTATCATAGTTATACAATTAAATACATTTAGTAAAAATAATTTTACCATATACTTATAAAAAACGGTAGTGTGAATAGAGAGCTCCATTAAAAATCAGGAAGTAGACGACACACTCAAAACAGCTGTTCAAATGTTAATTTACTGAATCTGAAATCTGCCAGATAAATGAAGTAATACTGGTAAAAACAAAACAAACAATTAGAGAAAAATTCTGAACATCTTTAACTAAAGGGGCTAATTTCCCACTCATCAGAACCTACACTAGAACTAAATAATATCTGAAAGTAAGGGCACTTTCTTTTGTAAGTTCAAAGATTTAGACTTTCTTGACAGCAAAACTAAAAACATGGCAAAATGCATATATTAAGCATGAGGATTACTATAAGGAATATATAATTCACCATGCAATCACCTACCTTGTCCTTTAAATTACAGAATAAGTAACTATACAGTAATATACAGAATAAGTAACTACATAGTAATATAACATCTACTACATAGTAATTTTAACATTACTGGCATTAAAAAGAATCAAGAAAAAATACCAGGATAAGCCTCAGTAATATCTGCATTAGAATTTCAATTTGGAAGTAGTGATATCAAGGCAACAGAGTAAATGGATGTGGCATTCATGTCTCCCCGACAAACACATCAAAAATAAATATGTATGTTGACAAATTCTCACTGAAAACTAACTCTAGACTAGCAGAAGGACTCCTGTTCAAACAAGAGTGTAAGGAAAATAAATATGCAATTGAGCAGAAAGGGAAGAGAAGCAACTGAGTTGGGATTTGTGTCCAGGGAGGGGACTCAGATAAAAAGGGCAATTACATGAGCCAACACTCTGGCGAACACACTGGGGAGTAAGCATGTGAAGCCACAGGCTGGGCATCCCGGTCCTGGACCTATGTGGAGAAGATACACCCCCTAGTCTAGGTGGAGGTCCAGTGCAACAAACAGAAATTTAGGGGAAAGACTGGACTCTGTTCCTGAAGCGTGCACACATGCTAGCTAGTCCTTGAGGCAGGTCAGAGACAGGTCTGCTCTGCTGGGGATCCTGCAACTCTCAGCATGCCCCAAAATGAGCAAAGTGCACACCCTACTCTTGCTTATTCTGTGTCACGCATGGCACTGAATCTAGGGTGAGAAGGACCAGAGAAAACATTTGATCATGGGACACAGAGGCAACCCAGTCTCAAGAAGGAAGTTGGTGCTTACTCAAGCAGTACCTCAGAAGCAGCCAGATATCTGATGGAGAGCACTAGACCTCAGCTAACCCAACACACACCAAGAATCCACCTAGGACCCCACCGGCCCAGGAAAGAAGCTTCACAACAGAGTGGGGATGGTGGAAGCAGCGGGTAATGATTTTCTGTGAGTAACAAAGCACCAAAGGCTGTAGACACCTACACATGCAGTGAGTCAGACCTCTGGGCACTATGCAACTTCTCTGATGCAAAGTCTCTGGGCAGAGAGAGGGGAAAATATGTGCCTTAACAGAGCCACAACAAGGCCAATTCTCAAGGCTTCTGCTCTGGGAACTTGAGACAAAACTTCTACCTCTGACAGAGCAGTGGTGGCCACTGAGCAGAGAGGAAGTCCCACTTGGTACACATTGCTGTCTCTAGCCACTCTACTGGACCCCCATCAGTCATTAATATCGAGGTGATAGACACCAGCACATATCTAGGAAGGATGTGATTGTTGTCCATGTCAAGTTCAGTCCTCTCATCAAAGGTGCTGAGCATACACACTTTGCATAGATATGTTTCCATATAAGAAAAAACCAGTCCATTCTAAAGGAGATCAGCCCTGGGATTTCTTTGGAAGGAATGATGCAAAAATTGAAGCTCCAGTACTTTGGCCACCTCATGCGAAGAGCTGACTCATTGGAAAAGACTCTGATGCTGGGAGGGATTGGGGACAGGAGGAGAAGGGGGCGACAGAGAATGAGATGGCTGGATGGCATCACTGACTCGATGGATGTGAGTCTGAGTGAACTCCGGGAGTTGGTGAAGGACAGCGAGGCCTGGCGTGCTGCAATTCATGGAGTCGCAAAGAGTCGGACACGACTGAGCGGCTGGACTGAACTGAAGAAAATACCTTCAAAACTGCAATAGGTAACTGTTTCAACTAAATTCATAGAAGCAGAGAAAGTTAACTAAAGTTAAAAGGCAGAGGAACTACTCTTAATTGAAAGTGAAGTGAAGTCACTCAATCGTGTCCGACTCCTTGCGATCCCATGGACTATAGCCTACCAGGTTCTCTGTCCATGAGATTTTCAAGGCAAGAGTACTGGAGTGGGTTGCCAGTTCCTTCTCCAGAGGATCTTCCTGACCCAGGGATCGAACCTGGGTCTCCCACATTGCAGGCAGATGCTTTACCCTCTGCACCACCAGGGAAGCCCTCTTAATTGAAAGGACCAGAGTAAACCATTGAAAAAAAAAAATATTGAAACAAACAATTCACCAGATAAGAATCCAAAACATTGATAATAAAAATGTTAACTGTATTAGGGAGAAGAAATATCTAAACACTGATCATTTCAACAAGGAACCAGAAAATATAAAAAGACTCAATCAGGAATGAATAATACAATAGCTGAAATAAAAATCATACTATAAGGAATTAATAGCAGACTAAGTGATACATAAAGAAAGCTGAACACTAAAGAATTGATGCTTTTGAATTGTGGTGTTGAAGACTCTTGAGAGTCCCTCTCCCTTAAGAGACTCTCAATGATATCCAACCAGTGCATGCTAAAGGAGATCAGTCCTGAATATTCACTGGAAGGACTGATGCTGAAACTGAAGCTCCAATACTCTGGCCACCTGATGCGAAGAACTGACTCGTTAAAAAAGTCCATGAGGCTGGGAAAGACTGAAAGCAGGAGGATAAGGGGACGACAGAGGATGAGATGGTTGGATGGCATCACCAACTTGATGGACATAAGTTTGAGCAAGCTCCTGGAGTTGGTGATGGACAGGGAAGCCTTGCGTGCTGCAGTCCATGGGGTCACAAAGAGTCAGGCACAACTGAACAACTGAATTAAACTGAACTGAAATGATACAGAAGGAACATGGAAATGATATGGGAAACAGAATGATGGAAATCACCCAATCAGAAGAGCTGGGAAACAGAATGATGGAAATCACCCAATCAGAAGAGCAGAAAGAAAAATAAATCTCAGAAAAAGAAATTAAGAGATTTTTAAAACAATATTAAACATTCCAAAATTTACACTACAGGTGTCCAGAAAGGAAAAAGAGAGGGAAGGGGATTGAAATGTATTTGGAGAAATTATGACTGAAAGCTTCCCAAACCTAAAGAAGGAAACAGATATCCAGGCACAGGAATCATGGAGTTCCAAATATGATGAACCCAAAGAGACCTGGACCAAGATATATTATAATTGAAATGGCAAAAGTTAAGAAGAGAATTCCAAAGACAGCAAGATAAAAATAAAGATACATATGAAATGTATATATGAAAATAAATATACATATGTATTTATATGAAAGATATAAATAAACCCTCATAAGGCTTTCAGCTAATTTATCTACAGAAATTTTACAGATTATCAGGACTATATGTATGTTGTCTATAAGAAACTCACTTTAGACCTAAAGACTCATATAGACTGAAAGTGAAAGGATAGAAACATATATTCCATGCAAATGAGAAGCAAAACAAAGCTGGGGTAGCAATCCTCATATCAGACAAAACAGACCTTAAAATAAAGAAAATTTCAAGAGATAAGGAAAGACACTACATCATGATCAAGGGTTCAATTCAAGAGGAAGTCATAACAATTTTCAATATCTATGCACCCAACATAGGAGTACCTCAATACAAAAGCCAAACACTAACGGACATAAAAGGAGAAATTGACAGTAACACAATAATAGTAGGAGACTTTAACACCCCACTCACACCTATGGACAGATCATCAAAACAGAAAATTAATAATGAAACACGTCTTCAATGATACATTAGATGGGATGGAGCTCATTGATATCTTCAGGACATTCCATCTAAATGCAGAAGAATACAGCTTCTTCTCAAGTGCACATGGAACATTCTCCAGGATAGACAACATCTTGCATCACAAATCAATCCTCAGTAAATTTAAGAAAATTGAAATCGTATCAAGCATCTTCTCCAACCACAATGCTATGAGACTAGATATCAATTACAAGGAAAAAACTGTAAGAAACGGAAACACATGTAGATTAAACAACACGTTTGTAAATAACCAACAGGTTACTAAAGAATCAAAAGGGAAATAAAAAAAATCTAAAAACAATCGACAATGAAAATATGAGAACTCAAGTCCTATGGGATGCAGCAAAAGCAGTCCTAAGAGGGAAGTTTATAGCAATGCAGTCCTACCTCAAGAAACAAAAAAAAAACATTGAATGACAACCTAATTTTACATCTAAAGCAATTGGAAAAAGAAGAACAAAAAGCCCCTCAAAATTAGAAGGAAAGAAATTATAAAGATCAGAGCAAAAATAAATGAAAAAGAAATGAATGAAACAACAGTAAAGATTAATAAGAATAAAAATCGATTCCTTGAGAAGATTAAAAAAGAATGGACAACCTTTAGCCAGACTCATCAAGAAAAAAAAAAGAGAAGAATCAAATCAACAAAGTCAGAAATGAAAAAGGAGAGGTTACAACAGACAGTGTAGAAATACAAAGGATTGTAAGAGACAATTATGGAGAATTCTATCAAACATTTTGAGAAGAGCTAATGCCTGTCCTAAAACTCTTTCCAAAAATTGCAGAGGAAGGAACACTTACAAACTCATTCTACAAGGTAGATACCTGATACCAAAACCAATTCATAGAAAACACAATACAAGAAACCTACATGCCAATATCACTGATGACATAGATGCAAAAATCCTCAAAAAATTTTAGCAAACAGAATTCAGCAACACATCAAAAACCTCATACACCATGGTCAAGTTGGGTTTATTCCAGGAAAGCAAGGATTCTTCATTGTATGTAAATCAATCAATGTGATACACTATATTAACAAATTGAAAGAGAAAAACCATATGATAATCTCAATAGATGCAGAAAAAGCCTTTGACATTATTCAGCACCAATATATAATTAAAACTTCAAAAAATGGACATAGAAGGAACCTTCCACAACATAGTAAAGACCATATATGATAAGCCTATAACAAAAATTATTCTCAATGGTGAAAAGCTGAAAGCATTCCCCCTAAGATCAGGAACAAGATAAGGGTGTCCACTTTCATCACTATTATTCAACATAGTTCTGGATGTCCTAGCTACAGCAATCAGAGAAGAAAGGAAATAAAAGGAATCCAGATCAGAAAAGAAGTAAAGCTCTCACTGTTTGCAGATGACATGATATTATACATAGAAATCCCTAAACATAGTATCAGAAAATTACTAGAGCTAATCGGCAAATTTAGCAAAGTTGCAGGATATAAAATCAAGGCAGAGAAATCACTTGCCTTTCTATATACTAACAATGAAAAATCCGAAAGAGAAATTAGGGAATCAATCCCATTCACTACTGCAACAAAAAGAATTAAATATCTAGGCATAAACTTATATAAGGAGACAAAAGAACTGTGCACAGAAAATTATAAGATACTGATGAAAGAAATCAAAGATGACATAAACAGATGGAGAGATATTTCATGTTCCTGGGTAGAAAGAATCAATATTGTGAAAATGTCTATACTACTAAAGGCAATCTACAGATTCAATGTGACCTCTATCAAATTACGAATGATATTTTTCACAGAACTATAACAAAAAATTTCACAATTCATGTGGAAACAAAAACAAAAAACCCTGAATAGCCAAATCAGTATTCAGAAAGAAGAATGGAGCTGGAGAAATAAACCTTCCTGACTTCAGATTATACTACAAAGCTATAGTCATCAAGACAGTATAGTACTGGCATAAAAAAAGAAATATAGACCAATGGAACGAGATAGAAACTCCAGAAATAAACCCATGCACCTATGCTGCTACTGAGTCACTTCAGTCGTGTCCGACTCTGTGTGGCCCCATAGACGGCAGCTTACCAGGCTCCCCCGTCCCTGGGATTCTCCAGGCAAGAACTCTGGAGTGGGTTGCCATTTCCTTCTCCAATGCATGAAAGTGAAAAGTGAAAGTGAAGCTGCTCAGTCGTGTCCAACTCTTCGCGACCCCATGGACTACAGCCTACCAGGCTCCTCCATCCATGGGGTTTGACAGGCAAGAGTACTGGAGTGGGGTGCCATCGCCTTCTCCACATGCACCTATGGGTACCTTATTTTTGACAGAGGAGGCAAGAATATACAATGGGGCAAAGACACCTCTTCAATCAATGGTGCTGGGAAAACTGAACAACTACATGCAAAAGAATGAAATTAGAACACTTCCTAACATCAAACACATAGATAAATTCAAAATGAATTAAAGACCTGAATATAAGACCAGAAACTATAAAACTCTTAGAGGAAAAGATAGGCAGAACACAGATAGACATAAATCACAGCAAGACCCACCCTCTATGACCCACCTCCTTGAGTAATGGAAATAAAGACCAAAGTAAACAAGAGGTTAAACTTAAAACTGATTAAACTTAAAAAACTGATTAAAATAAAAAAAACTGATTAAACTTAAAAACTTTTGCACAGCAAAGAAAACTATAAGCAAGGTGAAAAGACAACCCTCAGAATGAGAGGAAATAAAAGCAACTGAAACAACTGACAAAACATTAATGTCCAAAATATACAAGCAGGTCATACAACTCAATACCAAAAAAACAAACAACCCAATCAAAAAGGGAGCAGAAGACCTAAACAGACATTTCTCCAAAAAAAGACATATAGATGGCTAACAAACTCATGAAAAGATGCTCAACATCTCTCATTATTAGAGAAATGCAAATCAAAACTACAATGAGATATCACCTTACACCAGTCAGAATGGCCATCTCAAAAAGTCTACAAACAATAAATGCTGGCCAAGGTGTGGAGAAAATGGAACACTCTTGCACTGTTGGGAATGTAAATTGACACAGTCACTATGGAAGATGGTATGGTGGTAGTGGTTTAGTCTCTAAGTCATGTCCAACTCTTGCGACCTCATGGACTATAGCCTGCCAGGCTCCTCTGTCCATGGGATTCTCCAGGCAAGAATACTGGAGTGGGTTGCCATTTCCTTCTCCATGGATCTTCCCGACCCAGGAATCAAACCCAGGTCTCCTGCATTGCAGGTATATTTTTTACTGGCTGAGCTATGAGGGAAGCCCAGAAGATGGTATGGAGATTCCTTAAAAAGCTAGGAATAAAACCACCATAAGACACAGCAATCCCACTCCTAGGCAAATACCAGAGGAAACCAAAATTGAAAAAGACACGTGTATCCCATTGTTCACTGCAGCACTGTTTGCAATACCTAGAACATGGAAGCATCCTAGATAGCCATCGACAGGTGAATGGATAAAGACGCTGTGGTACATAAACACAATGGAATATTACTCAGCCATAAAAAAGGAATGCATATGAGTCAGTTCTAATGTGGTGGATGAACCTAGAACCTATTATACAAAGTGAAGTGAGTCAGAAAGAGAAAGATAAATATTGTATTCTAACATATATATACAGAATCTATAAAAATGGTATCGAAGAATTTATTAACAGGGCAACAATAGTGAAACAGACATAGATAATAGACTTATGGACATAAGGAAAGGGGAGGATAGGGTGAGATGTGTGGAAAGAGTAACATGGAATCTTACATTAGCATATGTAAAATAGCCAACGGAAATTTGATGTATGACTCAGGAAACTCAAACAGGTGTTCTGTATCAACCTAGAAGGGTGGGATGGGGAGTAAGATGGGAGGGGGGTTCAAAAGGGAAGGATATAGGTATACTCATGGCTGATTCATGTTGAGGTTTGACAGAAAACAAAATTCTTTGAAGCAATTATCCTTCAATAAAATAATAAATTAAAAAGAAAAAAAAAAGAAAGCTAGGGACTTTAAAATAATGATAATCTGTAAATAAAAAAGCAGACTCAAACAACAATCCTATAGAATTTGTGACAAATAGTCTTTTAGTCATTATTAAGAAGATAAACCCAAATCATATTTCATGATGATGTTAGGCAGACCTGGTACTTCCCCAAAATTATTCAACCTACTGATCTCCAGTACTTACTTCTATACGGCAAGAAGAGAGGTGAATGGATAGGAAGAATATTACAAAAGGAAAGGAATAATAATTATAACAGTGGTAGAATTAATAATAATGAGCATTTAGTCAACACTTAACCCTGAAGCCAAGGATAGAAGAATTTTACATGGATTATATCATTTAATCTTTTCAAATAACTCTCTAAAATAAGCATCTAAGTTGTCAGGGAATTATTTAACTTCATCTTAATAACAGATTGAGCTTTTCCTAGTTGAAAATCAGATTCCCCTTTGCCTCTCTTTGCAAATGTATTAGATGCCTCTCAGTGACATTCTTGCTTCTGGTAATCAACACATGTCTTCAGACCTTATTGCTGCAGAATAAAGACATAAATTCTCTGAAACTAAGATGAGGACTACCTCACCAAATTGCTCACAGCAGTATTCTGCCTCTAGTTATATAGCTAACTCTAACTGACAACACAAAATGACAAAGATCATGGTTTAGTGAAAGCAATACAGTTCACTCTGAAAATGATTTACCATCATTCAGCTTATGATTAGCTCTTGTTTTTTTGTTGCTTTTCTTTTTGATGGAAGGGGGTGGTAGCTAATTGGTGGTGTGTGCATAGCCAAAATAGTTACATTCCAAAGAAAGCCTTCCCTGTAGACTAAAGAATAAATATTTTACACTGTTGAAAAATAGCACTTTCTTATAACAGTCCAATATAAAACTGGAAACTTCAGACAACTATTAACAAGGCCAGCAATTACAGAAAAAATCATGAATCAAGGCCAAATTTATCAACAGGATCATAATTTTTAATTCTGATTTTCTTCTTTTCATGTTTTAGAAAACTATAATTTTGACACTAAAATAACTGAAAAATATTACTCATTTGGTTAAGATTCCATGCCATAACTTTATTGACTATAATTTTGTTTGGACTAACTGTAGCCTCCTGAATGTCTCATTCTAGCAAATCCAGGTGAATAAGCAGAAATGTAAACAGAACAAGAGGACTGTTATCCGTTTTAAATAAAAATGCTGTCTATTGCTGGTTTATTTTTAAACAGCCACTAACATATTTAAATTATAATTGGATCTTCTTAATGAGCAGTTTCTTATTATTGGAACTTGCAGGGGGCCTTGACATTTGAGTCATCATCTCATTTTTTCTATTTCTTACTGTGATATACAAATTAAATAGACATACAAGCCAGATGAAATATAGGGGGAAAACTTGAAGCAGTAACTTTAAATTGAATTGATTGTTCTAAAATCTATAAAATATATAAAACAATCAATATATAAAATCAATATATAAAACAACAATATATTTTACTTCAAGCACATTTTCAATAATATTAACTTCAGTTTTAAGGCCCAAAATGCTTCAAACTCTCCTAGCCAAATACTGTACTTCTAGAAAGCAAAACCACAGCTTTAATATTCCTTAAATTTAAAAAATAGAATAATTCCAGTGTATTCTCTCAAGGAGTGAAAATGTTCTAAAGAAATGCCTCTTTTTCAACACTAAAATTTAATTAGAAGTTTTGATATAGTCACTTAATATATTGTTCTGCATATTAAGAAAAATAGGATGTAAACCAGAGTTCCTAGGTTTTGAAATTTAGAACATAACATATTCAAAGTGTAGCTAGCTTTTACTTGTATTTATTTAAGGATAAGGCAAGTAATTCCCACAATGTTGAAGTGAGTCTTACTATTTATCTCAGAGCTTGACTCAATCAGTGGAAATATTCGTGGATTTATAGTATCAGGTCTTTAGTAAATCCTATCATTTCTGTAATTACTATGGCTAGTAATAATAAAAGTCTGCTTTTTATGTGATGAAATAGATTAATGAAAGAGGCAGACAATATGCAAAACGGCTGGGAATAGGGTCAAGTCTTTTTATACATATCCAGAAACCAGTAATTTTCTAAATGGCACTCTAGGTTCTCTTGCCTGAATAATTATAAGTACCGCCAGCATGTAATATACTAAAAGAATTATGAAATCTCCCAGTTCCTATCACCCATGTCAACATGGCCACTTACCTTGTCTTTATTCTCAGTGCCAGAAGCCTCAGGCTTGGTCCTAATCACAAATGGGGTGGACAGGCGCAGCAGAACCCTTTCAAAGGTGGCATTAACCTTCGGAGAAATGATCTCAAAGCAGTCCTCAAACTTGAGCACTTTGTGAGTGTCACATCGGAGCTGCTTCCTTAGGCCTTCCCCCAGCTGAAGGACTGCATGTGGGGGTCAAACATCAAGTGAAAAGGGAAGGCTCTGCAGAAGGTGTTGATGCTAATTCTGAGGTCCGCAGGAACTTGGGATGTTCCCTGAGGAAGGTTCTTCGTGATATTAGCATTTTCACATTGTCTGATAAGGAAAGCGAGGCCATTACAATTGCCTGGGTTTGAACCATCGGAGCACAGTTTCTCAGCAACCTGGTTCACTTCCACATCCAGCCGATAGATCTTCTTTCCTGCAGCCTTAATCATTCCAAGCATTGCAAACCCCACAATGTGGTGAGGGTGGAAGTAGTGGAGTATAAGAGTACCTTCAGGGAGCTCTTTGCATAGGAATGATGGTGACTCTAGAGTGGCCTGTTTTCCAAAAGAAGTTCTAATATGTTCCAACAAAGCATCAAAGCCATTAAAAAAGTCCTGCAATGTGCCACCTACAGCTCGAAGGACTCTCTCATTGTCATCAAAGCATATATTAAAGAACTCCTCACCAAATCTTTCTTGGATTTCCTCAAACTTCAAACCTAGAGGTAAATGGAAGCAAATGTTAATAAGATACAATACAAGTAATTGAATGTATAGCTTTTTAAATGTTTATCAGAAGAGTAGCTAGTGACCAAAGCAAGAGAAGCAATCCCCTTGGGTACACAAATTTCCCCAATAGGTTAAGTCATTCATTTTGATTTAGAGAAAGTAAATTTCAGTTCATCTTCTGGATGCTTCTAAGATGTTAATGAGCATAAACATTTTGTTGTTGTTTAATTTTAAACATACTATTTTTAGAGTAGTTTTAGATACATAGGAAAACTTAGTTGAATATATAGTCCATGTACCCCCGTTCACTTCCCAGACACAACCTCCTCCCCTGGAAACTATTGATATTGTACACTACAGTGGTACATTTGTTACAATCAATGAACCTATATTTATATAACATTATCATCCAAAATTCATAGTTTACATTAGGATTCAATCTTGATGTTATATATCCTTGAGTTTGGACAAATGCGTAATAATATGTGCCCCCATTTTAGTATCATGCAGAGTAGTTTTGCTGCCCTAAAATCTGTTGTGCTCCACCTATTCATTCCTGGGTCCCCTCAACCCCAGGAGCATGGTCTTTTCAAAACCTGCTATCTAGCTGTTTTTCAATATTATATCCCATTCGCTATAATTACCATGAATATTATATTTTACTTAGCAATTTCCCTTGCCATTGAATAATTTTTAAGAGGCTATTATGTCCATTCAATATGATTATTTTAATTATCCCAATTCATTTGTTAAATGGGAAATATAACCAGAGAGGGACTCTATGGTACACAAGCAGAGACAAGCACCAGGTTATCTTGAACAAACAGAATTGCTTAAGTTACAGTAGTAATCTCAAAGAAAATCATGCAGGTCAGCTAGACCCCAGGAATGAAGAGACAAAACAAGGAATTTAAACTGTGGAATGATCTGCATTCATTCTTTCATTCACAAGAATGAAAGCAGACAAAACTGGAATAGGAATCTGACCAGATAGAGTTAAAAGTCTTTGTTTTCTCAATTCATACTTATTCCCAGATGCCATGGCAAAATGAAATCTACCTTTTACTAGTGGAATTATAGTGATAAATAAATATATACAATGCATTATATAGTAATTTCAAGCAGGATCATATATGATCTATCAATAGTAAGATCTGCCCTGAGGAAGAACACTGCACAGATGAAAGAGTTGAGTTTGTACCATAAATAAACCTTCTTTGTAGAGTTCCCCTATTGCTTCTCCTTTGACTTTGGCTGAAATCAGTTATATGTTGTTTAAATATACTCATATTTTGTTTCTTATCTATCTCATCTTATAAGGAGGTCCCAAAAATCTGACAGGAAAAGACAGGTCCCTTTGCTAGTGTCTGGTTAGAAGGCAAACCAGTCTATGTTGTCTATGGCTTAGTTTGCTATTCTCTATATAAGTTCTCCCCATCTAGAAGTGAGGGGATAAAACAGGGTCAGTAATATTGTTAAAAAAAAAAAACATAGTCCAAATACATTATATATTTTGAGAGCTTACTATAGAGTCTAAATATTGTGGGAGCCAAGTTAAGAGGTTGGTTTGACAAAGAAGTTCTTAAAATCAATGTAAAATGAGAAGTAGAAAGTCTAAGCTAAAAAACAGTATCTTCATTAGTATTTCACATATATTTTAGTTTAATAGATTTGACAGAAGCTGAGAAAGTCACCTGCTAGGATTAAAACATCACCATTCATCTCATATTGTCATGTTACAAGACTGAACTTCAACATATGTTGTATTCACTAACAATAATGCCAGTCAGGAATGGTAATAATAGCAATTTTCTGTCTAGTTCTCAAGGGTGAAAGAAAGAAAACAAGATAGATGATATTCACTGCAATTTGGCTCCTTCTCCAACTGCTCCATTGAAACTGTTTTTGTAATTAGCTAATCCAACATATTTTGTCCTTATCTAACTTTGGTTGCTTTTTTTCCCTTTAATTTGACAGTGTTCATCTTCTCTTCCTCCTAAATCTCTCTTCTCTCTTGGATTATAAACCATTATCTCCTGGTTGGATTACTAGCTGTCTGAAATGCCCTTCCCTAAAATTTCTTCCTATATAGAATCCTTACATCATCAACACTATAATGTAACTAAAAAATTCTAATACAAATTAAACTTACATTCCTTTAATGACAATATTCACTGTTGCTATTATTATTTATTATTTTTTTTTTACTTTACAATATTGTATTGGTTTTTCCATACATCAACATGAATCCGCCACGAGTGTACATGTGTTCCCAATCCTGAACCCCCCTCCCACCTCCCTCCCCATACCATCCCTCTGGGTCAATTATTAATTTCTTCTTGTTCAGTTACTCAGTCATGTCTGACTCTTTGTGACCCCATAGACTGAAGCATGCCAGGCTTCCCTGTCCTTCACCATCTCCTGGAGCTTGCTCACACTCATGTTCATTGAGTTGGTGATGCCATCCAACCATCTCATCCTCTGTCATCCCCTTCTCTTGCCTTCCATCTTTCCCAACATCAGGGTCTTTTCTAAGAGTCAACTCTTCGCATTACATGGCCAAAGTAGTGGAGCTTCAGCTTCAGCATTAGTTCTTTCAATGAATATTCAGGGTTGATTTCCTTTAAGACTGACTGGTTTGATCTTCTTATTTAGTATTTAATTCTTATTAAATATGAAATTCAGAGTAAATAAAATTCTTATAATCTGACTACATTGCTGAACAACAAAACTCCTTGCACCACTGAAAATATCCCAAGGCTTTCTTCTATATTTTGAAGATTTGTATCTTTTTTTAAAATTTAAATTTTTTATTTTAATTGGAGGCTAATTGCTTTACAATATTTTATTGGTTTTGCTATATATCAACATGAATCCACCACGGATGTACACATGTTCCCAATCATGAACCCCCCTCCCACCTCCCTCCTCAGTATCTTAAAGGACTTAGGGTCTTCATACACAGGTGAGAAAATGAGAATTTCTTCTAACTTACATCTTTCATAACATTAAAAATACTCTCACAATTGTTAAGAACACAGATAAAATACAGTAAGCTTATGTCCTATTTCCAATGCCATAGTCACCCAAAATCATCCAGAAAATAACAAGTAAGTATAATTCACCAGAGGCAACAAATTAAAAACTACTTTATAAGCACAGCAATCTATGAACTTGAAATTCTTGCTGCTCTATAAAGCACGTCTGAACTTAAGATACAATGTTTAAGACTCAAATGATAACGTTAAGGACTACCATTGTGCTAAAGTGACTTGTATCAATAAAGAAAAATTAAATTATTTTGAATACTATATGCAAATACTATACATAGAAATTCTATACACACCACCATATTAAATAAACTAATAAATATTTTTGGTTTCACACTTGTTAAACTGTGCAAGCTCATAAAAGAAAAAAAATTCTTACAGTTTGAAAAATTAAAACTAAGGAATGATCACTTCAGCTTTTGCAAATATGCTATGATCCAATGCCCAAGATGTCCACATTAAACATTTCAAAATTTAGAAAGCACAGAGCAAGTAGTTTAGTTCAGTTCACATGCAAGATTCCACTCATGATTGATGCAAACCCTCTAATTATAGTAAATCACTTGAAACATAGAGATAATGCTCATCTACTTATATCACAAGAAGCTAGGGCAGTTTGAAATTTGGGTATATAAAAATACATTCCTTAAAGGGGCAAAACTTACAGTGAAACTGTTTTCACTAACAGGTAAGTTGAAAGAATACTTTTTAAAAACTTTATTTATTTGGCTGTGTCAGGTCATAGCTGCGGCACATGGGATCTTTCATTGCAGAATGTAGACTCAGTAGTTGTGGCAGCTTTAGTTACCTACCCCATGTCATGTGGGATCAAATACGCATCCCTTGCATTGCAAGATAGATTTTTCACCACTGGACCATCAGGGAAGTTCCAAGAATTTTAAATCACTGTTAATTTATCTCTTCAAAACAATGAATAGGCTAAATCTGACATCCTTTAATTATAAATGAAATAGTAAGTTCATTCATGGCATGGATCTTATGTTCCTCATCCAACTTCACATTGTGTACCTCTTGGGGCATATATAACTGCATACTATCACCAGCATAATGCCTAACACAGAGTGACTAAGCATTCGTTCATAGAAACTAAACGTTCATCTAGAATCAAGCTACAGCTGTGCCACACCAAAGGATACCAACACAAGACATAGCCTTTTATCTCATGGGCCCCCCAGATAATTAAGTTACAAATCATTGGACTGTAACAGAGGCACACAGGAGCTATGGATATATGGAGAAAATGAACGTCTGACTTTCTCCTCAAGGAGATAGAGTTTGACAAGCAATTTGTAGAAAAAGTATGTGTTCAGAAGGCCAACAAGGAGAGAACAAGAACTCTAAAAGACAGATGGTAATGAAATACGAATGAAGTAGGGAGATGGAAGAGCCCAGCATAGTCAGGGGAGGGAAGTAGTAAGTGTGAAATGGTTGGGGAAAAGGGGTAGTGGAATGAGTTGCTAATTAATCAGCAATGTAGAAGTTGGACTTCAGAGCGAAAAGACTAGAGTAAAGATACCGAAGAAATGCTGCAAAGTCTTTATAAGATTATATTCATTGAATTAGGTAATTCCAGTAAGAATGGAGAAATTAGTACCAAGTGGTACACCAAATATTTTTATAGATTAATACTTTTAAAAACTCCCATCAATGGATACTTTTAATGCCTCCCATTTTAAAAGTGAGGAATGCTAAGAAACTTGACCATGTTTATACAATTGTAGATAACAGACCCAGGTCTCAAAGTGAAGTCTATCTAATACTAGATGATGTGTAATAAACTGTGATATTGTGTGCAATATTAAATGAGTAAAACATTTGCATGGCAGAAAAAAATGCATGTCTTGCTCATTGATATAGCATCAATGCCTAGCATTCTACCTGACTTTTGTTGTTATTGTTCAATTGCTAAGTTGTGTCCAGCTCTTTGTAAACCCATGGATTGCAGCACACAAGGCTTCCCTGTCCTTCACCATCTCCCAGAGCTTGCTCAAACCCATGTCCATCGAGTCAGTGATGCCATCCAACCATCTCATCCTCTGTCACCCCCTTCTCCTCCTGCCCTCAGTCTTTCCCAGCATCAAGGTCTTTTCCAATGAGTTGGCTCTTCACATCAGGTGGCCAAAGTATTGGAGTTTCAGCTTCAACATCAGTCTTTCCAAAGAATATTCAGGGTTGATCTCCTTTAGGATTTTTTTTTTTCTACTGAACAGGAATATTTTATTACTGATAAAATGTTATGTGATTACTTCATTAAGATTCTACAAAATTTAGTTCACTTAGCAACACTCTGTAACAAAAGTTTATATTCAAAATGCTGTACTCTTACCCTAAGATCCCAAATATTTCACAAACTACTTCAATTAGTTTTAAAAACCATCCTTGTTCCTCCATCATGGATTAAGTGATGTCGGCAATAGTAGTAGACTGAATATATCCTAACTAGTTTCCTTTAGGATTTACTGGTTTTATCTTCTTGCAGTCTAAGAGTCTCTCAAGAGTCTTCTCACGAACCACAATTTGAAAGCATCAATCATTGGTGCTCAGCCTTATTTACAGTCCCACGCTCACATCCATACATAACTACTGGAAAAACCATAGCTGTGACTATATGGACTTTTGTCGACTTTTATGGACTCTTTTTTTAATAGAGACACTACTTTTTTACACTGTCTAGGTTTGTCATACTTTTTCTTCCAAGAAGCAAGTGTCTTTTAATTTCATGGCTGCAGTCACCATCCAGCGATCTGTGTGTGTGTATGTCGTTTCAGTCCTATCCAACTTAACAGTCGCTTCACTTGTATCCAACTCTTTGTGACCATATGGACTATAACCTACCAGGCTCCTCTGTCCATGGGCTTCTCCAGGCAAGAATACTGCAGTCAGTTGCCATTTCCTTTAGGGGATCTTCCTGACCCAGGGATCAAACCCATGTCTCTTCTGTCTCCTGCATTGGCAGGCGGGTTCTTAGCACCAGTGACACCTGGGAAGCCTGGAAATGATTTTTGGAGCCCAAGAAAATAAACTCTGCCACTGTTTCCGCTTTCTCCACATCTATTTGCCATGAAGTAATGGATTGGATGCCATGGTCTTAGTTTCTTGAATGTTTCATTTTAAGCCAGCTTTTTCACTCTTACCCCTCATCAAGAGGCTCTTTAGTTCAGTTCCTCTTTGCTTCCTGCCATTATGAAGATGATACCACAACTGTGTTTCAAGTTCAAGAGATTTCAACATTTTAAGGAAATAACTATCTTCTTAAACAATTTTTCCAGCTTTATTGAGATATGTAACATGGTGCAAGTTTAAGGTCTACAAAGTGTTGATTTGATACACTTAAATACTGCAAAATGATTAGCACTGTACCATTAGTTTGAATCTTTGTCATTTCCTATAACTACAATTTCTTCTTTTTGAGGTGAGAATATTTAAAATCTGCTCTTAACTTTCAATGTATAATGCACAATTGTTAACTATAATCGAAATGCAATGCATTAGATCTCCAAAACTTAGTTACCTTTTAACTGGAACTTAGAATAGCTCCCCATTTCCCCTAGTCACCGGTAACCATCATTCTACTCTCTATATGAGTTTGGCTTTTTTAGATTCCACATATAACTGCAGCTTACAGTATTTGTCAAGAAAAATTACTTTATCTAGCAAGACAATAAGACATTTTTCAACTATGTTTGAGACTCAGCTGACACTTTTTAAGAATATAACTCTAGTGCCATGACAATTTACAAATAAATAAGTCTCTGCATCCCAGAGTTTAAGGGGAAATATCATATGTGTCTCAGACATGTCCAACTGTTTGCAAACCCATGGACTATACAGTCCATGGAACTCTCCAGACCAGAATACTGGAGTGGGTAGCCCTTCCCTTCTCCAGGAGATCTTCCAAACCCAGGATCAAACCCAGGTCTCCCTCATTGCATGCAGATTCTATTTGAGCCACCAGTAAAGCCCTCTAATTAAATATGCTTGATGCTTTCTCCTTGGAAGAAAAGCTATGACAAACCTCAACAGCATATTAAAATGCAGAGACATCACTTTGCAACAAAGGTCTGTCTAGTCAAAGCTATTGTTTTTCCATGGTCATGTATGGATGCGAGAGTTGGACTATAAAGAAAGCTGAGCACTGAAGAATTGATGCTTTAGAACAGCAGTGTTGGAGAAGACACTTGAGAGTCCCTTGGACTACAAGGAGGTCCAACCAGTCGATCCTAAAGGAAATCAGTCCTGAATATTCACTGGAAGGACTGATGCTGAACCTGAAACTCTAATGTTTGGCCACCAGATGCAAAGAAGTGACTAACTGAAAAAGACCTTGATGCTGGGAAAGATTGAAGGCAGGAGGAGAAGGGGTCGACAGAGGATGAAATGGCTGGATGGCATCACCAATTCCACGGACATGAATTTCAGCAAGCTCTGGGAGTTGGTGATGGACAGGGTAGCCTGGTGTGCTGCACTCCATGATGTCTCAAAGAGTCGGATCCGACTGAGCAACTAAACTGAACTGAACTGATTATATATGTCTAAATAATAACAAAGAAAGACAAAATAAATCTCACTGCCTATAGTGTTGGAGAAGACACTTGAGAGTCCCTTGGACTACAAGGAGGTCCAACCAGTCGATCCTAAAGGAAATCAGTCCTGAATATTCACTGGAAGGACTGATGCTGAACCTGAAACTCTAATGTTTGGCCACCAGATGCAAAGAAGTGACTAACTGAAAAAGACCTTGATGCTGGGAAAGATTGAAGGCAGGAGGAGAAGGGGTCGACAGAGGATGAAATGGCTGGATGGCATCACCAATTCCACGGACATGAATTTCAGCAAGCTCTGGGAGTTGGTGATGGACAGGGTAGCCTGGTGTGCTGCACTCCATGATGTCTCAAAGAGTCGGTCCGACTGAGCAACTAAACTGAACTGAACTGATTATATATGTCTAAATAATAACAAAGAAAGACAAAATAAATCTCACTGCCTAAACCGTAATTTTAAGGAAAATTGCTTTGAATCTGAGGTATTAATACAGTCTCTTTTGCACCTTGGTGAGGTGGGATAGATAGAGTGCCTGATGAACTATGGAATGAGGTTTATGACATTGTACAGGAGACAGGGATCAAGACCATCCCCATGGAAAAGAAATGCAAAAAAGCAAACTGGCTGTCTGGGGAGGCCTTACAAATAGCTGTGAAAAGAAGAGAGGCGAAAAACAAAGGAGAAAAGGAAAGATGTAAGCATCTGAATGCAGAGTTCCAAAGAATAGCAAGAAGAGATAAGAAAGCCTTCTTCAGTGATCAATGCAAAGAAATAGAGGAAAAGAAAGAGTAGAGATCTCTTCAAGAAAATTAGAAATACCAAGGGAACATTTCATGCAAAGATGGGCTCGATAAAGGACAGAAATGGTATGGATCTAACAGAAGCAGAAGATAAGAAGAGGTGGCAAGAATACACAGAAGAACTGTACAAAAAAATCTTCATGACCAAGATAATCAAAATGGTATGATCACTCAACTAGAGCCAGACATCTTGGAATGTGAAGTCAAGTGGGCCTTAGAAAGCATCACTATGAACAAAGCTAGTGGAGGTGATGGAATTCCAGTGGCGCTATTTTAAAATTCTGAAAGATGCTGCTGTGAAAGTGCTGCACTCAATATGCCAGCCAATCTGGAAAACAGCAATGGCCAAAGGACTGGAAAAGGTCAATTTTCATTCCAATTCCAAAGAAAGGCAATGCCAAAGAATGCTCAAACCACCGCACAATTGCAGTCACCTCACACGCTAGTAAAGTAATGCTCAAAATTCTCCAAGCCAGGCCTCAGCGATACGTGAACCGTGAACTTCCTGATGTTCAAGCTGGTTTCAGAAAAGGCAGAGGAACCAGAGATCAAATTACCAACATCCGCTGGATCATGGAAAAAGCAAGAGAGTTCCAGAAAAACATCTATTTCTGCTTTACTGACTATCCCAAAACCTTTGACTGTGTGGATCACAAAAAACTGTGGAAAATTCTGAGAGAGATAGGAATACCAGACCACCTGACCTGTCTCTTGAGAAACCTATATGCAGGTCAGGAAGCAACAGTTAGAACTGGACACAGAACAACAGACTGGTTCCAAATAGGAAAAGGAGTACGTCAAGGCTGTATATTGTCACCCTGCTTATTTAACTTATATGCTGAGTATAGCATAAGAAATGCTGGGCTGGAAAAAGCACAACGTGGAATCAAGACTGCCGGGAGAAATGTCAATAACTTCAGATATGCAGATGACACCACCCTTATGGCAGAAAGTGAAGATGAACTAAAAAGCCTCTTGATGAAAGTGAAAGTGGAGAGTGAAAAAGTTGGCTTAAAGCTCAATATTCAGAAAACGAAGATCATGGCATCTGGTCCCATCATTTCATGGGAAATAGATGGGGAAACAGTGGAAACAGTGTCAGACCTTATTTTTCTGGGCTCCAAAATCACTGCAGATGGTGATTGCACCCATGAAATTAAAAGATGCTTACTCTTCAGAAGAAAAGTTATGACCAACCTAGATAGCATATTGAAAAGCAGAGACATTACTTTGCCAACACAGGTCCGTCTAGTCAAGGCTACAGTTTTTCCTTTGGTCATGTATGGATGTGAGAGTTGGACTGTGAAGACGGCTGAGCAGCAAAGAATTGATACCTTTGAACTGTGGTGTTGGAGAAGACTCTTGAGAGTCCCTTGGACTGCAAGGAGATCCAACCAGCCCATCCTGAAGGAGATCAGCCCTGGGATTTCTTTGGAGGAAATGATGCCAAATTGAAACTCCAGTACTTTGGTCACCTCATGCGAAGAGCTGACTCATTGGAAAAGACTCTGATGCTGGGAGGGGTTGGGAGCAGGAGGATAAGGGGACGACAGAGGATGAGATGGCTGGATGGCATCACGGACTCAATGGACGTGAGTCTGAGTGAACTCCAGAAGTTGGTGATGGACAGGAAGGCCTGGTGTGCTGCGATTCATTGGGTCGCAAAGAGTCAGACACGACTGAGTGACTGAACTGAACTGAAGTATAAACAAATCAATATGCCAAATAAATGGCAGAAATTTTCAGTCCATTATATAAGAATTGCATATATATATATATATAATAACTTTTAATTAGAGAAAATAAGATGATTTTAAAACAAGATTGAAGATAAATGTTAGACAAGAATTTTCAAGAAACTAAAAGAAGGATAAAAGCATGGGGAAGCAGTATTAATATCAAAGAAGGTGGAATTAAGGTTAAAAGTGCTAATCAGGATAGAGCCATTATACAACAAAATCACAGTTTACAAATAAGACCTAACAGACATAACCTGCAAAATCATAGCTAAATATGTTAAGCATGAGCAATTAAGAATTAATTGCTAATTAGTATGGGATTTCTTTATGAAGTGATAAAATATTCTAAAATTAATTGTGATATCAACTGCACACTTATATAAAGAACCCACTTTAAAGGAGTCATTTTTATTATATAGGAATGATATTTCAATACGGGTATGACACATTTTGAAATCTAAACTTAATCTAATGAAAAAACTCTAGAAAATTATAGAGGAAATTTGAGTTGGGTTATAGTGAGAAACTTTAATATATCTCTCTCAGAATCAGATGGATCTGAGAAAAAAGAGCAAGAACTATAAAAGAACTATAAAATTTTTTAAAGTATTAGAAAAATGGCATTAAAATAAATAAAATTTAGTAACAAAGCCAATACATGCACACATATGTATATGTATATACACAGGTATGCATATTTATAGTGTTTGAAAAAATTACAAAAATTGCTCAAGTATTTAGCCACAAAATTTCAATAATATAATTTTAAGTAAGATTTTGCCAATCACAATTGCTAATAATAATATCAATAACAATAATAACACATTAAAAAGGTAATCAGAAACTTTATCTATTTAGAAGTGAAACACCACCCTTCCTTGAATTAAAAGAAAAAATTGAAATGATAATTTCTAGAAATCAGTGAAAAGGAAACTAATTCATTCAAAATTCTATGAGGCAAAACAGTCACTGTACTCAAAAATATGTATCATAAATATTTTCAGCAACAAATGTAAGTAAATAAAACTTTCAATTAAGAAAATTAATATTGAGCTTAAAATTAAAAGATAAAAGCTGAAATTAGTAAATTAAAACTAAATTAGGAGTGAGAAAGAAGATATAGTTCCTATTAGGGACAAATAGAGGAATCACGAAAGAACCATACAATGTTCTGCCAACAAATGTTTAAATGTAACATAAATGGATAATTTTCTAGTAGCACATAAATGACAAAAATTGACCCAAGATGAAATGGGCAACCAGAGTTTTGGATAGCCTTTAAAAATATATAATTCCAAAGTTAAATATTTCCAGGCCATAGAAAACAATTAAAGCTACTCAATTCTTTCTTATTAAGTCCACATAACTTTAATGCTAAAACTTGATACAGTATACTATTCAGTATACATATACAATATACTATATAATATTCATATTTTCTAATGAATATTTGATATTAATAAAATAGTAGCAAATAGAGTTTGCTGCTGCTAAGTCACTTCAGTCGTGTCGGACTCTGTGTGACCCCAGAGACGGCAGCCCACCAGGCTCCCCCGTCCCTGGGATTCTCCAGGCAAGAACATTGGAGTGGGTTGCCATTTCCCTCTCCAATGCATGAAAGTGAAGAGTGAAAGTGAAGTCGCTCAGTCGTGTCCAACTCCTAGCAACCCCATGGACTGCAGCCTTCCAGGCTCCTCCGCCCATGGGATTTGCCAGGCAAGAGTACTGGAGTGGGGTGTTTAACAATCTATAAAATAATGATTCATCGTTACCAAGTAGTACTCATATCACAAATGAAAAAATAGTTTAATATTAAAGAATCTATAGGCATAATAAACTGTGGCATTTATAAGACTGAGAAAATAAATTGTTTTATCAGTAGATTCTGAAAAGTCTGAAATTTAACAGTTCGCTCAGTCGTGTCCAACTCTTTGCGACCCCGTGGACTGTAGCCTACCAGGCACCTCCCTCCGTGGGATTTTTCCAGGCAAGAGTAGTGGAGTGGGCTGCAATTTCCTTCTCCAGGGGATCTTCCCACCCCAGGGATCGAACCAGGTCTCCTGCATTACAGACAGATGCTTTATCACCTGAGCCACCAGGGAAGCCCAATAATAAAGAATCTATAGGTATAATAAACTATGGTATTTATAAAACTGAGAAAATACTGTTTTATCAGTAAATTCTGAAAATTCCAAAACTTAACAGTTCCAATAAAAATTTTGAGCAAAACAGGGATATAAAGAAACTGCCCAAATATAATAAATGATGCTATTCAAAAATCAGAAGAACATTCCAAAGAAAATCAGAAATGGGCAAATAAGCTTGTTACCACAAGTGTTCTTCAGTATTATCTTGGAGATTCCAGCAGATGCTATGAGATATAAGAAACAATTAAAATCATCTGTTTTTGCTAATAAAGAATGTACACTTAGAAAACCTTGAAAGTCTTTTAATTTCAACGCTCTTTCTTTCATTTTTGTCCAAAAAAGACACATTATTTTATAAGAAATTACACCTACTAGAACTAATAAGTAAACATTTTAAGTAGCTGAATATAAAATAATCTATAGCTTTTTTTTATATTAGCAGTAAAGACCAAGAAGTAGAAATGTGAAAACAGACTATTCAAAGCAGCAATGAAAGCTATAGAAATCATAAGAATACATTTAATTAGAAAGGCATAGAACTTACACTACAAAAATTATTAAAACTTAACAGAAAACAGAAACTGAACAAATTTTTAAAATTCCACATTAAAATACAAAGACTCAACATTATAAAAACATCAATCCTCTCAAAATAAATATATGAGTTTAATGCATTTCTAATTATAGTCTCAACATGTTTTCTTATTAATACAGTAAATCTTAAAATTACTGATTCACATAAAGAATAAATGCCTATAATAGCCAAAAAATCATGAATAAGACTACTAAAGAAGAATCAGATATTGGAATAAATAAAATGCACTGTAATAAAAATGTTTATTTCTATAGAAACAAAGAGATTATTAGGTCAAAAGGAAGAATTCAAAAGCAAATCTGTGTATATAATTTTTAACATATCACAAACTAGTATTTTAAATCAATGGAAAAAGAATGG
Organism: Aepyceros melampus; assembly: GCA_006408695.1. NCBI lineage: Eukaryota > Metazoa > Chordata > Mammalia > Artiodactyla > Bovidae > Aepyceros > Aepyceros melampus. The sequence continues at coordinate 61,114 of SJXQ01012510.1, forward strand.
TCAATTTACTAAATGGCATTAGCCATTTAAAAAACTAAAAATTGAATACCAATTAAAAGTTTAAAATTAAAAAAATAACAATAAATATTGTAGAGGAAAATCTAGGAGAAAATTATGTATGCCCTAACCAAAACTGGCAAATATATACACAGAAAGACCTAAAGATATATGTGATATTTCATGATAAAAAGCTGTTAAAACTGTCAGAATATTGTATAAAACACAATTTTATTTTAGTAAAAATAAATGTGTGTGCATGTGTTTATGTGTGTGTGTGTATGAGTGTGTGTGCATATGGTGTATCTCCCCTTACATTCTTTTATTATTATTATTATTATTTTATTATTATTATTACTGGAGCATAATTGGTCTACAACATTGCATTAGTTTCCGCTGTACAATGAAGTGAATTAGAAATATGTATACCCATGCTGCTGCTGCTACTGCTGCTGCTGCTAAGTCACTACAGTCATGTCTGACTCTGTGTGACCCCATAGATGGCAGCCCATCAGGCTCCTCTGTCCCTGAGATTCTCCAGGCAAGAACACTGGAGTGGGTCACCATTGCCTTCTCTGATGTATACACATATTCCTTTCCTTTTCGACCTTCTTCCCACACCCACATCCCACCCATCCAGGTCACCACAAATGCGTGCAGCTGAGTTCTCTGTTCTCTAGAGCAATGTCCCACTAGATATCTGTTTTACACATTATAATGCAATATGTCAACCTTTAACTACTCCTAATTTGTCCCATCACCCCTTACCACCTTGTGTCCACATGTCTATTCTGCATGTCTGCATCTCTATCCTATCTCAGAAAAAGGTTCATCTGTACAACTTCTCTAGATTCCACATTTATGCATTAAAATATGATATTTTCTCTATTTCTGACATATTTTACTTTGTAGAACAGACTCTAAGTCCATCCACATCTCTACTAATTGCCCAATTTCATTCTTTTTTATGGCTGAGTAATATTCCATTGTATATTTGTATCACTTCTTCTTTATCAATTAATCTGTTGGCAACAACTTGGGTTGTTTCCATGTCCTGGTTATTATTGTAAGCAGTGCTGCAATGAAGAGTGGGGTACACACATCATGCTGAAATATTGTTTCTTAGGGTACATGCCCAGCAGTGGGATTGCTTTTAGTTCTTGAGAAACCTCCATGCTACTTGATATGGTATCTGTATCAATTTACATTCTAACCAACAATGGAAGAAGGTTCCCTTTTCTCCAGATCCTCTCAAGCAATTATTCTTTATAGATTTTTTTTGATGATGACCATTCCAAGAGGTGTAAGGTGAAAATTCATTGTAGTTTTCATTTGAATTTCTCTAATAATTACTGATGTTGAGCATCTTTTCATGTGTGTATTGGTCATGTGTTTGTATTCTTTGGAGAGTTGCCACTTTAGGTCTTCAACTCATTTTTGGATTGGGATGTTTATTTTCTTATATGGAGTTCCATGTTGTTGTTCAGACACTCAGTCATGTTCAACTTTTTGCGACTCCATGGACTGCAGCAGTCCAGGAAGGCTTCCCTGGCCTTCACCATCTCCAAGTTTGATCAAATTCATGTCCATGGAGTCAGTGATGCCATGCAACCAACTCTGTCTCCTTGTCCTCTTGCCTTCAATCATTCCCAGAATCAGGGTCTTTTCCAATGAGTCAACACTTTGCATCAGGTGGTCAAAGTATTGAAGCTTCAGCTTCAGCATCAGTCCTTCCAACAAATATTCAGGACTGATTTCCTTTAGGGTTGACCAGTTTGAACTTCTTGCAGTCCAAGGGACACTTAAGAGTCTTCTCCAACACCACAGCTCAAAGCATCCATACTTTAGCACTCAGCTTTCTTAATGGTCCAACTCTCACGTCCATACAGTTCAGTTCAGTTCAGTCATGACTCTTTGTGATCCCATGAATTGCAGCACACCAGGCCTCCCTGTCCATCACCAACTCCCGGAGTTTACTTAAACTCACATCCATCGAGTCGGTGATGCCATCCAGCCATCTCATCCTCTGTCATCCCCTTTTCCTCCTGCACCCAATCCCTCCCAGCATCAGAGTCTTTTCCAATGAGTCAACTCCTCACGTGAGGTGGCCAAAGTATTGCAGTTTCAGCTTTAGCATCATTCCTTCCAAAGAACACCCAGGGCTGATTTCCTTTAGAATGGACTGATTGGATCTCCTTGTAGTCCAAGGGACTCTCAAGAGTCTTCTCCAATACCACAGTTCGAAAGCATCAATTCTTTGGCGCTCAGCTTTCTACACAGTCCATCTCTCACATCCATACACGACTACTGGAAAAACCATAGTCTTGACTAGATGGATCTTTGTTGGCAAAATAATGCCTCTGCTTTTCAATATGCTATCTAGGTTGGTCATAACTTTCCTCCCAAGGAGTAAGCGTCTTTTAATTTCATGGCTGCAGTCACCATCTGCAGTGATTTTGGAACCCAAAAAAATAAAGTCTGACACTGTTTCCACTGTTTCCCAATCTATTTCCCATGAAGTAATGGGACCAGATGCCATGATCTTCATTTTCTGAATGTTGAGCTTTAAGCCAACTTTTTCACTCTCCTCTTTCACTTTCATCAAGAGGCTTTTTAGTTCCTCTTCACTTTCTGCCATAAAGGTGGTGTCACCTGCATATCTGAGGTTATTGATATACATGACTACTGCAAACACCATATCTTTCACAATATGGAGCTCTGTAAGCAATGCAATGTCTCTGCTTTTTAATATGCTGCCTAGGTTTGTCATAGCTTTTCTTGGAAGGAGCAAGGGTCTTTTACTTTCATTGCTGCAGTAACCATCTGCAGTGATTTTGGACATACTACTTTCCAAATTTGAACGACTTCATTGTTTCATGTGAAACAGCAAGAGAATTCCAAAAAAAAAAATCTACTTCTGCTTTATTGACTACTCCAAAGCCTTTGATTGTGTGGATTACAACAAACTGTGAAAATTCTTAAAGAGATGGGAATACCAGACCACCTTACCTGCCTCCTGAGAAATCTGTATGCAGGTCAAGAAACAACAGTTAAAACTGGACATGGAACAACAGACTGATTCCAAATTGGGAAAGGAGTATATCAGGGCTGTATATTGTCACCCTGCTTATTTAACTTCTATGCAGGGTATATTATGCAAAATGTGGGTGGATGAAGCACAAGCTGGAGTCAAGATTGGCAGGAGAAATATCAATAACCTCACATACGCAGATAACAACACTCTATGGCAGAAAGTGAAAAATAACTGAAGGCTTCTTGATGAAAGTGAAAAAGTTTAAAAGACTTAAAAGTCAATATTCAGAAAACTAAGATCATAGCATCTGGTCCCATCACTTCATGGCAAATAGATGGGGAAACAATGGAAACAGTGACAGACTTTATTCTTTCAGCTCCAAAATCACTGCAGATGGTGACTGCAGCCATGAAATTCAAAGATGCTTGCTCCTTGGAAGAAAAGCTATGACCAAACAAGACAGCATATTAAAAAGTAAAGACATTACTTTACCAACAAAGGTTTGTCTAGTCAAAGCTATGGTCTTTCCAGTAGTCATGTATGGGTGTGAGAGTTGGACCATAAAGAAAGCTGAGCACCGAAGAACTGATGCTTTTGAATATCATGTTGGAGAAGACTCTTGAGAGTCCTTTGGACTGCAAGGAGATAAAACCAGTCAATCCTAAAGGAAATCAGTCCTGAATATTCACTGGAAGGACTGATGTTGAACCTGAAACTCCAATACTCTGGCCACCTGATGTTAAGAACTGACTCATTTGAAAAGACCCTGATGCTGGGAAAGATTGAAGGTAGGAGGAGAAGGGGACGACAACAGATTAGATGTTGGATGGCATCACTGACTGGTGGAAATGAGTTTGAGTAAGCTCTGGGAGTTGCTGATGGACAGGAAAGCCTGGCATACTGCAGTCCATAAGGTCGCAGAGAGTTGGACATGACTGGGTGAACTGAACTGAACAACTGAACTGATCTTGCAGATACTTACACCCAAATTCCTCCAGAAAACTTTCCTTGACAATCATAGACTGAGAAGGATGCCTCCAATTCTTTCATTTCCAGAGCACTTCCTAATATTTATCACACAACAGCTACTAGCCGGCCCACCTCCTCAACCAGAGAATCTCTTTGAAAACAAAAGTGATGTCCCTTTGACTATTCATTAATTTAATTTTTTTCTCTTTTTAAATTTTTATTGAAGTATAATTGATTTACAATGTTGTATCAGATTCAGGTACAGCAAAGTGAAACACTTATATATATATATATACTACTACTACTAAGTCACTACAGTCGTGTCCAACTCTGTGCAACCCCATAGACTGCAGCTCACCAGGCTCCCCCGTCCCTGGGATTCTCCAGGCAAGAACACTGGAGTGGGTTGCCATTTCCTTCTCCAATGCATGAAAGTGAAAAGGCAAAGTGAAGTCGCTCAGTCGTGTCCAACTCTTAGCAACCCCATGGACTGCAGCCTACCAGGTTCCACCGCCCATGGGATTTTCCAGGCAAGAGTACTGGAGTGGGGGGCCAGTGCCTTCTCCATTATATATATATACATATATATATATATATACACACCATTTTTTAGATTATTTTCTCTTATAAGCCATTATGCAGTTTTTTTTTTAATTTTACTTTATTTTACTTTACAATATTGTATTGGTTTTGCCATACATTGACATGAATCCACCACAGTTGTACATGAGTTCCCAATCCTGAAGCCCCCTCCCACCTCCCTCCCCATATCATCTCTCTGGTAACATCTGTTCTGTATCAGTCTCAGTGAACACTAAAGAAACTATGGTGTTCAGAACAGATGCAGATGTTACCCGTATTGAGCTATGTGAAAGACAGTATAATCCAGCAATTGTCACATAATCCAACAACTGTACGGAGAAATCACATTATAAGTATTAGGATGATAAGGTACAGAATCCTATGAGAGCATATAACTGCTGCTGCTGCTGCTAAGTCGCTTCAGTCGTGTCCAACTCTGTGCAACCCCATAGACAGCAGCCCGCCAGGCTCCCCCATCCCTGGGATTCTCCAGGCAAGAATAATGGAGTGGGTTGCCATTTCCTTCTCCAATGCATGGAAGTGAAAAGTGAAAGGGAAGTCGCTCAGTCGTGTCCGACTCTTAGCAACCCCATGGACTGCAGGCCACCAGGCTCCGGCTTCCATGGAATTTTCCAGGCAAGAGTACTGGAGTGGGGTGCCATTACCTTCTCTGGAGCATATAACTGGGACCTAATATAATCACTAGGTCAAAGGAAACATCCTTTAAAAGGTGACACATCTGAAAGATTCATAAAATTTACCTAGGCAGCCAAGAAGGAGGAAAGAAAAGCCATTCCAGACCAAAGGAACATGTATGCAAGCATCTTGGAAGAGAAACTAAAATGACACATTTGAGAAACTAAACAAAGATCACTATTGTAATCCTAATCTCTGGCACAGTGCCTGTTTCTAGTAATTCTTTTGAATGAATAGAAGAAAGTATCCATTAATGAATAAACAAATATGGCTGTGTGTGACTGACCACATCTCTATATATAATAGATACATATCACATAAGATATATATTATGTAATATCTATAATGAATATAGATGCTTGTATTGGTGCATAGGCATACATACAGCTGTTTCACTGCTATTTTTCATGCCCTCCAATGTTTACTGGCAGGTATTTTTACATAAGTATGGGCAAGTTATACTAAATGACTAATTTAATAGGTGTGAATGCTTATCCTTTGACAAATTCTTGTCCCTTTGCCAACAAACAATCCCAAGTGAGAATGAAGAAATGGACAGACTCAGGGCAGCACATCTATAATCATGTGGCCTTATCAGGGCTCTGTGCTATGCCTGCCTTCAGAAGTTGCCCACCTGTCAGTGACTAAGAGCTCATCACATTTCACAGCCTTCCCTCCTTAGTATCCTGATATGTCGCTGTGTAAGACATTAAGCCAACAGTCCCACAACAGTGTGGTACAGATTCAAAAAATGCACAAAGATGAGCTAATTAAGAAGAGGAGTTACAGAAGCATCTGCCTCAGCCTTGTACCCACACCTGGTCCCCACTTCTGAAATGCACCAGGCACACTGTGAAAATATGTCAATGTTTCACAGGCTTTCATATCTCCCCCAGAGATGTACTCCTGGTACTTCTCATGCCTGCATTTATTACCAGTCTTTTACTTGGTGGCTAAGAATTTAAGGAAGAGAATTATTATGCAAAGAAATGGATTATGATTTCTACTAATGATAACTGGCCCAATTCAAATTGGAGGCCACAATGAATGACTGTGTGCTTAGATGCTCAGTCATTTTCGACTCTTTGTGCCCCGTGGACTGTAGCCCACCAGGTGCCTCTGTCCATGGAATGCTCTAGGCAAGGATACTAGAGTGGGTAGCCATTGCTTTCTCAAGGGGATCTTCCCAACCCAGGGATCAAACTCAGGTCTCCTGCATTGCAGGTGGATTTTTACCACAGACTCACCAGAAAAGCCCAGAAGAGCCTAATCTTCACACAGATGTATCCTAGAGGGCTTACTCAGAGACGTTCATCACTGTTAGTGACTTTTTACTATGCTTTTTATAATCACTAAATTGTGATTCACCCTCCTCAACTGTTCCAACAGTCTTAGGAGCTATGCCTCTGTCCAATTTGCGCAGAGAGGAATAACTTTTGGAATAAAAGTTGTGTTCTTGAAAATAAATAAAATTAACAAAAATCTGAATTTTTTAAAATTTCAATCTGTTTTTCAGTATCACATTTGATTTATTTACCCTGTTCCATTCACATTTTTCATTCCTAACTTCCTTTTGATCACATATATATAAGATGTTATGCTGGGTATGAAAGTAATTTAAGGCTGTGAAAAAAGTATCCATGGCATACATAGGGACTGAACCATAACCATTGCTTCTTTTGCCTCATAGGTGAGGCCACCCTAGGAATGGCTGAAACTGGCCAAAGCAGAGCAACTGTTCATATGTGTTACTATCTTAAAGTGAATCTGACAGCAACACCGAGCTATGTTTGTCATACCACACCTGAAGATATTCCACAAATAGAACACAGAAGAAAGCCTGAGACATTCAATAATTAATAAAAATAGTAATCTTTTTAAATTGGGAGATAAAAGACAACATACACTTGAGTTCTTCTGATACTGTAATGGAAACTACAATATTTTTCATTTAATGGCTTATTTGACAAAAAGTTATGTTCTTATGAAATCACTTTTTTTTTTTTTTGGCCCTACTGCCTAACATGCAGCCAGAAGTCAGTGTGCACCCTGGTGCAGTGGAAGTGCAGAGCCCTAAATACTGGATCACCTACTTCAGTTTTGCAGTACTGCTGTGTTCATTTTTGTGTCCTCTCCCAATAGGTATGTATGATATGTGTGTACTCATACATATATTCCCTGGAGAAGGGAATGGCAACCCACTCCAGTGTTCTTGCCTGGAGAATCCCATGGACAGAGGAGAGCTTGGTGGGCTATAATCCATGGGGTCGCAAAGAGTCGGACACGGCTGAGCAACTTTCACTCATTCACTCATACATACATTACAGTCGAATTCATAATATAATAATGTACATGAAACATTTGTGTGATTTTTTTTTTCTTTTGTGCAATATTTCATCTGTAGTAGATGCTGGAAGCATGTGAAGCTATCAGCTCCAGGCTGAGTCTTGCTCTGGGAACTGCTTTCACTGAAGAGAACTGCCTGGCCCAATGTCCGTCCTTTCCCCAGGTCAGCCTGAATCCGGAAGTTAGTTTGGTTTGGAAGGTGGCAAGCTGTAATACAAAGGCAAGATATCCTTGCCTCAGTGGGGGGCAATTCTGAAGAGATTAGCTGAGACATTTGTTGTGATTGTTCCTTTGCAAAGCAGTCTAACTTCTCTCTCCCCCATTCTACTTTCTTCACACCTTACAGGGAAAGAGTCATAAAACTACTAAGCTGTGAAGACATGTTTTCTTGCATGAAAAACGGATGACTAAAGGGTGGCGTTATGAACCACAAAGGACTATTCTCAGGTATTGAAACCTACTTTGGTTTGTCTTGTTGGGTCATTGATCCTGAGAGCACTATCCAATAGCCTTTCTGAGCATAGGTCTCCATCTCAGAGCCTGTTTACTAGGGAAACAGACCTATAAAAACATTATAAACATTTTCCTATGCTGAAGAGTAATCCTGCCACACAGTTCTCAATGAAACAGTTGTTTAATGTTCTTATAAGCCATTTATCATATTTTAATTGACCATTTCCTTATAGCTTGATGGTTGGTTGTTGCTAATAATTTGTCAGAATAAACAGCATTAACTGAAAAAGATTAAGCCATTTTTGATGTTCACTATCTTGGACAGCAAGATCAAACCAGTCAATCCTAAAAGAAATCAACCCTGAATATTCACTGGAAGAACTGATGCTGAAGCTAAAGCTCCAATACTCTGGGCCACCTGATGCTAAGATTCAACTCACTGGAAAAGACCCTGATGCTGGGAAAGACTGAAAACAAAAGAAGGGGGCAACAGGTGATGAGATAGCTGGATTGCATCATCGACTCAATGAACTTGAGTCTGAGCAAACTCCAGGAGATGGTGAAGGACAGGGAAGCCTGGCATGCTACAGCCCATGGGGTCACAAGAGTCAGACATGATTTAGCGACTGAATGATAACTTACTATTTTAAACTATTTCTTTAAAACGTCAAGAGTGGGCCATTATTAACATAATGATATAAAGGTTTTCTATTGATATGAAAAGTGAAGTAAACTAAAGTGAAAGTCGCTCAGTCATGTCTGACTCTTTGCAACCCCAAGGACTATACAATCCATGGAATTCTCCAGGCCAGAATACTGGAGTGGGTAGCATTTCCCTTCTCCAGGAGATCTTCCCAACCCAGGGATCAAAACCAGGTCACCTAACCAGGTCTCCTGCATTGCAGGCGATTCTTTACCAGTTGAGACACAAGGGAAGCCCACTGATATTACAGGATTTATAAATCATAGCATCCCAAACATAAATCCAATAGTAAGATAAACCACCAGAATTCTAAGGAACTCAGAAATACTATTTTTTATATATTGCGTCTTTAATCTAAGACTCAGAATAGGATGCTTGAAAATCCCAAAGAGAGAAAGCAAACAGAATGGTCTATAAACAACTTCTGCAGCTAATTCTCCTGTACTTGGCTGAAGAAATCAGAATCTACACAGTACTAGCACCCAGTATATAGTAAATATTTGTCGAATACATATACGTATGAATGAAAAAGAAATATTCAGTTTGCTTTAAATTTTAATTTAAATTCAGGAAAGCTCATTAACATTAAAATGTAGGTAATGTAGAAAATATGGACTACAGACTGAGAAGCACTTAGCTTTAAGTTCTTAAATTGTCCCCATTCACAAGCAAGCTTGATGGTGTGGTAGCAGTAATATATATGTGAGTATGTAGAAGACAGTAGAGGGACTAAAATGGAAAAATTAAAGAGGAATAAAAATAAAAACACTGAGAGTCAACCAAGAAAATAGTAAGTAAAGTTTATTATTACACCAGGACATATGTCACAAATTCATGGAGGGAAATCTCAGAGACTAGAAGATATTAATGAATATTCAAATTTTAAACTTGGGGTAGATGAGGAATGAGGGCCTGGCATATCTAGTGAGATGCACTGGCAATACTATAGACACAACATAAGATTTATCTCCTTTCTCTCTTAAAATGCCTCAACAAGAATCATTTCTCAAACCAGGCTGTCTCTTTGATGACTCATGAGCACATCTTGCTCATTGCACCATGTGTCCTGTCACTCACAATGCCTACCCTGGTATCCTCAAAAGAGAGCCACCCCCACTGGACAGGCTTAAACAAGGGGACAAAGAGGGGAGGAACCCACTTCTCATGAAAGAGAAGGAGAAAATAATACATCTTCTCGGAGGCTGGCAACAGGAAAAACAGAAGCAGAGAAAGTAAACTGTACCAAAGGCTTAGTTTATTCTGATAGAGCTATTAATAGCTAATCCTAGAGCTGCCTTACCTAGAAGGGATATAAAACAAAAGTGTCTGAATTGGGTCTTTTCTTTTTCCCACAAACTTTTGTCACTTCTCCAACCCTCTTTAAGTCCTAAAGAAAGCAAAAGGTTACATAGGAGATCTTTCATAATATCTGAAAGCAAACAAAAATGCATTATCCAAAAGGACAACCACATTCAGCACTTGACAGGAAAAATATACTACAAAGCAATAAGATATTGAATTCATACACAGTGAAAAATGCCCTATTCTTTTCAAAGCACTTCTTTACTACACTGCAGAAAAGTCATAATTAAAAGTCAAAACACATGCTGATTTTTCTCAGTCCATTCCCACACCTTGCCGGAATATTGCTGCTATTTCCTTTCTAACTTCCAGAAGAATATCAAAGGTCAATATAGTTCGTCTATCCAACTAACAGTGAAATGATTGGCCAGATGGGCTAGAAGGAAAATAGATATTTGTGATTTTTTAGCCTTATGACCATGCTAACTTTGCTCTAAGTGCAAATCTCATGATGTAGGCAGTCTTCTTTTTAAAAAATGAGCCAAATTTGAATTCCACTGTCTGCAAAATCTATACTACAGTAACACTTACCACTAACCTCTCTGTTTCGGAAATCAGAACTAACCAAAGACTTGTATAAATGAGCCAAAAATGAAGACACACGAAGCCAAGTTCCCATGTGGTAATACCAAGATTTTGCTCTATCTCACAAATCCCTCCTATTTGCCTAACATTTACACTAAGGTGAAATCAGGGACCTTGGTTTGTGAATAGTACTGTTATTTGGATGTTTGCCTCCCATTAGCAATTAGATTCATCCCATCATTTAATTGAAACTTTTGGCCCCCCAAAATCAAGATTGTGATTCATAACAGCATGAAAGCATACATTGGAGTGTAGTGCTAAGGGAGGGTAAAGAAAGTTAAGGGGACATTAGACATAAGTAGACCTGAGATGATATCCATCTGCCTCATATGTTTGCTGAAGTTCATAGTAAGTTTGAAATTTGAGTATAATTCACTTAAATCTTAATTTAAGTTTTAAAGAATTAAATATGTATATGTATCTAAAATAAAACCATTTTATGAAATACTTTGTCTATTACAATAAGGAAATAAATGAATATCTAGTATATGCTGGATGCTTTGACCTGATATTAGTTCTAAAGTTTGAGCTATGGTAATGATTTTAACCATATACAGCTATAGTCACTGGGCTTTCCATCATCTCCTAAATAGTTTGCTTTTAACTCCTATTAGCTCAATTAAAAAAAAATAAACAGTTACTTTAGTGTGATATCTTGCTTCAGATGAAGATTCTACTTGCTAGCTTTGTATAAACTACCATGTAGAGATGCAGAAAGCACTGTTATTAAATACAGAAACACTTTTATAACACATTGTAATATTATCTAATGACATGACAGACTGAAAAAAATATTTACCTTTGGTATTTAAAATGTCAGGGAAGCAATAAAAAATCAGAATCTAAAGAAAAGATTATGTCTATGAAATCATAACATCATTGTTATGACAAAAATGTCATAATGTAATAGTAAGAGGATTATAAGAAGAAAGAAACAGGTCCTAGTATAGATGCCACTCCCTGTAGTATCCAAAAATATATAACTTGAGCAGGAGAAGCAGTCAGTAGTTTTATCACTAAGTCAGGTCATAAGGCCACAAAACTTGATGAAAATAAAATCTATAGTTGGATATCTATTTGGACATGGATTACATATTAATAGAACTGATGCTTTCACAGATGACATTCAGTTCAGTTCAGTCGCTCAGTCGTGTCCGACTCTCTGCGACCCCATGAATCGCAGCATGCCAGGCCTGGCTGTCCATCACCAACTCCCGGAGTTCACTCAGACTCACACCCATAGAGTCAGTGATGCCATCCAGCCATCTCATCCTCTGTCGTCCCTTTCTCCTGCCCCCAACCCCTCCCAGCATCAGAGTCTTTCCAATGAGTCAACTCTTTGCATGAGGTGGCCAAAGTACTGGAGCTTCAGCTTTAGCATCATTCCTTCCAAAGAAATCCCAGGGCTGACATTAGGAAGAGAAAAATATACTCAAGTATAAAAATAGCCCACAAAAGCTCTTAAACTTATTAATTTTTGTTATTTTAGTTCTGGATTTTTTTTATTGGGGTTACAACCAAGAAAAAACAGAAGGTCCCTTTGGACCAGTGATCTATTTTAAGTATAATTTTATTCATAGCTCTTAGAAATGTGTTATGTTGATTAATTTTAAATTTAGAGGAAAATTGCAAGATTAGTACAAGAACTTCCATATTCTTTTACCAACATTCACTGATTTGTTAAAAATTTACTCCATTTGCATTATTATACTCTCTCTCTCTCAAACACGTGAAGACATACACAGCATTTGAGAGTAAGTGGCAGACATTAGGAGAAGGCAATGGCACCCCACTCCAGTACTCTTGCCTTGAAAATCCCATGGATGGAGGGGCCTGGTAGGCTGCAGTCCACGGGGTCATGAAGAGTCGGACGTGACTGAGTGACTTCACTTTCACTTTGCACTTTCATGTATTGGAGAAGGAAATGGCAACCCACTCCAGTGTTCTTGCCTGGAAAATCCCAGGGATGGGGGAGTCTGGCGGGCTGCTGTCTATGGGGTCGCAGAGAGTCAGACACGAAGCAACTTAGCAGCAGCAGCAGACATTATGTCCCTAATGCCACTAAATACTTCAGTGTGTGTTTTCTTAGAACAAGGATGTTCCCTTACATAAATTCAGTAAAATCATGAAGATGAACAAATTCAACACTGTTGTTGTTCAGTGGCTAAGTCCCGTCCAACTCTTTGCGACTCCGTGAACTGAAGCAGGCCAGGCTTCCCTTGTCCTTTACTATCTTCCAGAGTTTGCTCAAGCTTATATCCGTTTGAGAGAGCTAATTCTTAGGCAGGTTGGTAAGGAGTCTGGGGCCCTCAAGGAGGAGAAGAGAGTAAGCATTTTATTCTATAGTCAGAAGTTTTCTTTATTCCCTTCTTCTCTGTAATAAAACTTTTGCCACACAAAGCTCTGAGTGACTGAAGCTGTGTCTTTGGTCCTGAAGTGAAATGCTCTCCTTTGGAGCTCATGAATCCAACACCATTTACCATAAGCTATCATCTTGGGTGATCAGGATCTTCAAGACAAGGCAAGGACACTCGCAGCTCTAGCCTCTCTGCCTTCTCAGTGTACACATTTTCTGCTTTACTTTACTAGCTCTATGGTGCGTCTGTGTGTGTGATTGATAGCGAGCCCGAGGCACACAAAAACAAGTACAACAATCACTTTTTCCTCACCGGCCGATCCTCCACCACCTCTTTTGCTATCACACACACTGGTGTGGCAACACTCAGAAGAGACATCTTGGGTTTCTGTTGTTGTTTTTGTTGTTCATCCCTCATGACTCACCACTTCTACTGCAGTCAGGAGTATGCCCAGGAATGTACACAGGCACATGGAAGATGGATGCCTCCCCTAGGGGTCTTAGCTTGGGAAACATTCCGGAAAACTACTCTGTTACACTCTGGGTAGCACCCTGAGGAAAAAGGGCAAATCAAACAGAGGTCTTGATGGTAAAGAACTGGAAATCAATTTGGGATGCATCAGGTCCAGCACTGCCCCGCCTCGGTGGCAGAATGAGGACAGCTGAGGGGAATGAGCAAAGTGCCTGCATGGGTAAGATCAGACTGAGTCTGACTAGAGAAGGAAAGCTTCAGTGGAAAGTCTGTCTCCACCCCCACTTCCCCATGTAGAAAAGGGAGGGACACCTCTGGTGGAAAAAAAACAAGGGTGCTAGACGTTGCTTTTTCCTCTCTTACAAATGGGAGCTAGAAGTTCCAGAACCACCCTTAGAAATGTATTTTTAAAACTGGGATAAGTTTGATCCCCAGAGGTTAACCTTACTTGGGTATATCCTGGGACAGATGCTATCCCTTGATTCAAAAACTTGAGTTTTGGGAGAAAGCTGTTGCCTATGGAGATGAGTGGCTTGGTATAAATCAACAAAAAAGAGGGAAGATGAGATGGGCGCCCCTCCCTACTGGGAATCAGACCATCCCCACAACAGAGCCAGACTGGGACTATAACAGGGCGAAAGGAAGGCGGGATCAGAGCCGCTTTGCCAGATGTATTCTTGAAAGTCTCAAGTGGGTGCATGCTAAGACTTTAAACTATGCTAAGTTGGCTGACATATAACAACTTATATGTTGCTAAGGGAGAGAAGGAAGTTCCTGGTAAATTCCTAGATGGACTACAGGAAGCCTTTTGCAGATTCACCGGGATTAAGCCTGAAAGTACAGAGGGAGGAATGATCTTAAAAGATAGATTTCTCACTCAGATATTCTCTGCAAGCCACTAAAATAGGCTTACGGACCAAATTAGTCTTTAGATAAGCTTTTAGACTTCCCTGGTGGCTCAGATGGTAAAGTGTCTGCCTACAATGTGGAAGACCTGGGTTCGATCCCTGGGTCAGGAAGATCCCCTGGAGAAGGAAATGGCAACCCACTCCAGTACCCTTACCTGTAAAATACCATGGACGGAGGATCCTGGTAGGCTACGGTTCATGGGGTTGCAAAGAGTAGGACATGACTGAGCGACTTCACTTTCACTTACAACTGGCTCAGACAGTTTATTATGGCAGAGAATAGGAAGAAAAACAAAAATGACTAGGGAAAGACTAAAGCCTTAGTGATGGCTATCAGATTACTCTGAAATATCCTGAAGAAAAATGCCCAGAAGGGAGCAGGTTAAAAAAGGGATGGGCTTGTTATTAAGAAGGAGCATCTTAAGTAGGATTGCCCTTAAGTGTCTAAGCCACCCCTGGCTCTATGTCTGGTCTGCAAAGGACTACACTGGAGAAGAGACTACCCTCAGAGGCACAGGCCCCAGGAGTCATACTCTCAAGACAATCAGGACTGAAGGTGCCCAGTGGCCCCCACACAAGCTCCCGTCCTAATTACACCTGAGGAAACCTGTGTATTAATGACTGGGGGGCCAACGAGTCGATTTCCTTTTAGAACTGGGGCAACATACTCTGTGCTTACTAAAGCCCCTGGCCCACTTTCTCCCCAATCCAATTCTGTAGTGGGAATGTCTGGACGAGCCAAACTTTATTATCTAATTGTCCTCTAAGCTAAAACTGGGATTCTGTGCTGTTTTCACATGAGTTTCTGATCATGTCAGAGTCTCCCTCACCCCTTTTGGAGAGGGATATACTGAACAAAGTCCATGCCTCTGTTTTCATGAATATGGAGCCCTCTCATTTTCTCCCATTAATCAAACAAAATGCAAATCCTAGAGTGTGAGCTGATGGAAAAACTGTGGACCAAGCAAAAATGCTGTTCCTGTCATTAACAAGCTCAAAGACCCTCACCTACTCCACATGAAAAGCAGTATCCACTAAAACCCAAGTTAAAACACATCATTAAACATTTAAAGGAACAAGGGCTATTAATTCTCTGTAACAGTCCACACAACACTCCTATTTTGGGTGTAAAAAAGTCAAATGATAAAAATGGAGACCGGTTCAAGATTTATAGACAATAAATGAGGCTATGGTTCCTTTACAGTCTGTGGTGCCTAATCCTTATACTTCATTGTCTGAAATTCTTAACTAGCTAAATATTTTTCCCCTACCTATGACTTTAAAACAATTGAGAGGATTTTTAGTCTATGGGCTATTGTCACATTTGGATTCCAAGTAAAGGGGAATACACCCAGCCTTTATGTAAACTTGCAAGTGAAACTCAATAGGCCCAAACCAACAAGCTAGTTTGGTCTCCAGAGACTCAAAAGGTTTTTAACACTCTTCAAACTGTTCTCCTGCAGGCTCCTGCTTTAAGCCTTCACACGGGGTCAGTGTTTAATCTGTTTGTTACTGAAAGGAAAGACATGGCCTTGAGAGTGAGGACACAACCCCAAGGACCTCATCAAAAACCTGTAGCATATCAAACCAAAGAATTTAAAAGGAATGAAAAAAAGAAGAGCAAAGATTACTCTTCTAAAAGATGATTATAGTCCAAGGAAGGTTGGATAAAGGAGGTTATAGTCCAAGGAAGGACAATTGTGATTCCTGAAATGCTCAATGGAAAATTCCTAAAGGTTACATCAGAGTTTTCACTTAGGTATTGAGAATACTTATCAGATGGCTTCTCGCTTATATGAAGGCAAAAATGTCATGAAAACCTTAAAGAACATTATTAAGAGATGTGAGGTTTGTCAGAAAAACAACCCAAAGACTGAAAAGCTAGTGAAACCCGGGTTACAACAAAGTGGAAAATATCCTGGAGAGGACTGGGAAATTGATTTTACTCATAGGCCAAAAGCAAATGGATTTTCTTGCTTACAGGTTTGGGTAGACACGTTTACTGGATGGATTGGGGCTTTCTATTGCCATACAGAACAGGCTAAGGTGGTAATAAGGGTTTTAAACCATGTAATTATTCCCAGGTTTGGGCTGCTGTAGAGCCTCCAGAGTGACAAAGGCTCCACCTTTATTGTTTTTTTTTAATCAGTAAATACTTCATTTATTTTAAGGAAAAAGGCAAAAAATTAAAAAACAATAGGTAGTGAGTGTATATTAATTTGCTCATTATTCTCCAATTTGAAATTTATTTAAATTTTTTTTTTTTTTTTTACTTTACATTGACATGGATCCGCCATGGGTGTACATGTAGTCCCAATCCTGAACTCCCCTCCCACCTCCCTCCCCTTCCCATCCCACTGGGTCATCCCAGTGCACCAGTCCCAAGCACCCTGTATCATGCATTGAACCTGGACTGGGTATTCATTTCACATATGATAATTTACATGTTTCGATGCCATTCTCCCAAATCATCCCACCCTTGCCCTCTCCCGGAGTCCAAAAGACTGTTCTATACATCTGTCCCTTTGCTGTCTCACATACAGGGTTATTGTTACCATCTTTCTAAATTCCATATATATGCGTTAGTATACTGTATTGGTGTTTTTCTTTCTGGCTTACTTTACTCTGTATAATCGGCTCCAGTTTCATCCACCTCATTAGAACTGATTCAAATGTATTATTTTTAATGGCTGAGTATACTCCATTGTGTATGTACCACAGCTTTCTTATCCATTCATCTACCAATAGACATCTAGGTTGCTTCCATGTCCTGGCTATTATAAACAGTGCTTCGATGAACATTGTGTCTTTCAATTCTGGTTTCCTTGGTGTGTATGTCCAGCAGTGGGATTGCTGGGTCATATGGCAGTTCTATTTCCAGTTTTTTTAAGGAATCACCACACTGTTCTCCATAGTGGCTGTACTAGTTTGCATCACCACCAACAGTGTAAGAGGGTTGCCTTTTCTCCACACCCTCTCCAGCATTTATTGCTTGTACACTTTTGGATAGCAGCCATTCTGACTGGTGTGAAATGGTACTTCATTGTGGTTTTGATTTGCATTTCTCTGGTAATGAGTGATGTTGAGCATCTTTTCATTTGTTTGTTAGCCATCTGTATGTCTTCTTTGGAGAAATGTCTGTTTAGTTCTTTGGCCCATTTTTTGATTGGGTCATTTATTTTTCTGGAATTGATCTGCAGGAGTTGCTTGTATATTTTTGAGATTAATTCATTGTCTGTTGCTTCATTTGCTATTACTTTTTCCCATTCTGAAGGCTGTCTTTTCACCTTGCTTATAGATCCTTTGTTGTGCAGAAGCTTTTAAGTTTAATTTGGTCCCATTTGTTTATTTTTACTTTTATTTCCAATATTCTGCCATTTTACATTTCTTTTTCATGGGGATGGTTTTGATCATGGCCTCTTATACAAAGTCACGAACCTCCATCCATAGTTCTTCAGGCACTCTGTCTATCAGATCTAATCCCTTGAATCTATTTGTCACTTCCACTGTATAATCGTAAGGGATTTAATTCAGGTCATACTTGCATGGTCTAGTGATTTTCCCTACTTTCTTCAATTGAAGTCTGAATTTAGCAATAGGAGTTTATGATCTGAGCCACAGTCAGCTCCTGGTCTTGTTTTTGCTGACAATATAGAGTTTCTCCATCTTTGGCTGCAAAGAATATAATCAATCTGATTTCTGTATTCTATCTGGTGATGCCATGTGTAGAGGCTTCTCTTGTGCTGTTGGAAGAGGCTGTTTGCTATGAATAGTGCATTCTCTTGGCAAAACTGTTAGCCTAGGCCCTGCTTCATTTTGTACTCAAAGGCCAAATTTGCCTGTTACTCCAGGTATCTCTTAATGTCCTACTTTTGTGTTCCAGTCCCCCATAATGAAAAGGACATCTTTTGGGGGTGTTAGTTCTAAAAGCTCTTGTAGGTTTTCATATAACCACTCAACTTCAGCTTCTTCAGCATCACTCGTCAGGATATAGACTTGGATTACCATGATATTGATTTGTTTGCCTTAGAAACGAATAGAGATCATTCTGTTGTTTTTGAGATTGTGATCATTTACTGTATTTGGGGTTTTTTTTGTTTTGTTTTGTTTTCTTTAATTTTTATTTTTTAGTTTTTTTTTTTTTTTTTGCTTTACAATACTGTATTCGATATGAATCAGCCACGAGTGTACATGAACTTCCAATCCCGACCCCCACCTCCCCCCTCCCGCCCCACACCTTCTCTCTGGATTATCCCCGTGCATCAGTCCCAAGCATCCTGCATCCTGCATC
>SJXQ01012511.1:2217-138093 GCA_006408695.1 Aepyceros melampus
GGAGTTCACGGTTCACATATTGCTGAAGTCTGGCTTGGAGAATTTTGAGCATTACTTTACTAGCATGTGAGATGAGTGCAATTGTGCGGTAGTTGGAGCATTCTTTGGCATTGCCTTTCTTTGGAATTGGGATGAAAACTGACCTTTTCCAGTCCTGTGGCCACTGCTGAGTTTTCCAGATTTGCTGGCAAATTGAGTGCAGCACATTCACAGCATCATCTTTCAGGATTTGAAACAGCTCAACGGGAATTCCATCACCTCCACTAGCTTTGTTCGTCGTGATGCTTTCTAAGGCCCACTTGACTTCACATTCCAAGATGTCTGGCTCTAGATTAGTCAACACATCATCATGATTATCTGGGTCATGAAGATCTTTTTTCAAACAAGGATCTACTTTATAGCACAGGGAACTATACTTAATATTTTGTAATAACCTATAAGGGAAGAGAATCTGAAAAAACAGAATGTGTGTATATATAACTGAATCACTTTGCTATACACCTGAAACTAACACAACATTGTGTATCAACCAATAAAACTAAATTGTAAATCACTCAACAAAAAAAGTGAAATAACATCAACAAAACAGTAACAGCAATATGTTCCCTATCCTATCCTCAGCCACATTAAAATTCCTGTATGAAAAAAAATGCAAAGATATCCTCAGATGTATTTAAACCCAGAATATACTCTATTTAGGTGCTTTAAAAAATTCAAGAAGGTTTTTTAGAACATTTTCCCTCCCAAACATGTAGTAATAACAAAGAAAAAATTGGGGGGATTTATCTCCAAGTTAAATTACTGAGGATAGAGTTAAGCAGGAGTGGGATGAGGTGTGGGGGAAAGTTATATTCTAAATAGATGGATATATTCATATAGTGTTGTTATTAAATTTGAGCAGTTGGTTTAAGGAAAGTTTACAATTTCAACTTTATAATTTTTACCTAAATGACCATATCTCAAGATCTTTAAGGAAGCAAAAGGAAGAGAAAATGACATCAATAAAACCTAAACACTTGTAAATCTTTATATACATTTTATAAATAATATTTAGTCAAGGAGAAAATGGGTCAATGTTAACAGAAAGAAAAGAAAATCACACTCACATCAGACTTATGCTGCTGCTAAGTCACTTCAGTTGTGTCAGACTCTGTGCTACTCCATAGACGGCAGCCCACCAGGCTCCCATCACTGGGATTCTCCAGGCAAGAACACTGGAGTGGGTTGCCATTTCCTTCTCCAATGCATGAAAGTGAAAAGTGAAAGTCAAGTCACCCAGTCGTGTCCAACTCTGAGCAACCCCATGGGCTGCAGCCTACCAGGTCCTCCATTCATGGGATTTTCCAGGCAAGAGTACTGGAGTGGGGTGCCATTGCCTTCTTCGACTTATGAAATGCAATTAAAGCTATATTGAGCAAATGTCATTTTCATTATTTATAAGATGAATGAAATATTTTAAAGGTTTGCTCAAAAGATTTTGTTGCTGTTAGTTCACCAAGCTGGGTCCAACTCTTCACGACCCCATGGACTGCAGCACACCAGACTGCTCTGTTCCTCACCATCTCCTGGAGTTTATCCAAGTTCATGTCCAATGAATTGGTGATGCCATCCAGCCATCTCATCTTCTGTACTCTCTTCTCCTTCTGCCTTCAATCTTCCCAAGTATCAGGGTCTTTTCCAACAAGTTAACTTTTCTCATCAGGTGGCTAAACTATTGGAACTTAAACTTCAACATCAGTCCTTCCAATGAATATTCAGGATTGATTTCCTTTAAGGTTGACTGGTTTGATCTCCTTGCTGTCCAAGGGACTCTCAAGAGTCTTCTCCAGCACCTCAGTTCAAAAGCAGCAATTATTTGGCTCTTTGCCTTCTTTATTATCCAGTTTTCACATCTGTACATAACTACTGGAAAGACTATAACCTCGACTAGACGAACCTTTGTCAGTTAAGTGATGTCTTTGCTTTCTAACACACTGTCTAGGTTTGTCATAGATTTCCTGCCAAGCAGTAATCATCTTCTACTTTCATGGCTGCCATCACCATCTAGTGATTTTAGAGCACATGAAAAGCTCAAAAAGATAGGAAGAAAAAAATAAGCAAAGCCTAAATAATTCAGAAGGAAGTAATTAAGAGCGAGTCAAGCAGAAATAGTTACAAAACAAAATTATGGAAATAAAAACTCTGAGGTTTGTATAAACAATGACATAGAAAAAAACTGATTAATCAAATTACTTCAAAATATAGAAAGGATCTATTTTAACATAGATAGCATATATTTTACTTTTTTTCTTATGTATCTTGGAGCGTATATTTTAAAATAAGATTCTTCGAAGAACAATTGCTGCAATATATTTAATAATCTCAAGAGAACAGACAAATTTTCTTTTTAAAAAACCCTTATAAATAATCAAAACTAATTCAGTAAAAATTTTTAAAGAAAAAAAATTTGACAAAAAAAAAACAAAAAAAGGAAGGAGACTCACAAAAACTCAACACAAATAGAAAAGCATCTCCAGAGACAGATGCTGTTACACTAATTTTAAGTTTTCAAGACACAGATAATGTCTGTGCTAAAAAATTACTGAGAAACATATTTTAAAAGAAGGAAATTTGTCAATTCACTTTTTTATAAAGCAAGAATTAATCTGAAAACAAAAACTGACAAAGATACACTGAATGGAAATCTGTGTATCCAATTCTTTATGACTGCAGACTTGGAAATTCTTAAACAGACAACAGCAAAATGGTCTTTAGTCCAAGAATCAAACTATTCATCATGAAATCTATTAATAAAATTTATCACATAGACAAGTTAAATATGAAAAATAATACAATCTTTCCAATTGGATACCCCAGAAGGCTACAGCAAAATCCAAGAACCATTAGCTAATATAAATTTTTAATACATAAAAATAAAAACGCTTCCTGAACATGATGGAGACTATCAAGCTTGGTCCAAAAGACACTGTGGGATTTAATCCAAAACTGCAGGAAGACACCATTACTATTGAACAGTGTCCTAAGTCTAGCTAGTACAACTTGGAAAGGAGAAAGCAAAATAATTATTTGCAGATGATATGTTGTTAAATCTGGAAAACCTAAACGTATAAAAGATGTGAAGCAGTTTAACACTTCAACCCCACTTAAAGTGAAATGTGCATAAAAGAAGCCTAGAATACAAAGGATATCTTTGAAAAGAATTTTTGTTTCTGTTCAGTCACTCAGTCATGTCTGACTCTTTGCAACCCCATGGACTACAGCATGCCAAGTCTCCCTGCCCTTCACTATCTCACGGAGTTTGCTCAAACTCATGCCCATTGAGTCGATGATGCCATCCAACCATCTCATCCTCTGTCACCCCCTTCTCTCCTGCCCTCAATATTTCCCAGCGTAAGAGTCTTTTCCAATGAGTTGGCTCTCTGCATCAGGTGGCCAAAGTACTGGAGCTTCAGCTTTGGCATCTGTCCTTCCAATGAATATTCAGGGTTGATTTCCTTTAAGATTGATTGGTTTGATCTCCTTGCTGTCCAAGGGACTCTCAAGCATCTTCTCCAGCATCACAGTTCAAAAGCATCAATTCTTCTGTGCTCAGCCTTCTCTTTGGTCCAGTTCTCACATCCATACATCACTACTGGAAAAACCATAGCTTTGACTATACAGATTTTTGTCAGCAAAGTGATGTCTCTGCTTTTTAAAATGCTGTCCAGGTTTGTCATGGACTTTCAATATCTGCTTTTTTGCTACCTTTTGCTGATTTCTAAATTTTCTTAATGTATATGTACTCTTACACAGTGGAAACAAAGAAACAAAAATAACAAAATATTATGTAAACCATAGCACTAAGAAAATTGACAGAGGGTGGGAGAGATGGGGATTCATTCCCATAATGTTGACATCATTAACAGATTTGTACATACATGTTTATGACAAACATGCACACACTTATCTATCTAAACATTTCTTTGTGTGTGAATTCATACAATCTATAATGATGTTTTTCCACCTAGAATATTATTGACTTCATACACCATGGACATTATTTTACATAAATACATGTATTTATCCCAGTCATTATTTCATCAGTCAGATATATGGTGGTTTCTTGTGTGAGTTTGCTACAAAATTCTCAACTAGTCCCTTGTTAATGGAATTTAAAATGTTTCCAGGTCTTAATTTCTACAACTAATACAGTCAATGATCATTTTTGTGCTTACGTGCTTCAGTAATCTATTGGTGTATAACAAACTACCACAGAATTTAATAGCCTAAAATTATCACTTTTTTTTCTCTCAAGTGTTTGAATGTCAGGAATCTTGGGTGGTTCTCTTTCACACAACATGAACGGAAATTACTCAGTGGTGTTTAGATGCCAGATATGCTGGTCTCGGGGCAAGGTGAATTTCCTTTCACGACTGGCACCTTGACAAGGATGGTTGGAAAGCTGGGCTCAGCTGGGACAAGTGGCAGGAGTGCCTTCATGTACACTCTTCAGCATGGCAGTCTCAGAGTAGTTAGCATCTTACACAGCAAACTCAGAGCTCAAGAAAGAATGTTCCAAGAGAATTGGAAACAGCAAGATATTTTAAGACCTAAACTTAGAAATTCTATAATATTGCCTCTTTCTACTGGACAAGGAACCTACTACAGCCAGCCTAAAGTTAAAGAGAGGGGAATTACAGTCTACATCTCAATAAAGTAATAGTGAATAATTGTAGTTATCTTTAATATTTAATAACACAGTGAGTATACCCAGGGTACCTTAAAGTGTAGCTGTAGGGCCAAAGTGCATTTACATTTTAAATTACTTTCCACAAAGTTTATAACAAACACATTTTAAAGAAATTTTACAGTGTACTTTCAAAATAGATTTGTATAGTAATGAATTAATTGTTCCTGAATGGTCCTCAAAAACACTATGTTCTACTGGGCTCTTCATTAAGAGTCAGCTGGTAATATGAAAAAGCAGCTAAGCAAATGAAATACAACTTCTGATACAAAGTATCAGAGACTTAAGAAATACCTTCAAGATAATCAATTTTCTCCTTTACTTTTAAGCTCACCGAAACTCTAAAACACAGATTTTTAGGTGGTTTGCATTATTGTTCAAGACTGTTTCTTAAAGGCAGATGATTCATTGTGCTGGTAGGTAAAGCTTCTAATAGTAGGATTAACCATATTATAATTAGACCTACACTGAGATAATAAATCTCTTTGCTCTCTGAATTATGTTTAAACCACCTCCATGAATTGCCTTGTAGATTTCCAATTTTTCTGTTCTCTAAGGCTAATAGGGTAAGAAAAATGTGGAATCTTACTCCACTCAGGTGAAGATGCCACCCACATGCCTAATTCTCTCACTATCTAAAGGTGTCACTTCTAAATAATACTGGCTACAAGTAACAGAGGACTGACTAATAATGACATATAACATTTACTGTTAATTAGACTGGGAATGTGTAGTCTCAAGACAGGTCAGTAATTCCACGATATTTTCAATGAGTGAATTTCTTTCTATCTTTCTACTCCACTATTTTGAACTATTGTCATCATTATTTTTGCCTTGTGGGGTAAAAATGGCTGCTTTAACTCCAAACACAATATTCTTATATAAAATTTTTAAAAATGGAGAATGAACTCTCCTGTTATTTCCCTTTATAAGATAGCAAAAACCTTCTTTAAAGCTCCACAGTAGGCATCTCATTGGTTATCTCACTGGTCACCCTTACCCCAGTGGGGCTGGGAAAGACTACCTGAGATTACCTGAGAGAGTTAGCAACAGAGTTGGGAAGGACAAAGAAATTTGGTGGGCATGACTTTCTGTTGTTGAACAGTCCTGCCACACAAGACAAAACAGAAAGCAGACTGAACCTTGGGATAAGGTTAAAGAAATACATCAAGCATGCTTCTAGATCAGGAACAGAAAGTCTTCGCAGACTGTATATGATCCAGCCTAACTTCCAGTACCCTAGGTGACACAATGGTAAAGAATACAGCTGTCAGTGCAGGAGACACAAGAGATGTGGGTTTGATCCTCTGGAGTAGGAAATGACAACCCACTCCAGTATTCTTGCCTGGAAAACTCCATGGAGAGAGGAGCCTGACAGGTTACAGTCTGTGGAGTTGCAAAGAGTCAGGCACAACTGAGTGACTGAGCACACACACGACTTGGAGTACAGACCTAGCCAGTAATGAGTACCAAGATGTTCTGAGTCCTTATCCCAACTCACCTTTCTTGGAGACCTAACAAGGGTAGATTTTAATGAGCTTGCAGCAGATTAGGGAGTTTAGAATTTTCTCTCTTTTCTTTTCTTCCTCTTCCCTTCTCCTCTCCTTCTCCTCTAAATATGGCCTTAGTATCTGCTTTCCATTAGTAAAATTTCTGCTTTTTATTGTTGGGGAAAAGGACAAAGGAAGTTGTCAGTTAGAGAAACAAAAAACATAGAGGGATAAGCAAGGACTTGGGAGACCTTGCATAAGGAATCAAAGGTTTATTCTTGGATCTGAGCTAATTATGAAATCTGAGGCTCTTGCTTAACTTGTTTAAGTCTTAGTTTTTGCATCAGTAAATGAAGAAATGACAGAAGATTGCATTCACAGCTCTAGTCTATTATTTCATTATGACTTTGTCACATAGTGGCCAAAAGCAGAATAACCTAAGGAAAGCTGGTTTAATACTAGCTGGAGTCACATCATCAATTACCATCGTCATCTTCATCATCAACTTCATTGAGTATGAAGAACTAGGCAATATCCAAAGTACTATATGTGATTTATAGCATATAATCCAATCTTTACAATAGCCCAACGCTATAACTTTTATTTTCTGTCCACCCTCTTTAGAGATAATATAGTTGAGATTAAAAGTGGTTATTTGCCCAGAATTGCTTGGAAATTTACAAGGCCAAGAATTAAACTAAGTTATAATTGATTTTGGAGACTAACTGCTTATCTATTACAACATTGATAAGCCGAGGACAATCTCAGTGAGCTATGAGACTGGCATAATTGTTTTGATTTTTCAGATAAAAATTGTTCATTAAAATAGAACCAAAATAATAATTTACAAGCTTTTGACATTTTGCCAACATGTTCCTGCCAGAATGATCTAAGTCTAGAGTCTGTGTCCACTTTGAATGCTTACAAGCAGTTCACACAGATTTGGAAGACACAAGGGCATTCAAGAATGGCCATTTACAAGGTGGTCCAAATATTGATGAGTAGTATGATAGACTGATTCTTTTGATAGTTTTCTAACTTCAGTACTTAACAGCTAAACTTTAAAACAGAAAAGAAGTGGTGGAACAGCCTGTGATAAGGTAAAGTAATTGAAGGGTCTATCATGTTCCCCTCAAGCAGGTAGATTAAAAAGTGGCCCTGCTTAGGACAGAATGATAGGCAACAAATCACACAGAACAGATACCACAGGAAGCTTGTAATAGCTTTAGGTGAGAAAGAGCTGATCTTTTGCCAAAGCCAGCTCCTGCCAATGTTCCTCTGCACAAACCAGGTTGGCAATTGGCCTGCAGTGTGCTGTTTGGGATCAGACTCTACTGAGGGGACAGTGTGGAACTGCTTCTTACAGGCTCAGAAAGTAATAAAAGCAAGACTCTTTTCTTTTGTTGCTGTGATTGAATGGCAAAATATTTTTATTTTTTGTTCAAGGCTTGGAATGTTGCTTCAGACTACTGTGTAGAGACATTTGCACCTGAACAAAAAAAGAAACCAAATCCGAAAGAGTGCTGAAGTGAATAAAAAGTCACCCTCTATTTAATGGCAATTTGGTGAAAATGTCTGTTTTCTAAGACAGAGCCTCTTAAAAATCTTAGAAGCCAGCTGTGCCCAGAATTAAACACCAAAAGCCCAACAAACAAAGTGGGAAGTAGAATAATTCATGAATAAAGGTTTCTCTTTCCTGCTTAAACATAGATTTGCAAATATTTGTATTTTCCATTAGAAATGCAGTCAAATGGTATTTTGAAACATACCAGATAGAACTGCAAGTATAAAAGCCATTTACACCCTTGCACATCAACAGAGAAGATCTTTTACAGCAGGAACCACACATCTTTAATGAGTTTGAATTTGAAGATGAGAAAGCAAGCAGAGAATAAAAATTACTATCTCCATGGGCAAACCATAGTGGAGAATTGCCAGTGCTAGCATTTCAGAGGTGTGTCTAAACAGTGACTTTGCTTGCCAAACTCTTACTGGAATTGGATGTGTGAGCTTTTGACTCAAGTCGCAACCAGATGGGCCATGAACAGTAGGGAGAGAAGATGGAAATGGGGAGAAAAACAGCCAGGAAAGGAGAGAATGAACATTTTGTTTTTGCTTACCTGGAACCTCCTAGTTGGAAAAAGAAATCAGAAATGAGTTGAAAGAACTCTTTTTTTTTTTGGTCAATAAGGATAATAGTAATTAATATCTTTAGACACTGAGCTACACGAGCCTACTGCTTGTTGGAGGGATGTGAGACAAGCTGTGCTCTCGAGGATGATGGCCAAGATCTTGAGGCAGAGTTAGATTACCTGACAGATGATGCAATGTCAGTGACCAAAGGTATAATAATCTTAATAGGTATTTTCCTGAAGTGGAAATCCAGCAAACTAGGATTCCATAGATAATTTCCAGTGCTACTTAATTTTTTGCAACCTGCATGGACATTTTCTAGTTACTTGTATTTTATAACCCTATTGGGAAATTGAGGTCATTTTTTCCCCAAAAAAAAACAGAATCCATGCATTTAAAAATAACTCTGAGTTCATTCATGTTTTTCTCCAACAATTAAAATACATTTATTTGGTGGAAATGACTCTATGTCCTCTTTTTATTAGAATGTGTCAACTGAAGAAACCAAAGCAGTGCCAGTCTTCTGTATGTATTAGACAGCTAATCACCTAATGGATATGGGTTGAAAGATACCAGAAGACTGTCCAAATAAAGATGCTGCCTTCTGCATTGCTGGTGTATCCACTATTTGGTGATTTCATTAAATAGAATCCCATCTCCAAACGTCCTCTTTTGCAAAGAAAATACTAGTCCTGAGTTAATAAAGCCTGGCATAGAAGTTACCCAGTAATTTTTCTCCCTACATGGTCACTACAGAAAAAAAATTCCCTTCTCCGACAACTCCAGCAGGCAAAATCATTTTTATCTTTCAAAATCTAGCTCAATTACAGGACTTCAGCTATTCTACCTTAGTAGGCAGATCATTTGCTCCTTTTTCTTGGCCTCCGTAGACTTTCTATTTATCATTCTCATGGCATGCATCACCATATTTTATAATTTGTTGTTTATGGATGTCTCTTGTTCCTATCAGGTTATGACTTTCCACAGGCCAATGAGAAGGACTGGGTCTGATGTTTATTTTTATATTCTCAGAATCTACTGCAGCACTTTAATATGTAGCAGATGTACAAGACTGTTTCTAAGAAGAATTAATGATGTAAGGAATGCCCAAACCAGGTAATTCCTTTACTATCTCATCTAGGGTATAAGTTGTCCTGCGTCTTACCCTGTGTAGGTTAGTCAAAATGGTTACTTGTTGATCCCACACATATTTACTGAGTAAAATTCAAGAAAATGCATGCCCCAAGTACTGGATAAACAAAATATAGTTGTGTATCAAAAGGGGAAGGACACAATTATTCATCTGTGATCTACCCATTAAGGGACTGTATTATCCACAGAGAATCTTAAATTAACAATAAACCATCTAAATATAAGTCTGTATTTTATTATTACCATGTGCTGGTAATTCTAAATGAGTTCAGTGATATCATATACCTTCCCACTAAGAGAGATTATATCCATGGCCACTCCTCTTTGGTACACCACTGCCAAAGCCCATTAGCCTCTTTTATATTTATTCTTATTTTCCAAAGCATGCTCTAATTTTTCAAGTTCATCACCAGTATAGAAATCACAGATTATGCTTTTAGGTATTTTATTGGCTTTTCTGTTCCATTGGCTATAAAATTGGGTTGGGAAATAATCTGAATCTCTATCTTTGGTCTTAAAGTGGGTCCATTTTCTACTACAAATTGAGTGAATTATATAATTAATTAGAGAATGCAAGTTAAATTAGTCCTCATTTGGTCCCATTAAATTCATCATCAGCAAGAGAGGGGTTATGAGTTCAACATTTTTCAATAATATTTTTAATGTAGAATCTGTCTTAATTTTTTCCAATAAAATCATGTCTTATTTACATTGACAAGACAAATCTATCAATTGACAGGATTAAGTATAGGAAATGTTTGTTGTTAGTAGATGCCAAGTTGTACCAGCTTGTACAGCCGCTCTGCAAATGGCAGATTCCAATGGAGAAAAACATGCAAAATATTTTCAAGAACCTACATATCCCTGTAGTGGGTTCCCTTGCAGCTCAGTTGGTAAAGAATCTGCCTACAATGCAGGAGACCTAGGTTTGATTCCTGGGTTGGGAAGATCCGCTGAAGAAAGAAATGGCAACCCACTCCAGCATTCTTACCTGAAGAATCCCATGGACTGTAGCCTGCCGGCTCCTCTGTTCATGGGGTCAAAAGAGCTGGACATGACTTAGTGACTAAACCACCACCATGTATTCCTGTTGCTGAATTATGTGCTTAAAGAGTCAAAAACAGTGTGCATTTACTCTTAAGAAATGTTACCACTTGACCATACAGAGAACTTATATCAAACAACTTTGAGACACCCTTTAAATAAAATGAAATATGTGTGTCTCATAAGAATTGCCAAACTGAAGATACACAGACAATTGGTTGCCAGCTACAGCTATGTCATGAGAAGATTTTGGTATCTTTGTTGATAAGAACCTTACGGGTTAGAGACCTCTTTCTGTGCAAGTCGTTCATGTATCTTTTCTTCAAAAAGAAGTTCAAATACTGTGGCAGGTTAATATTTTGATATATTAGCCAACAGGATTTCTCCCTGTAATTATGTATACTTCATGACCTTTCCCAGAGCTCACACAGCTAGGGTCTTCCAAATTCATTTCTTAGGAAAAGGATGTAAGAGAAATCCAGAGCCAACAGAAGAGTCAAATTACTGGCTTTTGAGAAAGCCTGGATTTACAGTTGGGAGTGAGAGGCATGAGTCCAGAAACCTCAGAGAAGAAAAAAATGGCAACTAGTTTGGTCCAGCTGGAACAGAAGACTTGTTCTGGGGTCTTTGAATATACTATCCATCAGTGTTTGAAGGCTGATGTAGGTAGATTTGGATCTAGTAGGAAATAAGAAATAGCATCCGTACAAAGGCAAGTGCACTTACTAAACAAATCATCTAGCTCTGAAAAAATCCAGGGGCAGCTGGAGTGCTCACTTTTGGCCAACTCTCCTTCCCCAAACCTTCTGGAAGTATTTTATCACTGACATAACTGTAATCAAATGCTGGAGTGTGGAGGAAAGTTCAAGTTTATCTCAAAGAGTCCTATGAGTGCCCATATTTTTACATGGGGACGTCTAAGAATGGGCTTCTCAGAAAATGCCTTACGTTAGTGATGGCAAGCTACCTCTGCTCATTAGAGTATCATAGAGAAGAGCTGAGATGGCTGAGGACTAGATTTACCTGTTTAAACTGTGAACAGGTAGCCCTTTACCTAGATGATACCATTTACCACCAGTCCACTGGTAAAAGAATCCCACTTCATTATAAACTAACTGCTAATCTGCTATTCTCTGAGGAACCTCAACAGCTTAAAAAGATCAGCATTCAGGTCAAGAGGCACTAGACCAGTGTTAACTTGGGGCTTCTGGAATCTGATTGCCAGACTTAGAATCCTTAACTTCTCTGTTTCTGCCTGAATGCCCACTAACAACACAATTACATGCAGTTGATCTAAGACTTGATACAGAACTTGAGAGAGCTCTCACCTGTATTCCTGTGTGGTCATTTCACTAATTTTTTTCCTGTGTAAAGATGCACAAAGTCACTTTAGAGAGGAAAGAGAAAAAAGGATGCTTTCTCAGGGAACCAAACAGGGAAATAGATTCTTCTAAGGGTCAGATGCAGCCATGTGGACCTGAGAGTGACAGCTTTCTTCAAAACCGAATTCCCCAAATCTTTTGAGGATCTAATAAAAGGGACCGTTTGGGGTGATGGGACATTTTTGTGCCACATCTGCTGTCATTCAGGAAGCGCTGACATGTCATTACCAGCTTGATTCATGCAGATGTCACGTCTCTTGATGATCCAGCAAGCAATGTGTGGAGATGACCGAATGTGATCTTTGGTTCGGTCCCTTCACCTGTAGTAACAAGTCTGAAAGCGTCCTTTCAGACGGAAATAATCGCTTAACCTGAAGCATTTAGTGGAAATAGAAATCAAGTGGTTAACATGTATCTGCTGAGACCACCCACAACTTTTTTCTCTGTTTTTTCAACAAAGCAATAGTGACCACCATAGACTATGAATCCACCAAGAGACAGTAAGCAAGTTAATAGAATTTTTAAAAAATGACATTAATTGGAAATACATGAATTGTTTTCAAAGTCACACTTAAGAAAAAGTATGGAAACTAATTCTTTTCCTGTAGTAAAATACAGAGTGCTAAACAATGTGAACAAAAAAGAAAAGAAAAAAATTAATTGAATAGAGAATAGAAAAATGGATTCTGTCTTCATATAGCAGTGTGGAAACAACTATTAAATTCATAATGATAGGGACTTTTTTAAAAGAAAAGTTTTAAAAGTGTATGTAACAATGCAAAGTGTAATACTACAGTTTAAAAACGGGCAAATCATAATCATAAGTGTGGGTGGCTTGAGGAATGAAAAGTAAACTATATTGTAATCAAAATTATTTATGATTTGCACACTCTGGTTTCTGCATGATGAGAAATAAAAAGCCAAATGAATATTTGCTTTAATGAACTCATTCATCCACTGTGAAACTACAATCCTCTAAAAAATGTGAAAGCAAAACTGGAAAAGATGCAAATCATATTTTTTAACTTTTCAAAAGATACACATGCAAATATAATATAAACTTAGACTTTCTTTGGACTGAAAAAGGCTAAGATTTTTAAAAAATACAAAAGAGGCTGAGTAGGTGCAGATCTATTTTTCTTCCCTCCTAAAGCAGATTAACTAGTTGGGTTTTCCTTTGAATAGCTTAAAAGTTTCAAGTTATATCTGGCAGAGTGAATAGGTAATAATATATGCCTCATTCACCAAAGAAACAAATGTTTTGTTTCCCAACTCTAATTCTGTATTTTGTAGTAAGCTAGAGTGATATAATATACACTCGTATTATTGTAAAACAAGAGTTTATTACTTGGCTAAGTAAGTTGATCTTTGGAAAAGTGTACAAGTGCTTTGAAATAAAATAAAAACTACTTAATCCAATCTTCTCTCATACAATTTCTTTCAAGGAGAACAGACACAGCCTGTTAAAATAACAAAGAATGTAGAGTTTCCATTCATGGACAAAGTGTCCTCATTCAAACTTCCACTCTAAGCTACCTTGCCCCTCTTCTCAACTTTCTTTGCAGCAGGGAAATGTGATTCCATGAAACTGCCAGGATTTTGTTTTATGTTAACTGGCTGAGCTTTTCACGTCTCACAGAACTGGTGACACCTAAATGACCACACATTGGATTGTCCTCTTGTGTGGAAAAGACAGATAAAGGGAGGAGGAGAAACCTAACACAGGTGGGCGAGGGCAACATGGCCATCATAAATGTTCCTGAGATCCGGGCCAAACTGAGGATTGTTGGGGAGATAAAACAAAGGCTTCAGTGAAATGATTGCACAAGAGGTGTTAAATTACAAACCTAGTCCTGAGAAGTCTCCAAAATCTGGCAGCCCTAGACTGAAGCTTTACAAAGGAAGGTGAATCTTCAGAATCTTTAGGCAGGCTTTGAACAGAAACTATCATAATTTAAATATAATTATTAGACCATGTCTGACTTGCAAAGTGACTGCAGAACTGTGTCTGCATTTTACACAAGATGGGGACTGATGTAAAATGCCATTTCCAGCAGGTTTGAAGGATAAGAGGGGCTTCCCCAGTGGCTCAGTGGCAATGTCATCTGCAATTCATCTGCAATGCTGGAGACACTGAAGACTCAAGTTCTATACTTGGGTCGGAAAGATTTCCTGGAGAAGAGAATGGCAACCCACTCAGGATTCTTGCCTGAAGAATCCCAATGGAAAGCGAGCCTGGTGTGCTACAGTCACAAAGAGCCAGACACTAAGCGACTTAGCACACACACACGCAGGACACTTAGTTCAGTTGCTCAGTCATGTCCAGCTCTGTGACTCGTTGGACTGCAGCACGCCAGGCCTCCCTGTCCGTCACCAACTCCCGGAGCTTACTCAAACTCATGTCCATCAAGTGGGTGATGCCATCCAACCATCTCATCCTCTGTCGTCCCTTTCTCCTCCAGCCTTTAATCTTTCCCAGCATCAGGATCTTTTCAAATAAGTCAGTTCTTCACATCAGGTGGCCAAAGTATTGGAGTTTCAGCTTCAGCATCAGTCCTTTCAGTGAATATTCAGGACTGATTTCCTTTACGATTGACTGGTTGAATCTCCTTGCAGACCAATGGATTCTCAAGAGTTTTCTCCAAGACCACAGTTTAAAAAGCATCAATTCTTCAGCTCTTACTTTCTTTATAGTCCAACTTTCACACAAGATAAGAGTGAATATTTTGGAATGAAATTCTATTTGGTCCCGTATATATGTTTTGCTAGAATTCAGCTATAGATGTTTATGTGGTGTTATTTATCTAGATTCTTTGTAAGAAATCATGAACTATGCAGGTTTTCTGATTTCAGTGATTTACAGCAATAGATTTCATTCTGATTTTATCAAAATATTCCTTCTATACTTTTGGACTTTCTAGCGATATGTCTTTAATATTCATTCCTCAAAGATTTTGTTAAAGTGTGCTCAAATTAAAAAAAAAGGTTGAGATGCGATTTCCACAAGATTACACAATATAAAACAAATGTCAAAGTAAATTTTTACAATTGCTTTTGATTACAGCATTTTGAGATTCTAGAGCATTTTAGGAAATTCTTAAACCAGTATTTTTTCTTTTCTTTAGCTAAACATAACCTTTGTTGAACCTAACCACATTTCTTTCCCCTCCTGTCAGTGAGTTCCCTGTGCTAATTTTGAATCACTATTTGTAAGACAGGCCCCTAGGGCAGAAAGCATTTGTTGGGCTAGCTTCCATTATAAAAAGACTTTTCAGAGGATTGGGATGCTCTTCAGCATTAAGAAAGCAAGGCTTCTTCTAGGAGGTCTGTTTTATCAGCCTCCTTGTTCCTAATGTCAGTGTGAGTAGTTCTCAGCTTCTGAGAAAAAGAATGAATTCAAGTGTGAAGCAAGGAGACAAACCAGAGCTTTTGTAGTCAATGAGAATTTTTTTTTTCCTCTGAAAGTTCAGTGCTGGCTAGAGTTACTAATGGGACTGATCACTACCAAAACATATCTGTATCATTGGCTGGGTTTCTTTTTTCCAGTTCTGAACCCAATTATATTATACTACAACAATAAAATGCCTCCTTTAAGTTAATGAGTTCAAAACTGAATCTAATCTTAGTAGTTATATGAGTAAAGCAGCATGACTCACTTCCATTTAGGAGAGCGTTTTTGTATAGTATCACAAAAGGGCCAGGTGGAATAAAATGCACAGCTACTGGATCCCTTTTCAGTATTTCACCTAGCAGAAACCCTGGCTCCATCCAGTTCCATTCAATTGGCTGCTGATTTGACATCATGATTATATACATAAAGTTATAACTTTCTGTTTATCAAACACCATAGATTCTGAGAGGATTGTAATTTTGAACTTAGTCTATTTGTGTCAAATTGCCTGAAAATAATAATTATAGATAATTTAACATAATGAGTACAGTAGTTTCAGATAAATTACCCCTACAGAACATTAATTGTATTCATTAAACAGAAAGGGATAAAATTCCAAGGTCATATCTATTATGGTTTTATTTTTTGAAATCATCTTCAATTTCTTTCCTTTTAATTCATAAGATAATAATTTAGACAGAATGAAGAAATATTTTGCTAGTAAAATGATTGCATTAAGAAGTTATTTTTAATTAAAATTCACTTAAATTCAACAAAAATCACATTCTAGTTGCATTCCTAAGATGTTTCTTTTTGCATTGCTATGAGTTTAAAATCTCTTTAATACCTAAGCAATAAAAGAGTATTCATTTGATTTTTTTCCCTGTTTGCTTGTTTCACATTATCCTAAATAAATGAATGTAGGAATAAATATAGAGTGAAAAGCACATAGAATTCTCCACTGAAAGGTCTAGCTGAACTATTTATTTTTTTTTTTTTTTGGTAATTAATGAGTAGTCAAGGGCTTCCATGGTGGCTCAGTAGTAAAGAATCTGCCTGCAATTCAGGACATAGGAGACATGGGTTTGGTCCCTGGGTCAGGAAGATTCCCCTGGAATAGGGCAGGACAATTCACTCCAGTATTCTAGCCTGAAGAATCCTATACACAGAGAATCCTGGCATGTTGACTCTTTGGAAAACACTCTGATACTGGGAAAGACTGACAGCAAAAGGACAAGAGGGTGACAGAGGAGATGGCTGGATAGCATCACCAACCCAATGGACATGAATCTGAGCAAAGTCTGGGTAACAGTGAAGGACAGACAGTGGAGAACTTGTGCTGAAGTCCATGGGCTTGCAAAGAGTCAGACATGACTTAGCAACTGAACAACGACAACATAAATTCAATATGTTTAACACTAGGAAAGTTTAGAATATTTGGTGCTGAAGCTGGACTGGTAATTAATGATTTTCCTAATGAAAAATGTCATAAAACTATGAGATTCCCCTTTCTTACATTCCAGGTTCAACATGTAGACTTCTAATTGCTAATTGAATTTTGTTGTTGTTCAGTCACTAAGTCATGTCTGACTCTGCGACCCCATGGGCTGCAATACTCCAGGCTCCCCTCTCCTTCACTATTTCTCAGAGCTTTCCAGGTGGCACAGTGGTAAAGAATCCACCTGCCAATGCAGGAGATGCAAGAGACATGGGCTCAATCCCTGGGTCAGGAAGATGCCCTGGAGTAGGAAATGGCAACCCACTCCAGCATTTTTGCCTGGAAAATTTCATGGACAGAGAAGTCTGGCAGGCTATAGTCACCAAAGATTCAGACATGACTGAGTACTGAGCACATGTGCACACAGTCATGATTTAGATATAATCTAATTACTGTTGCTAACTAAAAAGTGATGTCTTCAGAGATTCCCACCACAACTTCAGCTTTAGTTTTCAATCCATTTTTTCAAATTTGGTTAATATCTACCATATCTACTGAAATACTTAGTTTTATAAACTAAGACTAAAGTGTTAAAATCAAAGTTTTACTCTTACAAATCTAGAGTTTTAATTCTATTAAAATATCCCCTTGCTTCCAGTCTGAAGGTATCCATTTTGCTTATGTAATAGGCATCACAAATTAATATAGTAAAAATTTGATTTTCAGCTCCAAATCTCTCTCCACATAATAAATAATAAATGGTCCAATCATCCAACCAATTGTTCAAACAAAGAACCAAACACCAGAAGCTATCCTTTATTCCTCTCTTTTTCTTACTCTCAACACACAATTAAGTGATCCTGAGTTATTCACCTAGAAAATATAACTCATTTCCATCTTCTTTCCATCTCTATTAGTGAAGCAACCATCACCTATTGCCTGGACCCTTACTATTGCCAACCTATTAGTCTCCTAAGCTCATTTTTGGTCCTCTACTATACATACTTAATGGATCTTTTTATTAAAAATAAGTCATAGTTTCTTCCCTCTATTCAAAAATTTAGCTGCCTTTTAAATTCTTAATAAAGGTGAAAGTTCAATAATGTCAACAGGTCTATCTCCAACTCAAATTCTCCAACATTCCCACTGGGTCACCAAGTTCCAGGAACACTTGCCTCTTGCTCTTCCTCTAGTAAACCAGCCATGTATGTGCTTCAAGGCTTCTGTCATTGCCATTTTGCCAGTCAAGAATATTCTTCTTGCAGATAGCTGCATCTTCCTCCTTCAGTCTGGATTTTTCCTCAAATTTTCACCTCTTGCATGAGCCCTTCCATGATCACTTCAAGTAATACAGTAATTCTTCTTCCCTACTGTGATCTATTCCTTTACCTTTCTTTTCATCATAATATTGATCGTTGATCATAACATTGATCATTTATTTTCTTCTTTTTGACCTGTCTCCCACATTAAACTGTAAAGACTATGAGAGCAGGGACTTAGCCTGTTATGCTCAATCCTTCATCTCCAGCAGTCAGAACAGCATCAAGGATAAAGTGTAGATAATATAAATATCTGTTTATTAAACAAAAGAATGATTCCCTGGTGGCTCAGATGATAAAGAATCTGCCTGCAATGCCAGAGACCTGAGTTCCATCCCTGAGTCAGGAAGATCCTCTGGAGAAGGAAATAGCAACCCACTTCAGTATTCTTGCCTGGAAAATCCCACGGACAGAGAAGCATGGTGGGCTACAGTCCATGGGGTCACAAAGAGTTGAACACAACTGAGCAATCTCACTTTCACTTTCACACAATAAAATAAATTGTTCAAGTGGACCTGGTGATTCTGGTCTGGGCATAAGAAATACACGATGGTGTGATCACTCACCTAAGCCAGACATCCTGCAATGTGAAGTCAAGTGGGCCTTAGAAAGCATCACTACGACAAAGTGAGTGGAGGTGATGGAATTCCCGTTGAGCTATTTCAAATCCTGAAAGATGACACTGTGAAAGTATTGCACTCAATATGCCAGCAAATTTGGAAAACTCAGCAGTGACCACAGGACTGGAAAAGGTCAGTTTTCATTCCAATC
The DNA here is from genome assembly GCA_006408695.1 of Aepyceros melampus. Classification (NCBI taxonomy): domain Eukaryota; kingdom Metazoa; phylum Chordata; class Mammalia; order Artiodactyla; family Bovidae; genus Aepyceros; species Aepyceros melampus. The sequence goes on from SJXQ01012511.1 coordinate 21,064, forward strand.
CCAAAGAAAGACATGCCAAAGAATGCTCAAACTACCGCACAATTGCACTCATCTCACATGCTAGTAAAGTAATGCTCAAAATTCTCCAAGCCAGACTTCAGCAATACATGAATTGTGAATTTCCAGATGTTCAAGCTGGTTTTAGAAAAGGCAGAGGAACCAAAGATCAAATTTCCAACATCCACTGGATCATGGAAAAAGCAAGAGAGTTCCAGAAAAACATCTATTTCTTCTTTACTGACTATGCCAAAGCCTTTGACTGTGTGGATCACAATAAACTGTGGAAAATTCTGAAAGAGATGGGAATACCAGACCACCTGACCTGCCTCTTGAGAAACCTGCATGCAAATCAGGAAGCAACAGTTAGAACTGGACATGGAACAACAGACTGGTTCCAAATAGGAAAAGGAGTATGTCAAGGCTGTATATTGTCACCCTGCTTATTTAACTTCTATGCAGAGTACATCATGAGAAACACTGGGCTGGAAGAAGCTCAAGCTGGAATCAAGATTGCCGGGAGAAATGTCAATAACCTCAGATATGTAGATGACACCACCCTTATGGCAGAAAGTGAAGAAGAACTAAAGGGCCTCTTGATGAAAGTGAAAGAGGAGAGTGAAAAAGTTGGCTTAAAGCTCAATATTCAGAAAACTAAGATCATGGCATCCAGTCCCATGACTTCATGGCAAATAGATGAGGAAACAGTGGAAACAGTGTCAGACTTTATTTTGGGGGGCTCCAAAATCACTGCAGATGGTGATGCAGCCATGAAATTAAAAGACGCTTACTCTTTGGAAGGAAAGTTATGACCAACCTAGATAGCATATTCAAAAGCAGAGACATTACTTTGCCAACAAAGGTCTGTCTAGTCAAGCTATGGTTTTTCCAGTGGTCATGTATGGATGTGAGAGTTGGACTGTGAAGAAAGCTGAGCACCAAAGAATTGATGCTTTTGAACTGTGGTGTTGGAGAAGACTGTTGAGAGTCCCTTGGACTGCAAGAAGATCCAACCAGTCTATCCTAAAGGAGATCAGTCCTGGGTGTTCATTGGAAGGACTGGTGTTGAAGCTGAAACTCCAGTACTTTGGCCACCTCATGCGAAGAGTTGACTCATTGTAAAAGACCCTGATGCTGGGAGAGATTAGGGGAAGAAGGAGAAGGGGATGACAGAGGATGAGATGGCTGGATGGCATCACTGACTCGATGGACGTGAGTTTGAGTAAACTCAGGGAGTTGGTGATGGACAGGGAGGCCTGGCATTTTATGATTCATGGGGTCACAAAAAGTTGGACACGACTGAGCGACTGAACTGAACTGAACCTGATGATATCCATGAAGTTTTGGTTTATGTTCTTTTGTTTTTCACTTTTCCATATTTTTCATAATAAAGTGTAACAATAGACCTTATTTAGGTCTAATGCTTTGGTCAAGCCAGGCTGAGTGATTGTATGCCCCCCTCCTCTTATTGAGACTTCTGTCTTCTGTGAACCTCAGAAAGGACACCACCTTCCTCCAGTCCCAATTTGGGACATCCTGGCCAATATCTCCCAAGTTATCTTTTGAAACTTAACCAACATCAAATAAATTTGATTACTCCCCTTTGTGGCCATATAGCCCCTATAAATAGTTTTCCATACCATCTGAAGTATTTATTGCTCTTGTTTGTTTACTGGTGTATCAATTTCTACTCGGTAAGTTCCTGGAGACCAGGATCTATTGTTAGTCATCTTTGTGTTCCACAGATCAAGTACTTCATTCATCCCAAACATAGTCACTATGAACTGTGGTCCAGGCATGAGGTCAATGTGTTTTAGTCATTGAAAGAAAGCCAGTGTAACTAGAGAGGAGACAACAAAGCCGAGGTGGCAGGAGATGGGACAGACCAGGAAACAATCTACTGGGTTGTTACAGGCAAAGATATGATGTTTGCATTTTATTATTCTAGGCATTGGCAGTTTCAAGAAGGGGGAGTAGGATCTGATTTTTTTTTTTCCACGATCATACCAGCTGCTGAGTGGAGAATAGGCTTTAAAAGGAACATGAAGTTAGGAAGTCTGTTAGGAAGTTCCTAAAAATGAAGCCAAGATATACCAGTAAGTAGGACTAGGAGAGCAGCAGAGTATATGAAGATAAGTTAATCAGTTTTGTTTTTTTTGGTTTGCTGTTGTTTTGGGGGTTTTGGGGGGTAGATTATTGCTTAATAGTGTTGTGTTAGTTTCTGCTAACACAGAAACTCTGTGTAGAGCTTCTGCTGTACAACATTGTGAATCAGCCTTATGAATGCATATATCCCCTCCCTCTTGAGCCTGTCTCCCAACCTCCCTTTTCACCCATCTAGGTCATCACAGAGCAACCAGTTGAGCTCCCTACACTATAAGGCAGCTCGCCGCTAGCTAACTGTTTTACACACGGTAGTGTATATATGTCAGTGCTACTCGCCCAGTTGACTGGTATGAGGTGATATCTCCTTGCAGTTTTGATTTTCATTTCTCTAATAATTAGTGAGCATTTTTCAAAATGTGTTTCATGGCCATCTGTAGGTTTTCTTAAGAAAGCTGTCTAATTAGGTCGTCTGCCCATTTCTTGATTGGATTTTTTTTTTTTTTTTTTGAGCTCCATAAACTGTTTGTATATTTTGGAGATTAATCCTTTATTTGTTGCTTCATTTGTAAATATTTTCTTCCATCCTGAGAGCTGCCTTTTCATCTTGTTTATGGTTTCCTTTGCTGTGCAAAAGCTTTTAATTTGGTCCCAATTGTTTATTTTTGCTTTTATTTTCATTATTTTAGGAGGTGGGTCAAAAGAGATCCTGCTTTGATTTATGTCAAAGCCCAAAGATAAAACCATACACCTCCAACCACAAAATCTATGACAAATGAGGCATGAATATACAATGGAGAAAACACAGTCTTTTCAAAAAATACGTCGTCCTGGGAAATCTGGATAGCAACATGTAAAAGAATGGAATTAGAACACTCCTTAATACCATACACAAAAATAAACTCGAAGAGAGTTTATTGGTTTTGGAAGTAATGTACAAGGTATATTAGATAATGGAAAGAAAAGGATCTAAGATCACAGCTAGGAATTTTGGCTTGAGTTACTAAATGAATTGTGTTGTTTACTGAGGAGATGATGAGGAGAAAAAGGCTGGGATCAAATCAAGGTCTTTTTGTTTTTTATGTTTTTGCTGCACTTAATTTTAATTGCCTTTTAAACTTCTAAGTGACATTGTCAAGTAGGCAGTTGAATATACAAATGTAGAGCTCAGTACTGATGAGTGAAAAATTAACAAAATAACACCTTATGCAAGATTCTCAAACTATTCCTTGTCAGAACACCAAGATTTTATGATTGCACAAACTAAACAAATGTGATTTTTGTTCAATAAATGGAATAATGTTATTGCAAGAATTATCTCAAATGTAAATTTTATCCTAACTTTTTTTCTTAAGTTTCTTTTATCAATAGTAGAATCTAGAAATACATATACATGTGTATATACACACATACATACAGAATCATATATAAAACATGTATAAGTATAAATGCATACATATATATTATGTAATGCTTTATCATATGGTTAATTGTTAGCTCTTTATGGCTTTCTACCAAGATGGTAATGTCTTTCAATTTGAGGATCAGTCTTCACGGGATTTTAAGAGGTGTCCCATGTACTCAGTTCTGATAATCTCCAAGGTTCTATTTTCTATTTATCCTCTTCAGAGACTTTGAAGCAAGATGTACCAGATCTAAAACTATAGAATAATTATCAGTACCATTAAAGCCAACTGGGTCCTTTCTAATTATCATGAAAGGGAAATCATGGAGCCTTTGGGCCAGTTTTCAGAATGTCTATAACTGAACTTGCTATTAGAAAGTCATTGCGTCAATCACCAGGATCTTACCAATCACATGCTACCATTAAGACAGAAGATTACATACAGAATTAGAAACAAAGGATTTTCATCAAGAAAAAAAATGCTACCCTAAAGAAAGTGAAAGTGGCCAAAAGGAGATAATAGATTTTTTATTGGTTTATTAACAGTACATTGTCAATTTTAAATGAAGCTCTTTCTGACCTCATAATGTTCACACCTGGTGCTATAAAAAATTCATAGAATTTTATGGGTTGTGGCTGTCAGTGCTTCAGTAATTGTGTCTCACTTGTAGTTGATGTTATTTTTATATAACTTAGAGAACATTTATATCTAATTCAGCAAAATTTTATTTTCTACATGAGTTTTCTGATGACTTTAGACTGTATTTGATTTCCTTGTTGGGAAATTTCTTAAAACTTTCCCTTAAAAAAAAGGCAATTTCAAAATTTCTAGACATTGACACCAATCTCTTTTGCTTCAATAAAAAAATACAAATTTTTGTACTTTTGATTTTGATACCCTAGGAAAACAATTTAGAAGTTATTGTAACAAAACCAGAACAAAATGATGGATTACACATAAAGACCCTTCAAACTGACTTCTAGCTAATATGTGTGCATAGAAGAATGCCTGTTTCCTCATTTCCTGAATAGCAAAATCATGTACCTCATTGTTAGATATAGCTTAAATTATAAAAACAATTTTATACTTGTTAAAATTTTTATATTTTTATAAAATATATTTTATATTTATATCAATGTATTATATATTTATAATTGAATATTAACAAAGTATACATATTAATATATGTTTATATTAAAATTTTTAAACACAAAGAATTATGAAGATTAGTGGCACTATTATCATCAACCTACACCCTATCTTGTTTCTCTCGTGAAAAGTAATCTCATGAAAAGTAATATTTTTGTGAGCATTCTGATTAATTTTTAAATGTATGGTTTATAAAAAGTAAAATACATATATATGTGTATATTATTCATATCCATGTATACTTGTATCATAATACATGTATATATTGTATAGTATATATGTACATATATACATATGTATAAAGGGTTGTATTGTACATATTGGGCACCTTGCTTGTTTCCAGCTTAATAAAGTATCTTGTCAATATTTTTTTTTCATACTTCACTTTTTGTATTATTTCACAGCTTGCATGCATGCTCACTTCAGTTGTCTCTTACTCTTTGTGACTGTATGGACTGTAGCTCACCAGGCTCCTCTGTTCATGGGATTTTACTGGCAAGAGTTTAATGCAATTTATATAGGATATATAGTACATTTTGTAAACAATTTGTGATTCCAAACTTTGATGATGTGCAGTAGGCAATACTGCTACCATTTAAATCCCTTTACTTCATGAGCTATGGAAACAGACTTATAAAGAAATACATGTTATTCTCTAACCAAAGACATTTGGGCAAGCAAACAGATAGGCAGATAGACAAATAGTTAGACAGACTTTGCAAAGGATTCTACAGCTGCCTTGGCTTTGTTGTAAAATATTTCTGGAAAAAATGGGATTATACAAAGGGTCCCAGATGGAGTTGAATTAATCACATTTTTGATATCCCATTAGATGTTTGCCAGCACAATCATGTTGTTTTCCTAGATAAACACAAGGAAAAGTTATTAATTAATACTTGGGCTAAACATTTACACTTGTCATGGTAAACCCAATTCTTAATCCTCTTTGTAAAGGAAGCATCTGCCTTGCTTAAATGTCATGGTCAATAAAGGTCTACACAGAAAAGCAGAATTTCTCTATATCACTCTACAGTGTAAAACACATAATGTATACTGATTAAGATAATGTACTATCTAAAATCTATGCATGGGTAGGAATAAGCCATGTAAGCTTATTCACCAAGGAAACTCTGTGATTCAATCTTATTCCCAGAGCAGTACTCTTTGTAAATAAAAATTTAATCTAGAAATTGTTAACAGCCCATTCCCTACAAATTGTGTAAACATCACTAACATGAGATAGCCCGGCAGGATACAGAAGCACCTCATTTATTTCCAGACACAAGCAATAGTGAACAAATCAGTTTTAAAAAATAGATGAGATATTCTTTAAAAAATTAGGAATAAAGCAGGCATTGTCATTAGGGATGCTTTCTTTATGCAGGTTATTTTTACACTTCTTTCATATTTTTAATTTAGAAGTAGGTAGGAAGCCATTTAGGAATGTGTTAGGGGTAGAATAATATAGCACTCCTTGGAATAGATGTCTTCAACTTGAAAATAACTCCTATCATTGTGCCATACTGATGCACCAGTTTTGGTTATGATTTCAACACTGATGTAAGATTTTTCAGGAGAAGAACTATGAAAACAATACAGATGAGAATGACTTACATGTATTCTGGATGACAAGATCAAACTAGACTATCCACACCCAATGTAAGGTGACAGAAAACACAGCAGTTTCAATGCCTTCTCAGTTAGGATGACGAAATTTTTTATAAGCTGCTATATGGATGACTGAGATCATTAAAGATACAATATCAAGAAATGGACCTCAAATATCATAGAGGAGTTTATTTAAGATTGATGGTAAAAAAAAAAAATGTTAAATTCTGTTTCTGAAAAACCTCAGGCTTTCCTTCCTTAGAAGTATTTAAGTACATTGTGGATAGCTGTTTGTACTAAGTATTTTACAACATCCTTCCCTGTGAATGCCACTTTTATTGTTATGTTATCCTCTGATTTCTCTCCTTGTTGCAAGTCCTCTCAACCTAGAAGCTAGTGCATTTAAAAAAATCTTTTATGTTTATTGCAATACAAATTTACAGTTTTTAAGCTATCCAATGACATAGATTACTCAAAATATCCATGTGTGAGAAAGCAGAAACACTGACATTTCAGATACTGAGTTCTTGCTGGGTTTGCTCAATGGGTTAGATGGAGGTGGGAAATGGACTGTTTTCTAGAAAATTTTCAAAGATAAAAGGCTCAGCTAATAGCACTAGGTGAGTGTTCCTAGTATTAGAAACCACAGATTATATTTCCTAAAAATTCTGGCAATTAGTTAGCTTTGGACTATTAACCAAATTTCTCAGCATTTCCTTAAGAACTGCCCATCAATATACTGCTTAATCCAAGATCAGAAAGGATAACATTACAAGATGATATGGCTGAAAGCCAATTTATATTATTTTTGTGTTCTTAAAACTACAGATGCACACCTGTTTAAGGAACTAAGGTAGTTAAATTCTAAATACTCTACAGATGCATAGAGTATCTCTGGAAGAAGGTCTTGTAAACATTGACTAGTATCATCTCACATCCTTCCCAGTCACACTGCATTTTCACAAGTTTATGCACATCTGCAGGCTGTTAATCATGAGCTTGGTTGTAATCTGGGAGGATTCAAGCCTCAGTCAGAATCAATGATCTTTTGTAAGTTTAATGTATTTATCGTGAGGTTTAAAGACAAGGACCATCTTGCTCTTATTATGCTCCCAATAGGAAATAGTATAAACACTGGATGTTTAACAAATCCATACTGAATTGAAATGACTTCAGCTGAATTTAAGAATGTATGCAATAAACCTCTTTATTTATCATAAACATGAACGTTATTAGTTCCCAACTTTTTAACACACATTTTCTTCAATATTTCTCAGATGTCTACTGTATCTATTTGTCTTAAGTTGGGTTTCCTGTGAGGAGGGTCGTGTACAGGAAGTTTGTGAAAAGAGCCTTCAAGAGCAACAGCAGAGAGTGAAGTTAGAGTGGAGAGAAGGAGTAGTTGATCTGCAAATCCATTACAGTGAAGACCTCATTGGATACCACTCGGGGTTCTGGAGCTGATCCCCAGCCTTTTCTCACCTTAAGGCAAGAGACTTGGCTTTTATACCAGTTCATTGACCCATCTTGGATGCAGTCTGCCTCCAGAAGAGGGGCCATGACCTTGGGTGAGTGAGCATTCTTCAGCAAAGGGCAATACTGGGAGAGACTCAGCGAAGAGCTGTCAGCCTCAGCATTACCAGTAGCTAGAGGAATGAGAATTTCAGTCCAGGATGGGGGTTAGTGTAGTATATTCCACCATCCACTACACTGCTTTTATTTTAACCCTTTACAACCTGATTTCTTTACTCAGTACTCAGCTTTTAAAAAAAAATTTTTTTCAATCCTCATTAATGATTTTCTTTTTCAACAGTCAGCATTTCTAAGTCTGTAAAAGTGACCAACTAGATCTTGAAAAACTCCTCCCTTGCTTTCCACACTAAATGAATTTTCTTCCTACCCTGATTGCTGACTTACTCTCTTGCTCTTTGTGATCTTTCTGTCAGAAAATTCATCACCTTAACTGTCTCAGTTCTTAAGAGTACATGTAGAGTACATCAAATCAGTATCTCCAACTTGTCCACATCTTCAAGTGATTCTTTTATCCCCAAACATATTCTGGATATTTTACTTGAATGTTTTTCTCCAGTACTTCAAAGTAAACAGTAAGACAGTTTAAAAATATCAAACCAATGTTATTTTAGAAGTAAAAATGAATGTTCTTTTCTTACTATTACTGTTATTGTTACTTGATGTTATAATTGTTACTTGACGTTATAAATGCTTTTGTCTTTTCCCCATAAATGAGTTCTTTCTCTTAATATCTTTATTTACTCCAATGGACCCTCGATCCCCTGTATAACTAATCTCACACTCAAATTTATTTTGATTTCTTTCCCTCTTATCCAGTAACCAGCCCTTGGATATTAATTCTTTGTTTGTAATTAGTCTCTTCTTTGCTGCATTCCATTTGTCCACAAGATGTTGTAAATTACTGTAATATACTCTGAAGTGGTCTTCTTTTCTTAAACCTTTGCAGCTTTTGAGAATTCTGTGTATTCAAACCCTAATTTGGGAAATTAATCTTCCTACAACACAACTTCAGTGTAATCTTTACTGTCAAAAAGCTTCCATACTGTTCCAAAGCCAAGCAAACACAATTCTAAGTCTTTGGCCTAATGCTCAGGGCTTTCAAAAAACATTTTAAAATTTGTTTTATGAATCAGTACTGAGCAGCAGCCACATGATGGGAGCTCTTCTAGGCACTGGAGCCAAGCAACATTTATGTAATGTGAGTTACATCAATTGAAGAGATGTAAACCAAATAAATTAATAAAATTATACAGATTTGTAGTGAGAAGTACTAAGGAAGAAAGATAAAGCAGCAAAAGGGGTAATAAGTATTGAGATGTAGGGATACGATTTTATAGAGCACAAAATTGGCTGAAATGGTAACTACTGAGTAAGGTCCTGACAAAGAGTATATGTCATATAGATATCTTCAGGGGACAGCAGTTGCCAGGATCCTCATGAAGGACCTTATCTTCATGTTATTCAAAAAAAGAAAAGAAGAAGAAAAAGAATGATATGGGAGAAAAATGAGTGAGGGGATAAGTACTAAGATATGAGGTCAGAGGGATGCTTGATCAGTAGGACTTTGTGGTTCATTGTAAAGAATTTAGATTTTACTCTAGTAAGAAGAAAGTCCATTTCTGGTTGGTTCCCAAAGGAGACATTGGGTGCCTCTTGGCCTTGGCAGGTCGGTAGAAACCCCTGACAGGTTTCTGCCATAAGCCGCATGAGATCACCGTGGAACCGCAGAGCAGGGCTCCTAACTTGCTTCGCGCAGGGCATGTCATTCATTCACACGAGCACACCGTAGAGTTAGTAAAGCACAGCAGAAAACGTGTTCGCTACCCCTGGTACATCCCCACCCCATCTCGGTGGTAGAACCAGGGGGGTCGAGACGGTGCCTGCGTTGGTAAGGGACAGACTAAGTCCGACCAGGAAGGAAAAGCTTTTGGTGTAAAGTCTGTCTACACCCCCATCTAGAGCAGGGAGGGACGCCTCTGGTAGAAAAATGGCGCTGGTCACTTTTTTTCTCTCTTGCAGATGGGAGCTAACAATTCCAGCCTCACTCCTTTGAACTGTATCTTGATAAACTGGGATAGATTTGATCCCCAGGGCTTAAAGAAGACACACCTGGTCTTCCTATGCGATACTGCATGGCCATGGTATCCATTGGAGGACAGCAAACGGTGGCCGGTTGGAGGGTCTCTTAAGTATAATACTGTTTTACAATTAGACCGGTTCTGTAAGGAAGCCACACAAGCTTCATGAAACACCCACCGGGAAAAATAATCAGTCTTGAGAGTTAATAAGCCTTTTTCTTGTCAAGAAATACAAAGAATCAAGGAGGATCTGGAAGACTATTTAGAGGACCCAGAATATATATTAGAGCTTTTAAAGGTGTTACTCTGCTTTATGACCTTACTTGGAAGGATGTGATGTATATCTTGGGACAAACGCTGACTCCCGACTCAAAGACTCGAGTTTTGGGAAAAGCAGTTGCTTATGGAGATGAATGGCTTAGTAATGAATCAATGGGCTTCCCTGGTGGCTCAGAGGTTAAAGCGTCTGCCTGGAATGCAAGAGACCCGAGTTCGATCCCTGGGTTGGGAAGATCCCCTGGAGAAGGAAATGGCAACCCACTCCAGTACTCTTGCCTGGAGAACCCCATGGAAGGAGGAGCCTGGTAGGCTACAGTCCATGGGGTTGCAAAGAGTCAGACACGACTGAGTGACTTCAATTTCACTTTCACTTAAGAAGAAAGTCATTGAAAGATTTTGAGCAGAATTGTAACATGATCTGAGTTTCATTTTAAAAGCTACTTTGCTGAGAGGTGGGAGGCTATGGGAACCCAGAAAAGAGATCATGGTAGCTGGAATAAGGATAGCAGTTGTAAAGGAGATGAGAAGTGGTAACATTCTGAGTTCATTTTAAAGGTAGACCCAACAAGATTTACTGATAGATTTCAGTCCATCAGTATGGCAATGAGGGGAAGTGGAAATCAAGAATGAATCCAATTCCCTGCACAACTCTAATAATAGAGCTGTAATTTAATGAAATGAAGAATCCTGCAAAGGAAAAGGTGGTGGTAATGGGAGGTAAGTCTTCCCTGGTAGCTCAGCTGGTAAAGAATCCACCTGCAATGCAGGAGACCTGAGTTCATTCCTAGGTCGGGAAGATCGTCTGGAGACGAGATAGGCTACCCACTCCAGTATTATCGGGCTTCCTTGGTGGCTCAGCTGGTAAAGAATCTTCCCGCAATGTGTGAGACCTGGATTCGATTCCTGGGTTGGGAAAATCCCTGGAGAAGGGAAAGTATTCTCAGTATTCTGGCCTGGAGAATACAATGGACTGTATAGTCCATGGGGTCGCAAAGAGTCGGGCATGACTTAGCAACTAAACAACAATCCAATATGTCCCCAAATGCTTCTGCTATCTCTTTTATCTCCCATTGTTTACAGTTACAGTAAAAGTCTCTCAGTCTTTTGCAACCCCATGGACTGTAGCCTGTAAGGGATTTCCCAGGCAAGAATACTGGAGTGGGTTGCCATTTCCTACTACAAGGGATCTATCTTCCCCACCCAGAGATTAAACCCTTGTCTCCTGCATTGCAGGCGAATTTACCCCTGGGCCACCAAGGAAGCCCATTCAATTTTATATGCTTTATTAAATATACAGGAAGTTATAGCAAGTAGACAGCTAATAACTGAATGTGAAATTCAGGGAAGTAGAAGGTGGAAATATATTTGGGAGATATCCATTTATAGCATAGAAAGCTATGTAATCAAAATTATACTACTTCTGAAATATGTATAGGAAATCACTTAAAAAATTTAAAAAGAGCATCCAAAAAAGAAGAATAAGAATTGTACATGCATAGAGTCGTGGAAGCCAAGTGATGAATTTGTTTCAGAGGAGAGAGCAATCAGGCTTAGGAGGAGCCTGGTAGGCTACAGTCCATGGGGTTGCAAAGAGTCAGACACGACTGAGTGACTTCAATTTCACTTTCACTTAAGAAGAAAGTCATTGAAAGATTTTGAGCAGAATTGTAACATGATCTGAGTTTCATTTTAAAAGCTACTTTGCTGAGAGGTGGGAGGCTATGGGAACCCAGAAAAGAGATCATGGTAGCTGGAATAAGGATAGCAGTTGTAAAGGAGATGAGAAGTGGTAACATTCTGAGTTCATTTTAAAGGTAGACCCAACAAGATTTACTGATAGATTTCAGTCCATCAGTATGGCAATGAGGGGAAGTGGAAATCAAGAATGAATCCAATTCCCTGCACAACTCTAATAATAGAGCTGTAATTTAATGAAATGAAGAATCCTGCAAAGGAAAAGGTGGTGGTAATGGGAGGTAAGTCTTCCCTGGTAGCTCAGCTGGTAAAGAATCCACCTGCAATGCAGGAGACCTGAGTTCATTCCTAGGTCGGGAAGATCGTCTGGAGACGAGATAGGCTACCCACTCCAGTATTATCGGGCTTCCTTGGTGGCTCAGCTGGTAAAGAATCTTCCCGCAATGTGTGAGACCTGGATTCGATTCCTGGGTTGGGAAAATCCCTGGAGAAGGGAAAGTATTCTTCAGTATTCTGGCCTGGAGAATACAATGGACTGTATAGTCCATGGGGTCGCAAAGAGTCGGGCATGACTTAGCAACTAAACAACAATCCAATATGTCCCCAAATGCTTCTGCTATCTCTTTTATCTCCCATTGTTTACAGTTACAGTAAAAGTCTCTCAGTCTTTTGCAACCCCATGGACTGTAGCCTGTAAGGGATTTCCCAGGCAAGAATACTGGAGTGGGTTGCCATTTCCTACTACAAGGGATCTATCTTCCCCACCCAGAGATTAAACCCTTGTCTCCTGCATTGCAGGCGAATTTACCCCTGGGCCACCAAGGAAGCCCATTCAATTTTATATGCTTTATTAAATATACAGGAAGTTATAGCAAGTAGCAGCTAATAACTGAATGTGAAATTCAGGGAAGTAGAAGGTGGAAATATATTTGGGAGATATCCATTTATAGCATAGAAAGCTATGTAATCAAAATTATACTACTTCTGAAATATGTATAGGAAATCACTTAAAAAATTTAAAAAGAGCATCCAAAAAAGAAGAATAAGAATTGTACATGCATAGAGTCGTGGAAGCCAAGTGATGAATTTGTTTCAGAGGAGAGAGCAATCAGGCTGATGAGAGGGCAAGTAAAATGAAGACTATAAACTGGTTATTTCATTTATACTGTGGATATCCCTGGAGGCCATTAATGACCAACTCAGTCTTTTTTCCAAACAACTGTTTTGTAAGCATTTACAAATAGTTCCTTTTCAGTCCAATTTGCATATTCAATGTCCTATGAAAATGATATATTTGCTTATAATTTTTTTCTATACTCTTAGATGTACATTCTCTAATTAAAATAGTTGCATTTCTGCTTGTTCAAAAGCTGTCCATGTTTAAAATTCTAATTTTATCATCCATTAACCATTCTCTCCAGCACGATTTATATTCAGTGTCTAGGACAACAGAAGGCTTGTTATCACTTTCAGAATCATATATTGATCAATTATCATATAAAATATTGCTTATGGAGTATAGATTTACAAAGTTAGCAAACTTCAAGGATATAAATATAGGATTCCTGCATGCTTCTGTTCTTGGATTTCTTTTTCTTTTTTTTTTTTTTGCTAAGCTTGCATTTAAATCAGAAAACCTATTCCATTTTGAATTTGTAAATTTAAAGAAGTTGAAGTTCTCATTTTTATAACTCAAGCCTTGTCTTCTTTGAACTTTACCATTACTAGTGAGTCTTTTTGTATACAAAAAAAAATACTCCTCTTTATTTTGTTGGTCCTGTAAATGTTTAAAAATAGATGGTTATCATGTTCCTCCAACCAATCCACAGCCCCATCATTCTTTCCTTTTGCAGACTAAACATTCCAGTTCTTTCTAAACATTCCTTATGTGACACCATGTCAGCCCTTTTACTATCTTGGTTGCCCTATGTATTAGGTCCAATTTGTCAATGTCTGTTTTCTAGGATGGCAAATAAAACTGAATCCAGCACTCTCGGGTGCTTCACATCTGTGTGCAACGCAGTGAGAATCTTCACCTCAGTATTCCAATCACTAAATTGGCTGAGTTAATCTTAGACTACTATAGATGGTTACTATATAGCAGTAATTATCACTAATAGTAAGATAAATCTTAGACTACCTTAACCAACTTACTATTGGATATTTCCACTGACATATAGTCAACTAGCATAAAGAATACATTCCAATACAGATAAAAGTAAATTTTTAATCATAATTGGATGAAGTTACACTTGTATACATGATTAAATTCCCCTTTATTCCATCTTTACTCCATCTTTAATAACATCTATTAGCTGTTTGCAAATTCACCAAAACACATTGAAAACATTATAAATTGAAATAAGTTGAATGATATATTAAATTAATCATTTTAAGGTCATATAAAAACAATTTCTTAAAAATGATAGTAAAAATATTTAGATATAAAGATACGATATCACTGTTTAGATTCAAATAAAAAATTTAGATGATACAGAGAGAAGAGGTAGACATTAAAATATGCAAAATTTTTATATTTGAATGAATGGAGAGTTACATGTTAGTATCTATAAATATCTTTAAAATGAGCTTGATGTTCCTAAACTACAAACTAATAATAATCATCATTAAATTCTAGAAATTTACTAATAATCATTAAATTGTACACTTAGAATGAATAAATTATAGCATAATAAAGCTATCAAAAAATTCTGAACAAAGGACTTGTATGCAAAATATATAATAACTCTCAAATTTTATAATAAGAAAACATTCCAACTAAAAAACTAGCAAGAGATTTGAACAGACCTTTTGCCAAAGAATATATACCAATGACAAACACATCAACACATCAAATGGTGCTGAGTCATTTGTTTATTACAAAAATGAAAGTAAGAAACAAGATATCAAATATAGCTACTAGATGGCTAAGATAAAATATATAAAAGCTGAAAACCAAATGCTGGGGAAAAAATGCAGAACAACTGGAACACCCATACAATGATATGCATAATGCAAAATAGTATAAAAACTTTGAAAAATAAAATTGTAGAGCTTTTGTCCACATAAAAAATATACACAAAGATGAACATAAGTTGACCATGTTTTTCCTGCTCTTGTTCAGTTACTAAGTCATGTCTGACTCTTTGCAACCTCATGGACTGCACTATGCCAGGCTCCTCTGTCCTCAGTATCTCCGAGTTTGTTCAAATTCATGTCCATGGTCTCAGTGATGTCATCCAACCATCTCATCTATGCAATCCAGCAATTTTGGTTATAGGTAATTACCAAACTGATTTGAAACTTATATCACACAAAAGTCTGCACACACATGTTTACAGCATCTTTATGCAAAAGCTGAAAGCAATGAAAATGTCCTTCAGCACTGCTAAGTCACTTCAGTTGTGTCTGACTCTGTGCAACCATATGGACTATAGTCCCCTGGGATCCTCTGTCCATGAGATTCTTCAGACAAGGATACTGGAGTGAGTTGCCATGCCTTTCTCCAGGGGGTCTCCCCAACCCAGGGCTCGAAACTGGGTCTCCTGCATTGCAGGTAGATTCTTTACTATCTGAGACACTAGGGAAGCCCAAGTCTTTCAGCAGATGAATTTATAAACACACCATGAAACATTCATACAATGGAATGATATTCAGTGATAAAAATATATGGACTCGTGTCTCTTTCAATTTTGGTTTCCTCGGTATATAGGTTAAGCAGTGGAATTTCTAGGTCACATGGCAGTTCTGTTTCTAGTTTTTTATGGAATCTCCACACTGTTCTCCACAGTGACGGTACCAGTTTGCATTCCCACCAACAGTATAAGAGGATTCCCTTTCTCCACACCCTCTCCAGCCTTTATTGTTTATAGACTTTAATGATGGCCATTCTGATGGGTGTAAGATTAATACCTTATTGTGGTTTTGATTTGTATTTCTCTTATATGAGTGATGTTGAGTATCTTTTCATGTGTTTATTAGCCATCTGCACGTCTTCTTTGGAGAAATGTCTGTTTCAGTCTTTTGCCCACTTTTTGATTGGGTTGTTCATTTTTCTGGTGAGCTACATGAGTTGCTTGTATATTCTGGAGATTAATTCTTTGTCAGTTGTTTCATTTGCTATTATTTTCTCCCATTCTGAGGGTTGTCTTCTCACCTTGCTTATAATTTCTTTTGTTGTGCAAAAGCATTTAAGTTTAATTAGGTTCCATTTGTTTATTTTTGCTTTATTTCCATTACTCTGGGAAGTGGGTCTTAGAGGATCTTGCTGTGATTTATGTCGGAGCATGTTCTGCCTATCTTTCCCTCTAAGAGTTTCATAGTTTCTGGCCTTACATTTAGATCTTTAATCCATTTTGAGTTTATTACTGTGTATGGTGTTAGAAAGTGTTCTAGTTTCTAGTTGACCAGTTTTCCCAACACCACTTGTTGAATAGATTGTTTATTCTACATTGTATATTTTTTCCTCCTTTGTCCACAGGTGGATGGATTTACCTCTGGACTTTCTATTTTGTGCCATTGGTCTGTATTTCTGTCTTTGTGCCAGTATCATACTGTCTTGATGACTATAACTTTGTTGTATAATCTTAAGAAGAGGTTGATTCCTCCAGTTCCGTTCTTCTTTCTCAAGGTTGCTTTGACTATTCTGGGTCTTTCGTATTTCCATACAAATTGTGAAGTTATTTGTTGTAGTTCTGTGAAAAATATCATTGGTAGTTTGATAAGGATTGTTGAACCCATAGATTGCTTTCGATGCTATTCTCATTTTCACAATATTCACTCATCCCATCCAAGAGCATGGTATATTTCTCCAGCTATTTATGTCATCTTTGATTTCTTTCATCAGTGTTCTATAGTTTTCTTTTCTTTGTAGCACTGTTTACAATAGCTAGGACATGGAAGCAACCTAAATGTCCATTGGTAGGTGAATGGATAAGAAAATTGCAGTACATACACACAATGGAATATACACAGCTATAAAAAGGAACACGTTTGAGTCAGTTCTAATGAGGTGGATTAACCTAGAGCCTATCACACAGAATGAAGTAAGTCAGAAAGAAAAAGACACATACTATATATTAACACATATATATGGACTCTAGAAGGATGGACCTGATGATTCCACATGCAGCAAAGGAGATGCAGACACAGAGAACAGATTTCTGGACTCAGTGGGAGAATAAGAGAGTGGGATGATTTGAGAGAATAGCATGGAAACATGTACATTATATGTAGCTTGGATGACCAGTGTAAGTTCAATATATGAAAAAGGGCACCAGGACAACCTGGAGTGATAAGCTGAGAGAAAAGTGGGAAGTGGATTCAGGATGGGGGTGATAAATGTATGCCTGTGGTTGATTCATGTTGATGTCTGGCAGAAGACATCACAGTATTGTAAAGTAGTTATCCTCCAGTTAAAATAAATGAATAAAATTTAGAAACAAAACAAATGTATGGACTCACAAACCAGGCAAAACGTGGATGAATTTTAAACTGAAGTTGCTAAATGAAAAGAGTCAGTCCAAAAGTTTGTTCTATTCTTCCGTTTATTCAATTTTCTGGGGTGATAAAGCAAATCTATAGAGTCTGTAAACAGAAAAGTGTTTGACACAGATTTGAGAAACAGCAAATGGATGAAGCACAGATGCTTTTGTAAGGTGGCGAAATTATTTTGTTTGTTGCTATAATGATGTACATGTGACACTGCATTTTTCAGTGCCCATAGGATTGGAGAACACAAAACATCAAACTTTATGTATGCAAGCTTCTAAAAAATCAAATCATCTAGAACGTCAAAGGATATCAATATCAACTGCAGAATGGAACAAAAGAATCTAACAACACTGCTAACATATAACCTCATTGGAAGGTGTGGGGGGAAAGTAGCCGATCTTTGGAGATGAGTGGAGATTGTCAGGCTAAAGGCAAAAGGAACTGTATAAAAATCTGTATCCCACTTGATAAAGTTGTTTCCCACAGGCATACAAATAACAGTTTAGTAATCACCATAACTATATGGAACTTACCAAGTAAGAAAATAAATGGAGAATGGTGGAAGCCATATTTCTCACTATGGGAATGGGAAGGTACAGATAAACCAGGCTAGAATGATCCATATGGCTATGTAGGATGATAGTAGGAGACATCATAATGAACTATGTTTAGTATAATAACAAAGATAATTAAATAGAGAAGGATTTGTTGACTGTAAATAAAGGAATTAGTATGTACACATACTTAGATCTCCTTCCTCTGTCAGCTGAGGGGCTCTATGAGCAAGAAGTTCACCCAGCACCCACATTTCAGTTTCAAATACCATTTCCCAATTAAAGGAAGTAGGCTTCCTTGGAGAAACACCTGAAACTAAACTGGGGACAGGGAGTATACAAAAGGAACCAGAAACATTTTGTTGCAAAAAAAGGCAAGAAATTACCGAGAGAAAGAAGGTACAAATCCAACAAGGGGAGTTATGTTAAAGGAATACACAAACCAACTGAGAGAGCTTGGCTAAAGTGAAAGTGAAAATCACTCAGTTGTGTCTGACTCATTGCAACCACGTGGGCTACATGTAGTCCATGGAATTCTCCAGGCCAGAACACGGGGGTGGGTTGCCATGACCTCCTCCAGGGGATCTTCCCAACCCAGGGATCAAACCCAGGTCTCCCACATTGTAGGCTGATTCTTTACCAGCTGAGCCACCAGGGAAGCCTATCCCTTCCCCTATAGATCTTCCCAACCCAGGAATCAAACCAGGGTCTCCTCCATTGCAAGTGGATTCTTTACCAGCTGGTTATCAGGGAAGCCCCAAAATGGCTAAAACTGGAACACTATAAAAATATTCATAAGTTCATATTGATATAAATAAATAAAGGGGGGAAATGGGCAAATTTGTAACAGAAAAAAAAATCTTAAATAATTTATGTAGATCTTCCCTTTTAAAGAGGCTAAGCATGACTCCCTAACCTCTTGTATGTGAGTTGTGCACAATGACTTCTATCCAAAGAGTACAGCTGGCAAATGAGAAAAAAAAGATAAATTTTATAGTAAAGAAACTCAACAAACACTACTCAGCCCAGATAGATGGTCAATGGTGATGTCATGCTAATAATCTGTATACTCTTGATATGATATGATGAAAAATGACACTTTATCTCTGTGGTCTTCCTCCCCCAAACCCCAAAATTCCTCTCTAATCATGAGAAAAACAGTTGACAACCAGCACTGAAAGAGATTCTATAAAATATCTGACCAGTACTTAGCAAGACTGTCAAGGTTACCAAAAGCAAGGAATCTGAAACTCTGTCACAGTGTAGAGGAGACTAAGGAAACATGACAAGTAAAATTAATATGATATTCTGAATGAGACCATGGGTCAGCAAAGGATAGTATGTAAAGAGCAAAGGAAGAGTTGAGTACTAGAGAAAACGGTGGTGATGAGTTAATTATCCTTTAGAGCTTCCCTGGTGGCTCAGCTGGTAAAAAATCTACCTGCAACATGGGGGACCTGGGATCAGTCCCTGGGTTGGGAAGATCCCCTGGAGGAGGGCATGGCAACCCACTCCAGAATTCTGGCCTGGAGAATTCCATGGAATGTATAGACCATGGGGTTGCAAAGAGTCATAAACTCAGAATTTCTAAGCTTATGGTCATTACTGGTGACTTTGCAATCACTTTGCCATTGCAGGGAGTGGAGGATGATATTAGGAACTGCAAGTCATTCCTCACCAGTAAATTTTTAATAGACGAGTTTCAGAAAATCAAACAACTATTCTTTAATATAGTGTGAATATACCAAATATACCTCAGTTACAAGAAGAGAGGACAGATGAAAAGTTTTTCATTGTTCGTCTCAACCCATTGTCTTAGCATGATTAAAAGTAAAAATATACCTTCAAGTTATACTCAATAACTTGAATATTATAGAAGGCTATAACTTGAATGTGGAAGGCCACATTCTCAAGATTTCACAAGAGAAGCTGAATATTTTATGAGTTTATTGAAATGTAACAGAGATTAAGATTTTCTTTTTCTATTATGTGAAAATCTATCCTAATCAAAGTTCTAGTAATTTTGGTCGAGAGGGGAAAAAAATTCTATTTCACAACTGTAGAAAAATTTAAAGTTATTTCAAAAGTTCTAGATGATTTACATACTATTATATGGTACAATATTTGAAAAACATTAAACAGAAGCAAAGGATCCTGAAAAGGTAATTAGTTTTGTCTTAATTACTATTGAAATTTCTGGATTCCATAATCATCTCCATAGCCAAATAGCAGAAGCTCCTGATTCACTCTATGGTCCATTCCCAAGGCCTCATGACAAGAAAATACACCAGTCTCCTTTGTTTAAAATATTGTATTCAAGCATGCTAATCAATACTTCATTTACAGGACTCTTCCAGGTCAAAACTAATCTTGCATATGTTTTTCAAATCAAAAAGTGTGTATCTTTGTCTAGGATATTTTAGTTTGGCTTTCACTGTGAATAACAGAAGTGGTATTCCAATAATGGCATGTGGTCCTAAAATGAGAACCATTGCCAGGAGCAAGCAGAGACCTCAAAAGCGCAGTTGGAGAAAATGTGGCTTCTCTCCAACTAGCGAATTTCCTTTAAACATATTCTCTCAGAGCATATTAAACAGAACTAGAATGTCTGGTTAATGTTTCAGTCAGTTCAGTTCAGTCGCTCAGTCATGTCCGACTCTTTGCGAGTCACAGCACGCCAGGCCTCCCTGTCCATCACCAACTCCCGGAGTTCACTCAGACTCATGTCCATCGAGTCAGTGATGCCAAACAGCCATCTCATCCTCTGTCATCCCCTTCTCCTCCTGCCCCCAATCCCTCCCAGCATCAGGGTCTTTTCCAATGAGTCAACTTTTCGCATGAGGTGGCCAAAGTACTGGAGTTTCAGCTTCAGCATCATTCCCTCCAAAGAAATCCCAGGGCTGATCTCCTTCAGAATGGACTGGTTGGATGTCCTTGCAGTCCAAGGACTCTCAAGAGTCTTCTCCAACACCACAGTTCAAAAGCATCAATTCTTTAGCGCTCAGCCTCTTCACAGTACAACTCTCACATCCATACATGACCACTGGAAAAACCATAGCCTTGACTAGACAGACCTTTGTTGGCAAAATAGTGTCTCTGCTTTTCAATATGCTATCTAGGTTGGTCATAACTTTTTCAGCTTATAAGATCTCACATGTAGTCTTCAGATTGTGTACCATGGTAGTCATGTAATAAATCCACTGGAGGTTTTGATCTTGAGATTCATACTTTTGACCATCACTCAAAAAGTCTCACTTGATTTCTTTTATAAGGTCAATCTGAGACAGCTCCACCTCTAGATGACTCAAAGAGGTGGTGGTGGTGTTTAGTCACTGAGTTGTGCCTGACTCTTTTGCGACTCTATGGACGGTAGCCCACCAGGCTCCTCTGTCCATGGGATTTCCCAGGGAAGAATACTGGAGTGGGTTGCCATTGCTTCTCCAGGAGATCTTCCTGATCCAGGGCTTAAACCCCTGTCTCCTTGCTCTGTAGGCAGATTCTTTACCACTGAGCCACCTAGGAAGCCCTCACAGCAGGTGAAGCTGTTTAAATTTAAAAGCCAAGAAGCAGCAGTGTGTGTGACAAGAATCTCCTGCTCAAAGCCTTGGGAAATATAATACTTCATACTATGATTGTTAATTGTCAGACAAATACCTGAAACCTTTTCAAATCTGATTCATCTATGGTAATTTTAGTTAAATTTAGAAATATTTTGTGAAATATCTCCATCTTGTAGGCATGAGTCATAAAATACTGTAATCAGTCAATGTATATTTTGGTATAGCTGTGAATGGTTGTCACCACAACAAAATAGATAATCCTTTAAATATTTGCAAATATACCCCCTTTTTAAACTTTTTATTTTGGATTGGGGTACAGCCAAGTAACAATGTTGTGATAGTTTCAGGTAAACAGTGAAGGAACTCAGCCATATACATACAATTCTCCTCCAAACTCTCCTACCATTCAAGCTGTCACATAACACTGAGCAGAGTTCTATGTGCTATACAGTAGGTCCTTGCTGGTTATGATTTTAAATATAGCAGTGTGTACATGTCTACCCCAAACTCCCTAACTATCGCATCTCTCAGCCTTCCCCACTGACAACCATAAGTTCATTCGCTTAAGTCTGTGAGTCTCTTTCTGTTTTGTAAGTAAGTTCACTTGTATAATTTCTTTTTATATTCTGCATACAAGGAATGCCATACTGGGTGAATCAAGTCAGAGAATAAGAAATATCATAAATATATCTATTTCAATGTAGTACTAATAATATTTTGCCTAGCTTCCCAAGGTAAGGAAAAAAATCACATTTCTTTCCAAATCAATTGTTCATAACCTTTTCCCCCCTGATCTTTAAGTGAAATTAGATACAGAATCTTCATACAAGTTAGTATGAACTTTAGATAAGGGTCTGATCTCATTGGGGTTTTATCCAAACCTACAAATCTTTAGAAATTTATACATCACCACTTTAACTTGAATTGGGACTTACAGCCAGGAACAACAAAGAAGAGCCAAGTGAATTATAATACCTAATAGTTACTGCACTGGGAAGAATTGGTTGAAAAGCTGGGCCTAGAGCCAGACAACTTTTAGGTACTCACACTATACACACAAATCATGGTCCATATTTTCAGCACAGGTTGTAGTAGTATCCCACAGAGCTTACAGATAACTCCCCTGAAGTACTAAATCATGGTTGGCTTATCTTTAATTAAAACTTGACAGAAATCACTCTGTTATATCTGTCAATTCTCATACTATTTTAGGAAAGCCTGTATTGGTGATTGTTAACTCTACAAGGTCTAATGGTATGCTCAAGAAAGGTTCATAATAACACATGCTTTCCAGCTGAAATCATTTTACTAGCAATAAGCAGTTATTTATATTTGAAGCTTCTGGTTTTCAGTGTAAATATTCTTTTGTGGACAGAGGTACTAGTTAAGTATTACACAATTGCAATTTGGAATATTGTAGGCAAATAAACTTATAAATAAAGATAATATTGCATAAATGATTTGCATAGAGACATAATGATGCAGTTAGATGGAAGCACATTTCCCCATTGAACTGACCTCACTATTACCTTTTGTTGCTCTTGTTTTTAGTCGCTAAGTTGTGTCTGACTCTTTTGTGACCCCATAGGCTATAGTCCTCCAGGCTTTTCTGTGTATGGCATTTCCCAAGCAAATATACTGGAGTCTGTTTGTTTAAAGCAAAAAAAAATTGTAATATTTAATATTTTAATAATCTAGGATGGCAAGGCTTTTACAAGAAGATACAATGGAAACAATTTAAAATTGACTGCAATTTATTTTTTAATTCTGTATAATAAAAATGTCATAAACAAAGGAAGAATCCAAATTATGTTCAGGAAATAATATTTTCAACTCATGACAGGCAAAGTTCTATTATCCTAATATTAAAAAATGATAGTAGCTCAGTCATGTCCAACTGTTTGCGACTTCATGGACTATTTAGTCCATGGAATTTTCCAGCCCAGAATACTGGAGAGGGTAGCCTTTACTTTCCCCAGGGGATCTTCCCAACCCAGGAAACAAACCCAACTCTCCCACATTGCAAGCAGATTCTTTACCAGCTGAGCCACTTGGGAAGTCCAACATTAAAAAAAAAAAAAAAAGGACTTATAATTCAATAGTACAGTCTTAGAACAGTAGACTTATGGTAAAGAAATAAACAAAAGATACTGATGAGCTTTCATAATTAATGAAATTCATATCAGAAATGCAATGCTCTTTTTATCTATCACATTGATTAAAATTCTGTAAAGGAATAGGAATATAATAGGCATTCATACTATCTTAGTCATTGGTAAAATCTCTGGTGGAAGATATTTTGTCAATACCAAAATTTGAAATATTTAAAATTTTTGACCCAGGTTCTTATTCTAAAATAAGTTCTGTGACTATGTTCCCCAATGCTACATAAAAAGATATATTTCAATAAAAATAATGAAAGTTTAAGATAAATCACCTATAGAAAACTGATTAAATCAAGATACATCCATAAATGGGTTTCTAAGCCATAGTTTAAAATAATGGTATACGTATAAAAT
Organism: Aepyceros melampus; assembly: GCA_006408695.1. NCBI lineage: Eukaryota > Metazoa > Chordata > Mammalia > Artiodactyla > Bovidae > Aepyceros > Aepyceros melampus. The sequence continues at coordinate 45,038 of SJXQ01012511.1, forward strand.
GGAAAATGGCCAAAATATAAAGTGTTAAAAGGTAAGTTGAGAAGAGTATATATTATAATTATATACCATAATCCAATCTGTAACATTTTAAGAGGGGTGTGTGACTACACTGATAGAGAGAAAGCTATTGATAATAGTACGTTTGGGAAGTGGAAATGAGGACATGGAGAGGTTTTTTTTTCTTTCCATGCTTTCTTCTGTGCAGTAGAATTATTTAAACATCTCTTGTCAGTTCAGTTCAGTTGCTCAGTCATGTCCAACTCTTTGCAAACCCGTGAACTGCAGCACACCAGGCTTTCCTGTCCATCACAAACACCCAGAGCTTGCTCAAAATCATGTCCATGAAGTCAGAGATGCCACCCAACCATCTCATCCTCCGTCATCCCCTTCTCCTCCTGCCTTCAGTCTTTCCCAGCATAAGGGTCTTTTCCAATGAGTCAGTTTTTTGCATCAGGTGGCCAAAGCATTGGAGCTTCAACTTCAGCATAAGTCCTTCCAATGAATATTCAGGACTGATTTCCTTTAGGATGAACTGGTTTGATCTCCTGGCACTCCAAGGGACTCTCAAGAGTCTTCTCCAACACCACAGGTCAAAAGCATCAATTCTTTGGTGCTCAGGCTTCCTTATGGTCCAACTCTCACATCCATACATGACTACTGGAAAAACCATAGCTTTGAATAGATGGACCTTTGTTGACAAAGTAATGTCTCTGCGTTTTAATATTCTGTCTAGGTTGGTCATAGATTTTCTTTGAAGGAGCAAGCATCTTTTAATTTCATGGCTACAGTCACCATCTGTAGTGATTTTGGAGCCCAAGAAAATAAAGTCTGTTACTGGTTCCACTGCTTTTTCCCATCTTTGCCATAAAGTAATGGGACTGGGTGACATGATCTTAAGTTTTTGAATGTTGAGCTTTAAGCCAGTTTTTTCACCCTCCTTTTTCATTTTCATCAAGAGGCTCTTTAGTTCCTCTTTGCTTTCTGCCATAAGGGTGGTTTCATCTGCATATCTGAGATATTGGTATTTCTCCCTGCAATCTTGATTCCAGCTTGTGCATCATCTAGCCTGGCATTTCACATGACATACTCTGCATATAAGTTAAGTAAACAGGGTCAGAATATACAGCTTTGACATACTCCTTTCTCAATTTGGAACCAGTCTGTTGTTCCATGTCCAGTTCTAACTATTGTTTCTTAAACTGTATACAGATTTCTCAGGAGGCAGGTAAGGTGGTATGATATTCCCATCTCTTTAAGAATTTTCCACAGTTTGTTGTGATCCACACAGTCAAAGGCTTTGGCGCAGTGAATGAAGCAGAAACAGATGTTTTTCTGGGGCTCTCTTGCTTTCTCAATGATCCAGTGGATGTTGGCAGTTTGATCTCTGGTCTCTGGTCTTTCCTCTGTCTTTTCTAAATCTAACTTGAACATCTATAAGTTCTTGATTCATGTACTATTGAAGCCTAGCTTGGAGAATTTTGAGCTTTATTTTGCTAGCATGTGGGATGAGTGCAATTGTGCAGTAGTTTGAACATTCTTTGGCATTACCTTGTTTTGGAACTGGAATGAAACCTGACCCTTTCCAGTCCTGTGGCCACTGCTGAGTTTTCTAAATTTGCTGGCATATTGAGTGCAGCACTTTCACAGCATCATCTTTTAGGATTTGAAATAGCTCAACTGGAATTCCATCACCTTCACTAGCTTTGTTCATAGTGATGCTTCCTAAGGACCACTTGACTTCGCATTCCAGGGTGTCAGGCTCTAGGTGAGTGGTCACACCATCATGGTTATCTGGGCCATGGAGATCTTTTTTGTATAGGTCTTCTGTCTATTTTTGTCACCTCTTCTTAATATCTTCTGAAATATTAGGTCCATACTATTTCTGTCCTTTATTGTGCCCATCTTTGCATGAAATGTTCCCTTTGTATCTCTAATTTTCTTGAAGAGATCTCTAGTCTTTCCCATTCTATTGTTTTCCTCTGTTTCTTTGCATTGGTCACTTAAGAGGATTTTCTTAGCTCTCCTTGCTATTCTTTGGACTCTGCACTCAGATGGATATATCTTTCCTTTTCTCCTTTGCATTTTGTTTCTCTTCTTTTCTCAGCTATTTGTAAGGCCTCTTCAGACAACCATTTTGCCTTTTTGCATTTCTTTTTCTTGGGGATGGTTTTGATCACTGCCTCCTGTACAAAGTCATGAACATCCATCCATAGTTCTTCAGGCACTCTGTCTATCAGATCTAATCCCTTGAATCTATCTGTCACTTCCACTGTATAATCATAAGGCACTTAATTTAGGTCACATCTGAATGGTCTAATGGTTTTCCCTACTTTCTTCAATTTAAGTCTTAATTTTGCAATGAGGAGTTCATGATCTGAGCCAGAATCAGCTCCTGGTCTTGTTTTTTGATGACTGTATGAGCTTCTCCATCTTTGGCTGCAAAAAATATAATCAATCTGATTTTGGTAGTGACCATCTGGTGATGTCATCTGGTGATGAGTTTCCTTGGTGGCACAGACAGTAATGAATCCACCAGCAATGCAGGTGACCTGTGTTCGATCCCTGGGTTGGGAATATCCCCTGGAGGAGGGCATGGCAACCCACTCTAGTATTCTTGCCTGGAGAATCCCCATGGACAGAGATGCCTATGGGTCATGCACAGCACAACCAAAATCATAAACTGTAATGGAAATAGATCCTTAAAAAAAAAAAAAAACTGTAAAGTAATATCAAATGAATAAATGCTGAGTAGGTTTATACTTTAAAACATTCTCCTTAGTTTTATTTTGTCATTAAGGGCCATCTTGTCTTCCCTGGTGGCTCAGACGGTAAAGCGTCTGTCTACAATGCAGGAGACCCAGGTTCGATCCCTGGGTCAGGAAGATCCCCTGGAGAAGGGAATGGCAATCCACTCCAGTACTATTGCCTGGAGAATCCCATGGACAGAGGAGCCTGGTAGGCTACAGTCCATGGGGTTATAAAGAGTTGGACACAACTGAGCGACTTCACTTCACTTCACTTCAGTTCAAGGGCCATCTTGGTTCAAATGTCATTCACATTAAAATACAATCATTTTAATTGACCATAATAAAATGAATATTGATATGTGCATTTCTCTAACCAATGTCTTTCATCATATAGACATGATTGAACTAGTTTTATTATAGGTTATATATTGCACTTTCAGATTACCTTAGGTAATGGTTCTTTAGTACCATTTTTGCATGGAATGGTCTTCTTATTGATGGGGATCAATACCTAGTTTAGCCCTCAAATGATACTTTGTGATGTTTCTTTAAATAAGTGCTTATATATATTCTTAATGAACATTTCACAGTATTAAAAACTAAGGTACAGTAAAATGGAAAAGTTTGTTATATATATGTAACAACAGAGGACTAAATCTGTGTGATAAATAAACAAAATATGAGGAGAAAGTCTTTGTAATATGTGAATGACTTGACTGCCTGCTGGGAAATTTATCTTATGAAAAGTGTGACAACAGAAGTACTGTGCTTATTCAGCATATAATTTAACTTACTTTTACTGAATATTTCATAATAGCCATTGTTGTGTAGAAATTGTAAAACATGTATATCAATATAAGAGATCTATTACAATATTTTCTGTTTAAAATAAGAACATAGAAATAATACCTTCTGAAGAAAATTGTTTCCTTTGATAAATATGATCTATTCACCTTTCAATAAAGATAAAAACATTAATTGAAGTATATCTAGAACTCCTAATCAATATCTGTTTGGATTTCAGTTAAAGAAATGACTACAAGTAATGAGGACAATTATCCTGAATGATACAAAAGCATTTTAGATTTTTCTCAGCATTCACAATACAAATCAATTTGTTGAACTCAGCTCTATACAAAACAATTTGATACCTAAAGTGTCTTTTGATAACTTTCTAACATTTTCTCCACTTTGAAATACTTAAACTAGATGTATATCAGCAAATTATTAGATATTTAAAATATCTAATACTTAAAATAGGTTTAAAACTTATTTCTAGTGTCCTAACTACAGACACTAGAAGGTATTATGCAATATACAAAGCATTATAGTATGTAAATCTTTCTGAATTTTAACTTTAGAATACAGTTTTTCAATTTCATTTCTCTTTCCTAAATACCTTAGAACTAAATGTACTTGGTAATAATAGGATGTGCTCTTAAAAGCTCTTTGAGTTTTCTGGACTATTGACTTACAGACACATAGGAATCAGCTTAAAACTTTAACAGAGTGGTCAATCATGTACCATCCAGTGTTCTGGCTCTGACAAACCACTGGCACAGAAAACCATGAGGATTAAAGAATTTGGCCTTTCCAAGTCAGACATCGAGGGATGGAAAGCCAGTTCCTCCACCTATTAGACAGCAACACTTATTCATTGAATGCTACTATGTCCCCTGCATCTCATCCTCACACCTTCCATACAGACTTATTGCGGGGGCTAAGTGTCATACGTCAAGGCTGTATATTGTCACTCTGGTTATTTAACTTCTATGCAGAGTACATCATGAGAAACGCTGGGCTGGAGGAAGCACAAGCTGGAATCAAGATTGCCGGGAGAAATATCAGTCACCTCAGATATGCACATGACACCACCCTTATGGCAGAAAGTGAAGAGGAGCTAAAGGGCTTCTTGATGAAAGTGGAATGGAAGAGGAGAGTGAAAAAAATGGCTTAAAGCTCAACATTCAGAAAAATAAAATTATGGCATCTGGTCCCATCACTTCATGGAAAATAGGTGGGAAAACAGTGGAAACAGTGGATGACTTTATTTTTCTGGGCTCCGAAATCACTGCAGATGGTGACTGCAGCCATGAAATTAAAAGACATTTACTCCTTGGAAGAAAAGTTATGACCAAACTAGACAGCATATTCAAAAGCAGAGACATTACTTTGCCAACAAAGGTCTGTCTAGTCAAGGCTATGGTTCTTCCTGTGGTCATGTATGGATGTGAAAGTTGGACTGTGAAGAAGGCTGAGCGCCGAAGAATTGATGCTTTTGAAGTGTGGTGTTGGAGAAGACTCTTGAGAGTCCCTTGGACTGCAAGGAGATCCAACCAGTCCATTCTGAAGGAGATCACCCTGGGATTTCTTTGGAAGGAATGATGCTAAAGCTGAAGCTCCAGTACTTTGGCCACCTCATGCGAAGAGTTGACTCATTGGAAAAGACCCTGATGCTGGGAGGGATTGGGGGCAGGAGGAGAAGGGGACAACAGAGGATGAGATGGCTGGATGGCGTCACTGACTCAACGGACATGGGTTTGGGTAGACTCCAGGTGTTGGTGATGGACAGGGAGGCCTGGCATGCTGTGGTTCATGGTGTCGCAAGGAGTCAGACACGACTGAGCGACTGAACTGAACTAAGTGCCATCACAGTGTCTGGCTTTCAGGCAGCATTCCAGACATGGTTGCCTACTGTAATTTTATTATAGAAAGGGATTTAATCTTTCTTGCAATCAATTTTAACTATTTTATATGGCTCTAAAATCCATCTTTATTTCTTTTCTTACATCTATCTTAGAACTCTTGGGCGTAAATATATTGAAATGTTTTCAAATTATTCTATGTTCAGCCTATACTGTCTCTTTAGCAATGAGTCTAAGTTTCTTACTATATAGGGTTCTTTTCTCTTAGTTCCCCATGATCCACCAGAGTGTCACTGTTTCAGTTCAGTTCAGTCGCTCAGTCGTATCCAACTCTTTGCGACCCCATGAATCACAGCACGCCAGGCCTCCCTGTCCATCACCATCTCCCAGAGTTCACTCAGACTCACATCCATCGAGTTGGTGATGCCATCCAGCCATCTCATCCTCGGTCGTCCCCTTCTCCTCCTGCCCCCAATCCCTCCCAGCATCAGTCTTTTCCAATGAGTCAACTCTTCACATGAGGTGGCCAAAGTACTGGAGCTTCAGCTTTAGCATCATTCCTTCCAAAGAAATCCCAGGACTGATCTCCCTCAGAATGGACTGGTTGGATCTCCTTGCAGTCCAAGGGACTCTCAAGAGTCTTCTCCAACACCACACTTCAAAAGCATCAATTCTTCGGCGCTCAGCCTTCTTCACAGTCCAACTCTCACATCCATACATGACCACAGGAAAAACATAGCCTTGACTAGATGGACCTTAGTCGGCAAAGTAATGTCTCTGCTTTTGAATATACTATCTAGGTTGTTCATCACTTTTCTTCCAAGGAGTAAGTGTCTTTTAATTTCATGGCTGCAGTCACCATCTGCAGCGATTTTGGAGCCCCAAAAAAAACGAAGTCATCCACTGTTTCCACTGTTTCCCCATCTATTTGCCATGAAGTGATGGGACCAGATGCGATGATCTTTGTTTTCTGAATGTTGAGCTTTAAGCCATCTTTTTCACTCTCCTCTTTCACTTTCATTAAGAGGCTTTTTAGTTCCTCTTCACTTTCTGCCATAAGGATGGTGTTATTTGCATATCTGAGGTGATTGATATTTCTCCCAGCAATCTTGAGTCCAGCTTGTGTTTCTTCCAGTCCAGCATTTCTCATGATGTACTCTGCATAGAAGTTAAATAAGCAGGGTGACTATATACAGCCTTGACGTACTCCTTTTCCTATTTGGAACCAGTCTGTTTTTCCATGTCCAGTTCTAACTGTTGCTTCCTGACCTGCATACAGATTTCTCAAAAGGCAGGTTAGGTGGTCTGGTATTCCCGTCTCTTTCAGAATTTTCCACAGTTTACTGTGATAATTATTTTATTATTCTTAACTTATTGAATCTCCATAACAACTCTATGAAATCAGTATTACTATAATCCTCATTTTATAGGTGAGAATTCTGAGGTAAGCAACTCTCCCAAAATCACACAAACAGGAAACCACAGAGCGGAGATTCAAATTAAGGCAGTGCCGTTCTGAATATGTACTCTCAACCACTATGCAAAGTAGTCTTCTCAGGCTCATAAAGAAACTGTCCCCCTTCTTTTAGCCACTGTATTAAACTCAAATCCACATCTATGGATTTTCTTCATTATGAAAATCTTTTGCATTTCCCCAAAATTTTGCCGTGATCTTCAGACCACTAAGGTAGAAAATCTGAGAGAAAAGACTATACATACTATGGAAATGAAGATTTCACCAATGGACAAATATTTTCGGTCAAAGTTTTTACAGGCAAAACTTATGAGAATTGTTAGTAAGTCATTTGATATAGTGAAACTATTTTTTTTCCCTAATATCACTAGGTATGGTAATATCACACTCTCAAAAAACTGTGGCCATATGTTTGACCACATGCTAATCAATTAGGAATGCCTGGTCTATTGAGATAATGATTCATTCAAGGAAGATCGATTTCCAGTAAGTAGAAATATATAGCTTTTAAGGTGAAAAGCATGGGATAGAAAGAGGGAAAAAATGTAATAAGTTAAATTGCATTGACTATTTTGCTGGGATTTTTTCCTAATGTATTTATGAGAGTGAAGATGTAAGGAATTAATTTTCTCCCACACAAAACTATTTTCTGCTTCCTTCATATATGCGATCAGAGGGAAAATACAAGTGCTGACCTGCCCATGCCTTTTCTATTTATAAAATTGCAAATAACCTTCAAACAAACTTGCCTTCATGTTTCCAAAAATACTAGGTATTTTTTTTATATTGTCTTCTTTATTTTAAAATTCACTTATATAGTGGTTTACAGCTTAAACTTAAAAGACTTTTTAAAAAATTTTAATTGGAGGCTAATTACTTTACAATATTGTGGTGTTTTTTGCCATACATTCACATGAATCAGCCATGGGTGTACATGTGTTCCCTATCCTGACCCTCCCTTTCACCTCCCTTCCCATCCCATCTCTCAGGGTTATCCCAGTGCACCAGCCCTGATTTCTATAGGTATTTCCTTCATTTGAGAATAAGTAAGGATCATTGTAGAGTATTAATTTCCAAATTTAGCTTGGAACTCTAGTTTATGATACAGTCCAGTAGGCATCCTATTGTTTAAAAGTGACTCAGTCTCCCAATCATGGGAGAAATTATAAAAGAAAAATAACTTTTGAAAGGATAATCTTACATTCAGGTACCAAGTTTAATCTTCTTTCATTATAAAAGAAAAATAACTTTTGAAAGGATAATCTTACATTCAGGTACCAAGTTTAATCTTCTTTCAATGAGTGGGACTTTGAAAACTGTCCCAAAATAGCAGAAGGAAGGGAGCCAAAGCACAGGAAGTAAAGCCTGTGGTTATATATGAGTACAGAATCCCAGTGGTTTGATTCAAATCTTGGCCACTTACTAGCTGTGTGACCCTTATTAACCCACTTATTCTCAATAGTCCTCGGTCTCCTCATCTGTAAAATAGAGGTGAGTGCCATTAATGAACTAAGGAACATAAGTTGCCCATTCAGTCCCAGGCCAATTGTCAGATGTAAGTCATCTCTTGAAAAGAAAGAAAGTGCAAGTGTGTGTTAGTCTTTCGGTTGTGTCTGACTCTTTGCGACCCCGTGGACTGTAGCCCACCAGGCTCCTCTGTTCATGGAATTCTCCAGGGAAGAATATTGGAGTGGGTTGTCATTTCCTCCTCCAGGAGATTTTACAGACCCAGGGATTGAACCCACATCTCCTTCACTGGCAGGTGAATTTTTCACCACTGCACCACCTGGGAAGCCCTACCCAATTACATGTATGCTTAAATACATTGAATGTAAACAGGCTGTATACTAATATATCAGCAACTTTACCTTCAGGGATGGGAATAGGAATAAATTTAAGAGTATATTAGCAATAGAATATTACTCAGCCATAAAAAGAACAAAATAATGTCATTTGCAGCAACATGTATGGACCTGCTGCTGCTGCTAAGTCGCTTCAGTCGTGTCCAACTCTGTGCAACCCCAGAGACAGCAGCCCACCAGGTTCCCCCTTCCCTGGGATTCTCCAGGCAAGAACACTGGAGTGGGTTGCCATTTCCTTCTCCAATGCATGAAAGTGAAAAGTGAAAGTGAAGTCGCTCAGTCGTGTCTGACTCTTTGCGACCCCGTGGACTGCAGCCTACCAGGCTCCTCTGTCCATGGGATTTTCCAGGCAATAGTACTAGAGTGGGGTGTCAGTGCCTTCGCCATGTATGGACCTAGAAGTTGTCATACTGAGTGAAGTAAGTCAAAGACAAATACAATGCTGCTTATATGTGGAATCTTTAAATATACACACTACTATGTATAAAGTAGATAACTAATACAGGGCCTACTGTATAGCCATGGAACTCTGCTCAAAACACTCTAATGACCTATATGGGTGACCTATATGGGAAAAGAATCTAAAAGAAAGAGGATGTATGTGTATATATATATATATATAACTGATTCACTTTGCTGTATAACAGAAACTAACACACTATTTTAAATCAATTATATTCTAATGAAAGTTTTTTAAAAGCAAAACAAATATTTTAAAGAGTAAATTAGGACTGAATTATTTGTTTCTAATATGTACATGTGCCTATAAGATTAAAATATTTCAATAATAATACTTTTATGTATTACTGTATTATTAAAATCTATGTCAACAGAAATAATATGTAGCTTGGGAAACATGAACTTGTAAAGATATTTGTTGTATTTTACTTTGGAAGTCTTCTAGTCTTCAATAGGAAAGCCAAGGCTTTGCCTCCTTTTGACTTATCACAGGTTTTAAGGACTATCTGGAACTGATGAATAGTATTGTTGTGATGTCTAAAATGTAGCTTATTATCTTGCCACAGGCTGGAAAATAAAATAGAGTCATCTGAGAGGGCAATAAAGAGCACTATGGAATAAGCAGACTAGGCTAGAGACCCAGCTCCACCCAATATATGTTAACTGTGTGTATCTAAACAAGCTAAAACACATCTTTGAAATTCAATTTTCTCACCTATAAAATAAGGATAATTACTGTTTCACAGTAATTGGGAAAGAAGTACATCAAGTCTGTATGTTGTCACCCTGCTTATTTAACTTATATGCAATCACAGCACGTGAAATGCTGGGCTAAATGAAGTACAAGCCAGAATCAAGATTTCTGGGAGAAATATCAATAACCCCACATATGCAGATGACACCACCCTTATGGCAGAAAGCAAAGAAGAACAAAAAGCCTTCTTCATGAAGATGAAAGAAAGTGAAAAAACTGGCTTAAAACTCAACATTCAAAAAACTATGATCATAGCATCTGGTTCCATCATTTCTGGCCAATAGATGGGAAAACAATGGAAACAGAGACAGGCTTTATTTTTGCAGGGTCCAAAATCACTGTGGATGGTGACTGCAGCCATGAAATTAAAAGATGCTTGCTTATTGGAAGAAAAGCATGACAAACCTGGACAGCATATTAAAAAACATAGACATTGCCAACAAACGTCAGTATAATCAAAGCTATGTTTTTTCAATAGTCCTGTATGGATATGAGAGTTGGACCATACAGAAGGCTGAGCGCCAATGAATTGATGCTTTTGAACTGTGATGTTGGAGAAGACTTTTGAGAGTCCCTTGGACTGCAAGGAGAACCAACCAGTCAACCCTGAAGGAAATCAATCCTGAACATTCATTGGAAGGACTGATGCTGCAGTTGAAGCTCCAATACTTTGGCCACCTGATTCAAAGAGCCGACTCATTAGAAAAGACACTGAGGCTGGGAAAGAAGGCAGGAGGAGAAGGGGATGACAGAAGATGAGATGATTGGATGGCATCTACAACCCAATGAATGTGAGTTTGAGCAAACTCCAGGTGATGGTGAAGGACAGGGAAGCCTGGCATGCTGCAGTCCATGGGGTCTCAAAGAGTCAGACACGACCGAGTGACAGAGCAACAACAACTCTATAAGGTAAGAATAGTGTGAAAATAAATAAAATATTGTTTAAAAAATGCTTACTGCAATACTCAGAAATCAGGATGTATTCAATGAATGCCAGTTAATACTTGTTGTTGTTGATATTGAGCTGCTAAGTCATGTCCAATTCTTTTGCAACTGGGGCCCACCAGGCTCCTCTCTCCATGGGATTTCCCAGGCAAGAATACTGGAGTAAGCTGCCATCTCCCTCTTCAGAGGATTATCCCTACCCAGGGATCGGACCGACGGCTCCAGCTTGGCAGATGGATTCTTTACCACTGAGCCACTGGAGCTTGCTCAAACTCATGTCCATCTAGTTGGTGATGTCATCCAACCATCTCATCCTGTCATCCCTTTCTCCCCTTACCTGCAATCTTTCCCGCATTAGAGCCTAATATTCTAATGAGTCAGTTGGCTAAAGTGACAGGCTTTATTTTGTAATATTTATTTCTTCCAATGAATGTTTAGGGTTGATTCCCTTTAGGATTGATTGGGTTAATCTCCTTGCTGTCAAGGACTCTCAAGAGTCTTCTCCAACACAACAATCTGAAAGCATCAGTTCTTTGGCACTCAGCCTTCTTTATCATCCAACTCTCATATCCACACCTGACTACATCCACACATGACTTTCTCATCTAGGAAAATGATAAATTTATGTATTCTGTTGTTCAGGCCAAGATCTTTGGAATCATTCCTCTCTCTTCTGTTTCTATAAAATCTTACAGCCCAGTGGTCATCAAGTTCAGTTGATGCTTTATCATCTAAATATATATATCTTACACCCAACCTCTTCTTTCCCAAATGGTCTGCTCCACCAGCCATTCCCTGTGAATTTTAAAATAGCCTCCTAAACGGACTCCGTGCTTTCACCATTCTCTTTTTAATCTCTTTTTTATGACAGTCATTCTAATTGAAATATAATTGATGTAAAATATCATGCTAGTTATGTAGCTAATAGAATATACTAATAGTTAACTTTGTTTTCAAAATAGAAAAAAATATTTTTGAAATTCAGTTCAGTCGCTCAGTCGTGTCCAGTTCTTTGCAACCCATGAACAGCAGCATGCCAGGCCTTCTTGTCCATCACCAACTCCCAGAGTCTACCCAAACCCATGTCCATTGAGTCAGTGATGCCATCCAGCCATCTTATCCTCTGTCGTCCCCTTCTCCTCCTGCCCTCAATCTTTCCCAGCATCAGGGTCTTTTCAGATGAGTCAGCTCTTCGCATCAGATGGCCAAAGTATTGGAGTTTCAGCTTCAACATCAGTCCTACCAATGAACATCCAGGACTAATCTCCTTTAGGATGGACTGGCTGGATCTCCTTGCAGTCCAAGGGACTCTCAAGAGTCTTCTCCAACACCACAGCTCAAAAGCATCAATTCTTTGGCACTCAACTTTCTTTTAGTCCAACTCTCACATCCATACATGACCACTGGAAAAACCATAGCCTTGACTAGATGGACTTTTGTTGGTGAAGTAATGTCTCTGCTTTTGAATATGCTATCTAGGTTGGTCATAACTTTCCTTCCAAGGAGTAAGCATCTTTTAATTTCATGGCTGCAATCAACAACTGCAGTGATTTTGTAGCCAAAAAAATAGTAAAGTCAGGCACTGTTTCCACTGTTTCCACATCTATTTGCCATGAAGCGATGGGACTGGATGCCATGATCTTAGTTTTCTGAATGTTGAGCTTTAAGCCAACTTTTTTTACTCTCCTCTTTCACTTTCATCAAGAAGCCCTTTAGTTCTTCACTTTCTGCCATAAAGGTGGTGTCATTTGCATATCTGAGGTTATTGATATTTCTTCGGGCGATCTTGATTCCAGCTTGTGCTTCTTCCAGCCCAGTGTTTCTCATGATGTACTCTGCATATAAGTTAAATAAGCAGGGTGACAATATACAGCCTTGATATACTTCTTTTCCTATGTAGAATCAGTCTGTTGTTTCATGTCCAGTTCTAACTGTTGCTTTCTAACCTGTATATAGGTTTCTCAAGTCGCAGATCAGGTGGTCTGGTATTCCCATCTCTTTCAGAATTTTCCACAGTTTGTTGTGATCCACACAGTCAAAGGCTTTGACATAGTCAATAAAAAAGAAATAGTTGTTTTTCTGGAACTCTCTTGCTTTTTCTATGATCCAGCAGATGTTGGCAATTTGATCTCTGGTTCCTCTGCCTTTTCTAAAACCAGCTTGAACATCTGGAAGTTCACAGTTCACATATTGCTAAAGCCTGGCTTGAAGAATTTTAAGCATTACTTCACTAGCGTGTGAGATGAGTAAATTCATTCTAATATGAAAAATATTTCTGTACTTTTTGAGATTTCTTTTACATCAATAACTTAGGAAAATATTCTTGGTCCCTTTAATGTACTGTGTTCTCTTTCATTCTATCCTGAGCATTTGCTTTGAGAAAACATGTTCTTTTTAACATTATAGGAATTAAAATAGACAGAAAAGCATATGGGCTTCCCTGGTGGCTCAGACAGTAAAGAGTCTGACTGTAATGTGGAGACCTGGATTTGATCCCTGGGTTGGGAAGATCCCCTGGAGAAGGGAATGGTTACCCAGTCCAGTATTCTTGATAAGTTATTAACTTAGACACAACAGGAAAAAATGTTAAATGTATAAAATTATTTTTCATTTGTTAAAAAATAAAATATCATATTAGTTTCAGGTGTACAGTACAGGGATTCATTTCCTTTTTAGGTTCTTTCTCCTTACAGGTTATTGCAAAATATTGAGTATAGTCCTCTGTGCTGTAGAGTAGGTCCTTGTTGGTTATCTATTTTTATATGCTAGTAGTGTGTATATGTTTATCCCTAACTCAATTTATTCCTCAGCCCCCTTCCCCCTTTGGTAACCATAAATTTATTTTCTCTGTCTGTGAGTCTCTTTCTGTTTTGTAAATAAATTCATTTTTATCTTTCTTTGTTTTCATTTCTAAAGTCATCATTTGGAAAACTTGTTTGAACATTGTACTAGTAGACTATGGCTGCTACAACAAAGTACTAAAGACTGGATGGCTTAAGAACAGAAGCTAATTTTTTCACAATTTCAGAGGCTGAAAGTCTGAGATCAAGGTGTTGCCAGGATTATTTATTCTGAATCCTCTCTCCTTGGCTTATAGATTGTTCTTTCTTCGTGTATCTTCATATCAGTATCAGTCTGCACATTTCTGGGTCCAAATTTCCTCCTCTCATAAGGACATTGGTCATATGCTTTTCAATCTATTTTTAACCCAGTAGCCAGAATTATCTCATTAAAATGAAACACAGATCCTGTCCCTCCACCCCTCAAAGCCTTTCCATGGCTTTTTATTTCTCTCTGAATGAAAGCTAAGCCCTTATACTGTCTACAAAGATCAGAGGAATCAGCTGCCCCCACCATTTACCCCCATCCTCCCTGATGAGCCCCTACGACATTTGACAATGCTCATTCTCCTCTGTGCACCAGCAGCATCTTGATGCCTGTTTGGAGGCCCTGCTTTTGCTGTTTCTTCTTCCTACATACACTTCATGCAGCCCCGTTGCTCCCTCCTTATCACATCTCTTCTCAGACTTTTACTCAAATGGCACATCCTCTGTGAGGACGTCTCTAATAACCCTGTCAAAATTGCCAACCCTGTCACTACAACCACCACACGCTTCCTACTTGCCTTCCTTGTTTTGTTTCCTCCCTTAGCACTGATTACCAACACTTTATATTTTATTTATATTGTATCTATTTTTTAAAAACTTTCCACCTCACAACACAAACTACTAGGATTGAAACTTTTGTCTTTCCCACTGCATCTATATCTCTAAAACAATATCAGACGTATAATGGGTACTTCGTAACTATTTTTGAATAAATAAAGTTCTTGTTCAACACTATATATCTAGTACCTAGAAAGGAAACCACTATTTGAGAGGTAATAAATAAATCCTTGTTGAATAATTATTGTGATCCATTATTGAATGTATGCTGAAAACAAACATAGAAATGTAAACCCTAATTCAAAGTGCAAAATCAAAATAGTCAGAAGTACTGATTTTCCACAAACCTAAGTTTCAAGTTTAATGAGAGTATTAGAAAAATTTCTATTATGTGTGAGCTCAGTTTTAATTTAATATGGTCTCTTACCATTTGGAAACAAATTATACATGTTTTAAAGGTCCATATAGCTTTAAGTTTGTCTTTGCTTAGTTGTTTTTTTTTTTTTTTCCAACTTTGTATTTTAGAATGGAGTATAGCCAATTAGCAATGTTGCAATAGTTTCGGGTGGACATCAAAGGGACTCAGCCATATATATACATGTATTGGTTCTACCCAAAATTCCAGTCTTATCCAGGCTGTCACTTTGCTTTAGGTTTTATTTCTATTTACAGGTAAATTTTATTTTACCATATCAATATTACATTTCTTATAGATGATCTTTTTAATGGAAAAAGAAAAATCTCTTTATAGCATACATATTTAAGGAATAGCTTAAATGAATGCATTCTGCCTAATGAAATAATTCTGGGAAATCTAATGAGTAAGTCAATTTCAATTACTTCCCGTTTGAGTTGAATCCTAGAAATGAGTAGACAATACATAAGCCTATTTTCTCCCTAACATCCTCTTCTACCACCATTTTAGTGCACTTTCCAACTTGAAGTAGACAGACATAGGAGAAAAACACACTCTTTTATGATATATTAGAATTGCCAACTTTTACTTTTTAGAGATGGGTAATGAATAGACTACTCTTCAAAATGACTCCAATCTAACAGAGTATTTTAAGACCCTCTAAATATATTCATGACAACTGAATCCTCTTAGATATTAAGTACCCTCACACCACAGGGACAGAGAGGCACCTCCATTTTAAAGTATTTAACAGGGAGTCAAATATCACAAAACAAATAAGAGTATCACTTTCATGGATTAGACAGTTATAATGCATACTCAGGTAAGCTTGATTTACTACCTCAAGGCTCATGCCTGAAAGCTTTTAAAGGAGACTCATATATTTATAAAAAATCAAAATACTCAGGACAAGGACATCTAAGTGATATTCTCCTGAACACACAGCCAAGTTACACAATTAGAAATATATGACTCCATGACCACACTATTTTCCAGGCTGAAAAGATACTACTCATACTTAATCCACTTGTTTCCCTTCTTGCTATATAAAGAACAAATCTGATTTTGAGAGTCCACATAAATTATTCTTTGTTGTATTAAGTTATAGTGTTTCTCTTACTTACAATGTTCATAGATTATAGAAATTATTCTGTGATGCACATTGCAAATCATGAAGGAAATTTTCTAGAATCAAGCAGAGTTTTGGAGAAAATTACAAATATCAGCAGATTTTCATATGGCTATATACATCTATAAAATTAAAAGGTGTGTTTCAATGCTTTCAACTTTTATAACAAATAGAAATCTTAAATTTTTATGTATATTTATAATATGCATTGCAAAGTGAAACTGTATGTTAATACCTCAGTCATGTCTGATCTTTGTGATCCCATGAACTGTAGCCCACCAGGCTCCTCTGTCCATGGAATTCTTCAGGCAAATATACTGGAGTGAGTGAAAGTAAAAGTGAAAATTGCTCAGTCAATTCCCACTCTTTGTGACCCCATGGATATACACTCCATAGAATTCTCTAGGCCAGAATACTGGAGTGCGTAGCCTTTCCCTTCTCCAGTGGGTCTTCCCAACCCAGGGATCAAACCCAGGTCTCTCTCATTACAGGCAGAGTTTTTGCCATCTGAGCCACCAGCAAAGTCAGAATATGCACTGACCACATCAAATTATTTTTTCACTTGTTGATTCAATCATTCAAAAAATATTTAGGGTTTATATCCTTCCCACCTCCACCACTGAATTTTAATTGTTTTGGAAGTGAGAAATTATTTATGTATTAATTAAGTATATGTTTACCAGCAACCTCTACTGGCAAGATTTAAATATAGATGCATTTTCCATTTAATGGGACTGACAAAAAAGATATTGTTGCTTTAAATAACTCACCCAAGTGAAACACATTGAATTAGTTATTGTTATGGGACTATAACTTACTATTGATTCTATTGATTTTGTGATATTAGAAGCTTCCCATTCAAGGTGAGTTTATTTCTATCAGAATTTTTGCCTATGGACATTGGCAAATATAAGACTACATTAAGTTATTCATACTTACAGCAATAAATTTCTGGTGCTATGATAAGCAAATTTAAGCATGAAATAGTTTTATTGCTTTTACTTCTTCACATGTTCATCACTGCAGTTTCTACTAGTAAAAACAGTGCAAGGCTGCTGCTGCTGCTAAGTAACTTCAGTCGTGTCCGACTCTGTGTGACCCCATAGATGGCAGCCCACCAGGCTCCCTGACCCTGGGATTCTCCAGGCAAGAACACTGGAGTGGGTTGTCATTTCCTTCTCCAATGCATGAAAGTGAAAGGTGAAAGTGAAGTCGCTCAGTCATGTCTGATTCTTCGCGACCCTATGGACCGCAGCCTACCAGGCTCCTCTGTCATGGCATTTTCCAGGCAAGAGTACTAGTATAATATAAATTCATGAATGTAAATTATATTACTTTCTGTCTTTAAAATTCCTCTCAACATATGCAAATCCTTTCATAAAATGTATAACTAGATTTAAATTGGCCCTTTACACTAAAAACAACACACCCTTCAAAAAAATGTCCATTTTTCCTAAATTACATTTTTTTCTTCATTCCCGTAAAAGAAAAAAAAAGGCTATTTCTATAATTATCAGCTCTGTAATATGTATTTCATGTACATTATACAATACCATCTTGAAATAAGACAGAGAGCCTAGTAGAACTGTCAGATCACATGGGTAAGTTAAAAAACCGGAAGAGTGGATCTAGTTCTGAAATTTGTGTTCATGCACCAACTGGAAGCAGAAATTCAGGCCCAGGGAAACACATCTGTTCTCATTCCTATAGGTCAGAGTTTATTATAAAAGTATTCTACCCAAGGTAGACTGAAGTACCAAATCAATGAGGCTGAGGTACCAAAATAACAAATGGAACAAATTATAAGAGAGTTTCAGATATACATAGTTCCTAGAGGATGGATGGTGAAGATATAGTATTTTAGACTGCAAAAAGACATATGACATCTACAATGAAACTATGGTTTTTAAAAATGTAATATTTGAGGTTTTGACTTAAATTTAAAAAATAATGCCAATTAATAGATTCTTAACAAAAGCTTGTGATGTGTATTACATTTCAGAGGTATTAGACAGTTTCTGCCCATAGAAATCTTATAGTCTCTTTGTGTGTGTATTATGCATTGCCACCAAAAAAGTAACAAGTAATAACTGCTTGGGAGTCCTACTAATACTGATGTAAAACAACCAAAAATATAAACATACCTTTAGGAAGCAAAGATGTGTATCTCATGGGGATTTTTTTTTTAAATCAACACAACAAAATGTTCCTTTTCTCCAAACCCTGTATCATTCTAAATTTCTCTTTCTCCCTCTAAGAACACTTCACCATATTTTGTTAATCTTAATTGCTATAATTTTTTCCTGTATTTGTACCCTTTCCTTTTTCTCCACTCTCTATCACTGCTGTCCTGATTTAGGCTTGTCTCCTTCATCAATAACCACTGAAAGGTTTGTTTATTTATTCAACAAAAATTTATGGAGCACCTGCCTCGTTTGCATGTGATTGTGATGAATAGTGAGTGAGATGGATACCGTTCTGTGGTCCTGGAACCTGGAAACTTCTCCCCATCACTCCCACAGAACAGCAGCACCTGCAGCTCAATACTAATTTGAAGTACAAATATAACTGTGCTCTTTCCCTACTGAAAATGATTTAATGTCTTGTTACCTAACAGGGATCCCCAATCCCTGGACCACAAAGTAGTTCAGGTCCATGGCTTATTAGGAACTGGTCCACACAACAGGAGGTAAGTAGGGGGTCAAACAGCAAAGCTTCATTTGTATTTACAGCTTCCTCTCATAACTCACATTACTGCTGATCCTGCATTATGGTTAGTTGTATAATTATTTCATTATATCTCACCATGTAATAATAATAAAAATAAAACATATAATAAATATAATAATGCACTTGAATCATCCTGAAACCATCCCCACCCCACTGCCCAGTCTGTGGAAAAATTGTCTTCCACAAAACCTGTCCCTGCTGTCAAAAAGACTGGGGACTCCTGACCTAGAGCACTAACTCCAAACCCAGTAAGATGGATAAGAAAACCCCTCTGTCCTCACTGGTCCCTGTCTAACTCCATAGCTTCAAGTTTCTAGGCTCAGTCATCACTTCAGACTTGACACTCCAACAATTTCAAACTCTCTGTGTTCCTGCAGACACCACAGAAATTCCTGCCTTTTGCTTATTCAGTCTCATTCTGCTGAAAGATACTCATCACCTGTTCTTCTACACTGAGCTAAGCTCTCCCTCCTCCGAGATGTCTTGCTTAAATTCCTGGGAAGATACTTTGCTCCCAGGTATCCTGCATGGGTTGTTACTTTCTTATAATTTACTTCTGTGTTTTGAAAATACCTTTATTTCTCTTACGCTTTGGGAGATCGTAAAATCCTCGAAGATAAGAAGGGCATCTCATCCATATGTGTCGCCCTGACCTTCCACACTTAGAGGGGCACTCAACCAGTATTTACTAAATCCATTAGAATTTGCTGTATGCTCTCTTCCAAAGACTGATTACATAGCTTTTGTCAACTTGAACTAATTGTTCTAGATGATTGTATATTTCTTTCATCAATACAGAATACAATGCAAGAAAGCAAGGTAACAAGCAAAGGATACAATGTTTTTACTTTTAAGTGTTTAAAGGAATCAACATGAATGTGCTGGATTTTATCATTTGAGTGTAAGTCTACACATTGGTGACTCAGGAGGTAAAGGAAACTATCTGCAGTTCAGGAAACCTGGATTTGATCCCTGGATCAGGAAGATCCCCTGGAGAAGGAAATAGCACCCCACTCCAGGATTCTTGCCTGGAGAGAATCCCATGGATAGAGGAACCTGGCGAGCTGTAGTCCATGGGGTTGCAAACAGTTAGACATGACTGAGTGACTAACATACACAAATGTACACATTTGTCTTTTCTACCTGAAAGTTGGACCTCAGGAATGTTTTTTTCATGTTTTGGTATAATTTTGAGGGACAAAAGACAACTTTAATGAAGAACACGGGACTTAAGAACCTACCTAGATCCTCTGAGGGCTTTCCTCGTAGCTCAGTCAGTGAAGAATCCGCCTGCAGTGCCAGAGACCTGGGTTCGATCCCTGGGTCAGGGAAGACCCCTGGAGAAAGAAATGGCAACCCCCTCTAGTATCCTTGCTTGTAAAATCTCATGGACAGAGGAGCCTGGTGGGCTGCAGTCCAGGGGATCGCAAGAGTCAGGCATGAGAGAGACTAACACTTACTTACTTATTTACTAGATCTTCTACCCATTTTTTAGAATGACTAAATTAATAAAAAAATAAATAAAACTTTGTCATGATCTGGCCTGCTCCTGATCCCTCTAATTACAGTTGACCGTTGAAAACATGGAGTTTGGGGGGACCTAATCCCTTCATAGTCAAAAAATCCACATATAACGTACAGTCAGCTCTCCATATCTTTGGTTCTTCTGTATCCACAGTTCTGCATCCACGGATTCAGCCAACCATAGATTGTGAAGCACTGAAATATACTTACAGCTGAAAAAAGTCCATATATAAGTGGACCTGCCCAGTTCAAACTCAAGTTGTTCAGGGGCCCACTGTACAAAAGACTACTCTGGGCTCCCTGAATATGTCATCCTCACCTGCTCCTCCAGATCCTGATTTCCCTTGTTTGTGTGTCTCCCATACACACGCATTTCCCCAACTTTCAACCTGGGGGGCTTCTGGTGAGCTTCTTAAGGCACAGCTAATGTATCATCTCCCCTTGCAAACATTCTTTGACGCACTATGCAACGTTGCACCATTTATTAAATTCTCATACCATGCTGTACATATTTCTGTTGCTGTTCCTCAGTCTCTCGGTCGTGTCCGACTCTTTGCAACCCTGTGGACCGCAGCATGCTTTTGACAATTCCATTATATCCTTTACTGATTTCATTGCATGTCTTTCTCATTGGATGTTAAACTCTTCATACAGGTTCTTAGCCCACATCTGAGCACAAAGATCATTCTGTAAATGCTTGTGGAATCCAGGAATGGATAAAATTGAATCTTAATTTGTTAAAGCATCTACATTAAATCTTTTGTATCTAAATATATTTTATTTACCACAAGAAAGGGAGGATATTTTAAGTAAACACTATCAGTCAAGTAATAAATGTCTTTGGTGTGTATGGTTATTTTTCTATTCAAATCAATGCATCTGCATTAGTAAGCCTAGTTTAATTTACCAGGATATTTGGATTAAATATGATTGTTTTTATTTTCATTTTATATGAGGACACATGTGAAAGTATTTGAACAAGCACTGTCAGAGATTCAAGTAAATATCTGAGTAATCTATTTTTAAGTACAAATAGATTCTACTTCACTTTTCTTCACAAACTAGAGTGTTTCTCCATAATAGAAAAGTTATATATTTCATATGAGGCACTTATAATTTGTTGAAGATATGACATAACTATCTGTGGAATGAGCAGAAATATGTAAGCTACATATAACTATGAAGTTCCTTAATCTTAGCATGTTATTGTTTTTATTATCTTATAACCTCTTGTATGTAATTAGTTATAATGTGGAGGAAATTTTATTTTACGTAGCAGTTTTCTCCTGAACAGAATGGAAAGGAAAAAAATACATTTATATATTGTGAATGATGGTTAATTATTTAGCAAATCTATTTTAATTATTCAATTATTTTAGAAAGTCTATTTAGCAATAAAATAAATACTTCTCTTACAAATTAGAGTCTAATAAAATTGTGAATTAAATAAGTCTAAATATTAAACTTCAATAAATATAAATTAAAAATTAGCATACACATAAGAAAATTGAGTTTTCTTTTGTATAAAAATTTCTAAATATCCTATTATAAAGGCTAATAAAGAATTGTGTATAGGAATTAGAGATTATTTGTTCCTCAAAGGACAGTCACTCGAAAAAAGGGGAGGTATGGCTTCTTTCAAACAGATTAATCAATTTTTTAAAAACAATCACTAGATTCTAGAAGAGTAATCTAGGTATTCCACTGTCTGTTAAATTTGTGGGGCCACATTCATACTTTATACACTAATTCTAGCCTTATTGAAGTCAAGTGGAGGACAGAGGTTGGTCTATGTCCTTTGACATTAACCTTGGATATCATTTAATAAAAGCAAAACATCATGTTCTAGCTGAGTCTAGCTGACTCCTCAAAGTGCACGAATCCAATCTTTTCTGATCCCAATAAAACTAATATTAAAATGAAATTTCTTTTATCAGGATCACTGGCAATGAAGGCAGTACCAAATAGAGTTTTATTTATGAGGAATTGCATTTTACATTAGAATTTTAATATATGAAAGATTGTAGTCACAGTGATCAAAATACCATTTTTTTCTTTCTTCTTGCCTTCTGTCTGTCATCTATTTACCTATTTGGCAGATGGAATGCATACTAGACTAACAAAATTGAGGAGATTTAGGGATCAATGTGACTGAAGAAAGGATTAAATCTAAATAAAACCCAGGTAATTATTTATCTGTTTTCAAAAAACCTCCCTGAAGGAGATTACAGAATGCCATTTGCTAACTCATAGAAGTGTGTTAGCAACATGTAAAAGTGCGAGGGTTTAGGTCAGAGCTTGAAAATAAAGTGAAGAAAAATATGTCAAATTTAAGTTGGCAATAATAGTACAACTAAATTCTTCAAATCTAAATAATCAATATCATTCTAATTTAAAAGTTTGATAAAATATGGGCAAATCCTAAAAAGAAATTCTCAGAATTGATTCCTCAGGTATGTAAACCATCACTACTCTTCCTGCTCATGTGGACCCTTTTAATCCTCTCTCATAGTTTATATTTATTCATTGCACTAATTCATTTAATACACTATATTTATCTCTTTATGTTCTATTTTCTCTCTCTCTGCAGTGCAAATCCTATAGGCTAGGGATTTCTTGTTCAACGTATTTACTGTTTTAGCTAAAGTGTCTACCACTGTGCCTATTCTAAATAGGCACAGGACAAAGAGCTATTGAAATAAATAATTAACTAATTGATTAGAAAATACATTATCAATTGTTTCATAAGAGTGATGTCATGAGACAGACATATACTCATAATATTAAAACTCAGACTATCTATTGATTCCCTAGCCAAGATACAGTAATAAGATTTAGGACATATGGGAAAAACACATGATATTTCATAAATTAAACAAGGTGACTGAGGATATATATGTACAGTCTTCTTACCAGTGTGTAATGCTATTCTTATTCCTTTAATAAGCAAGTGCCAGGATAGAACTGTTGTAAAGGCTGCAATTCAGAGGAAGCACACAAAGCCAGCAAAGAATGGGTTCTAACTTTTGGACATCTCTTGGTACTCTGTATATCTGTCTTAACAGTTACATGAGTGACCTGATATTTTTGGTAGTTGTTCTGACACCCAACCAGCATAATATTGAGTTTTATTTGACTAAAAAAGAATAGTAAAAAATGATTCATTTTATTTTCCTGGAGTAATATACTTCTATTGAAATCAAATCAAAGAATCAATAGGAGAATAGCTTAAGACTTACCCATTTATTTCTTTTTTAAGAAAAAAAAATTCAGCAAATGCACAGGATCATTAGTAAATAATGGCATATTGAATGGCACCAACCAATCAGAAAGGACAGGAATGGATTATCTTAATGAAAACAGCACAAACCAGAGGGTTTAGTGGCCTTTTGACAGGAATGCCCAGGGAAGCTTCTGACCACTTACAACAGAATGTTAATAGCTCACGCCACTTCAACACTGACAGCTCTGAAGTGAGAGGCCACTAATCTCTGTTTGTAATATCCACAGTTGAAGGGAAAAAATAAGTATTTCTTCTTAAGCATGGGATAAGCATTAGCTGTCTAAAAATTTCGGGAATGTTCTACATGTCTGAAAATCAGAGAAAAAAGAAGACAGCAATGGACAAGGAATCAGTTTTTTTCACTCTTGAACCAAAATATATGATTAAAATGGAATGCAGTTTTCAAGACCAATCAATTCACCAGTCAGACCTTATTAGAATAGCTGTATATGTGCTGTAAAAATTTCATTAAAATTTACAGGTAAATTTTAATGAAAATTTAGCAATATATGTAGACAAGGCTGTGCTAAAAACAGTCTCTATGTTTTAAATTTTTTAGTAAAGTAAGCCAAATCATAAAAGAATCTTTGCTAAAGAGTTGGTGTTTCAGATTTGAAATGGAATCTGTTCATTAGCTCTACATTATTCAGTACTGTAAAAAGGAGACATTTTAACAATCCTGGGCTCAATTAGACATCAACTGTTATCCTGGCAGAAACCTGGCATGCATCTTTTTCTTAGGAAGTTTGGATGGAGCTATTTACAATTGGTTCCTCAGGGAATGTCCTTAAAAAAAAAAAGAAGCCTGGTTGTCATCATAACTTATGTACTAACCTCATAATTCTCTGACACTTCAGTTGTGCATCTTTCATCTAATTAAGGTGGCTACACCTACTGCTTACGTAGTAGCCACAAAGCACTCAACTTTCAAGAAATAAGAGAAAGAGAGTACATTTAATGGCAATACCTAAACATCAGCTTTTTGAAAAATTAGTGTAGCCCAAAGGTGAGCATTCAAAGAGGTAAAATCAATAATATAATTACTACAAAAAACTGATTTAAATTTGAGCTTTTTAAAATATCTGTTCAAATATATACATAAATTCAACTGAAATTATTTCATTGTTCTTTCTACTATTAAACCATTATTTTGTTTGAATGTTTGGAGTTTTTCTTGGAATCTGTCCTTTTGTTTGCTGATTCAAACCTAATGATCCAATTTGCCCTCAGGGCCATACAAATTTTCTGCTTTTAGGTATTCTGTAATATTACTGTCAAGAGGTTTTTAAATATCATATAAATACAAAATAATAAAAGAAGAAGGCTGCCAGTTGTGCTTGACAAATGATAGTTTAGAAAACTGACTAGTAATGCATTTCTATTATTGAACTTTATATCACAGTCGACTACAGGGTTAAATTTTAGAAACTAGTTAAATTCTTTTTATTTGTTCAGATTTTACTTATTGTTCCTTTTCCTTTCCTTTTAGTCTTACTTTAGTTCATTAGATGCAGTAATATCTCCCTTGTCTGTGACAATTTCCATTAATATCTCAAAGGCAGCTATTAAGTCTCATTACCAGAAAAGATTATAGAAGGATACTGCACACAATAACCGTGAAGATAAAGACAATAGTCCCATTTTCATTTGTTTCTTTGTTCTTAAGATGTAAATCAGACTTGAAGCTCTTTTTAGCCTGCTTTTCTCAGTTCATACTTTCAAAGCTTTTGGAAAGGAAAAACCTCCACAGCCAAATAAATTCTAGTATTTGGATTATTCCTTTCTCAAAAGGCAACAAAGACATGTACATGCTGTCAGAAATTTGCCACAAAAATCTCATTGTTATGAAATTCAGGAGAACCACTAGAGTTTAATCATTTACATAAGTTATTCTTGGGAATTAACTATGGGCTAAATGAAGCTAATTAGTGGTTGCTGCAGAGACCCTTTATAAAGTACTCATTGTTCCCAAAATAGACCATCATTCAATCAAAATACTTAAAACATCAATTCTTCAACAATTATCTAAACATATCCATGAAAAATTATGTCTGATTAAAGCTCAGACAAACCCCCAAGAAATAAAAGGTTTACAGGTTTTTAATATAAATAGATTTTTTTGAAATAAATGGATTTGTGGCTCATAAAATAGGTTTGAAATCCAGGTCTTACGTTAATTTTTTTTCCATGTGAGATATACCAAAATATTGATAATAATTATAAAATATCAACACCGAGTGAATTAACATCTCCTACAGAACTAAAAAGTGGTAGAACCAGGACTATACATATATATAGGATCTATATATATAGTATATATAGATCCTATATATAATCTCTATATATATACTCTATATATATACTCACAGAGAGTCAGACATGACTGAGAGAATTTCACTTTTACTTTCATCCTCACCAACTTCAAAAATCTCCATGCATTCTTCCCAAGTGCCTGACAAATACATCTATCTGAACATTATAGCATTGTTCTTAGAATCTTTTCTTGTATAAGATGTGAATAAATATATCAAGATTATAAATATGCACATAAGACATAGCTTGTTTGGGGTTGTTATTTAGTCACTAAGTTGTGTCTGACTCTTTTGCAACCCTATGGACTATAACCTTCCAGGCTTCTCTGTCCATGAGATTTCCGAGGCAATAATACTGGAGTGGGTTGCCATTTCCTTCTCCAGGTGATTTATATTATATCATATTATATGCAGTCAGAGAGAGAGATCACTTGTTCCTTGGTCAAAAAAATTCTGCCTACTCTTACAATATGGATAAGAAGAGGTATTACAAAAACAAAATCAATTCAACTTATTTTATACATTTTCTAAAATTTATTTTATCATAGAATGGCTCTTTTTTTAACACCTTATGAATCAATGTGTTCTGTAGAACACAGTTTATTTACTTTAGTCTTTCAAAACTATTCTGTTTGCTCTTAGCCCAGCAACTGCAGATCAGTCTCCTAGGAATATTTTCCAAAGAAATGGTTATAGAAGTCATATTTTCAGTAATGGAGACTTTCTTTAAATCATTTTAAAACTACATTTTTAGGCATCTTATTCCATCCAAATCCTTCAAATTTCTGTTACTTGATTTCCCCCACCAAAACAAAACAAAACCTTATCTTTATTAGAAATATTCAATGCTCATTCTAAGAAAAGAATGAATCCCCTCAGCTACAAATATTTTCTCATGATGACAGAAAAGACTAAATGTAGAATATACTTAATTCTGAAGTATGTAGCAATTGGTTGGATACAATACCAATGAATGAAATCAAGTTTAAGACATCTCTTATTCTGTTCTCTCTTATTCTTCCTTGTTATTTGTTATCCTACTATCTCCACTCAATATCTTAAAAGTCACAAAAAGAACTCCTTTCTTACACATTGCCCTCTAGTAGAGGACACTGGATGAAAGAGAAGTAATGAATATAAACTCATAGTTAACATGTTCAAGTGAAAAATAATGAAACTCTTAATAAGCACCTGGAATCAAGACATCTTTTGCATAAAACCAAGATCACTTTACACAATAAGGGTGATCTCAGCATCCTCAAAAAAGGTAAATTCCCAAGGGAGCAGCCCAAGACCCAACATGGATTATTTTAGGAATCGGGAGTCAAATGAATGGCCTAAGGATTAGTGCTTTCTGTAACATGATAAGAGCGTGACAGTATCAGAACTCTGTTTAATATAGCATGATCTTTCCGTAGAAGAAAGCAAAGAAAGATTGTATTCCATCAAAGGGAATTACAGGGCTGTAAATTATATGGTGTCATAGCTAGTAGTATTAATACCAAGTTTTTAATTAGCTGTTTCAGTTTTATTTTGTTACTAACACATACTTCTACAGTACTCAAAGGGTGCTTTTTGGTGAAAACAGATCTACTTAGACATAAAATCAAGGAGGAAAAATCCAGGTACTACAATTATGATATATATTTGACAGTGAATAAAAACTAAATTATCAATGAGAGTGACATATTTATATTGTACCTGTTTCTAATGAATCATTTTAAATGTCTCATGCTAAAAGTGAAAGTTATAGTAATCTAAGATGTTTCTGACTGAGAAATCTTTCCAGAAATCTTAAGACATTAAGAAAACACAATCCAGTGATTGTGTGTTATGAGACCATGTGACCAGTTGTATATTCATTCCCAATCTCTTGACTGTTATTGAGATTTAAGTTTATTTAAATTAAGAGGAATGGTCTTGGAATCATCTTGGAATCAACTCTACTACTTGATTGATGAAATAATTTCATTTCTTTGAATTCATACTGCTGCAAAAGCTAATTCATACCAGTAACTTACCTCCTTGAGACTCTCCAACAGGACACCACAAAGAGACAGATGAGAAAACCATAGAACATACTGAGGCAGTTTCCAGGACAGCAAAAAACATAGGCTTTGAATTGGAAAATCATGTATCCGATCCAGGTTTGGCCACTGACCAGTTTTGAAAGCCATGAGGCTAGATCTCATATTTCACTCTGATTACCAAAATACATTTCAGAAACATCAAAGATTTAGACATAAAATCTAACGGCATGAAATTACTAAGAGAAATATATTTTGCTTTTATTGTTTTTGTTGTATGATATCATACATATACAAGAGAACATAAAAATGTATGAGAGTTTAATGTCCAACTGGAGAGCGAAAACATATTTAATCATCATCCAGTATAGAAACAGATACTGGTGATTATGCCAAAATCCCTTTTGCCCCTGACCCAAGAGTATGCTGATAAATGTTTAACAACTTGGTCTTCAGGGAAAAAATGGCCTCCAAAGTTTTGATTTCTAGCATTTTCTGACTTTCCTACTGTAAATAATGGCAATTCAAGCTACCAATTGTTAACAAACTTATGAAAATTTAACACTAAGCTCCTAAGTGTTGATAGGAATCACCTCTGCTCTCAACTGCAGTGGCCACAGTGACCCTGAAAGAGAGAATGCACCTTGCCTGGTTTTGCTCTATATGCAAATAGTATCATACAGTGTATTCATTTGTATCTTTGCTCTTTCACACAATATATTTATGGAAGGCATCTGTTGTTAACACAGCGCTAATTCCTTCATTTTCATGTTCAAAATTTGTCACATAACATTCCTTACTATGAACATACTGGGCTTCCCCAGTGGTACAATGGTAAAGAATCTGTCTGTAATGCAGGAGCTGCAGGTGACGAAGGTTTGATATCTGGGTCAGGAAGATCCCCCGGAGGAAGGTGTGGCAACGCAATTCAGTGTTCTTGACTGGAAAGTCCCATGGACAGAGGAGCCTGGTGGGCAACAGTCCACAGGGTCAGAAAGAGTCAGACAAGCCTGAAGCAACTTAGCACACATGAATGTACCTCAAATTCTGTACCTAACTCCACTTTAGTTGACATTTCAGTTTTTCTAGGTTCTGGCTACAACGAACAATGCTGCTGTGAATATTCTAGTGGCTCCTGGTCCACACTGGCAAAATCTCTCCAGGATGTAGGGGAAGGAATAAAATTAGTAAATATTACCAAATTGTTATCCAGAGTTATTTACTAATCTACACTCCCACCAATAGTAAAAGAATTGCTGTTGTGCCATGTCATCACTAATACTTGGTACTATTATGTATTTATTTTTTAGCTAATAGGTAGAATTTGTAATGGTATTTCATTATGGTTTAAACTTTTATTTCTGAGAAAATAATCATTGAGGTTGATCTCTTCAGATTTTCCTTTTTTTTTGTAAATTCTTATATAAGTAATTTTCCCTTTTTGAAATTGGATTTATGGCTTTTCAAACATCAGGCCATATGCTTAGATATTTATTATAAATACTAATGTTTTCTATGTATGTTTTACAAAAAGTCACTTTCCATTTCAGAACCTATATTTTAAATTGTTTATGGAAAACTTTCATGAGTAGAATTTTTTAATTTATAAAGATTTTCCATCATGTTTTCAGAAATTCCTTACCATCATAAGATGAAAGAACTTTCTCCCAAATTATTTCCTAAACTATGATAACTTTGGTCTTCACATTTATGTTTATAATCCACTAGTAATCGGAGAAGGCAATGGCACCCCACTCCAGTACTCTTGCTTGGAAAATCCCATGGACAGATGAGCCTGGTGGGCTGCAGTCCATGGGGTCGCTAAGAGTCGGGCACGACTGAGCGACTTCAGTTTCACTTTTCACTTTCATGCATTTGAGAAGGAAATGGCAACCCACTCCAGTGTTCTTGCCTGGAGAATCCCAGGGACAGAGGAGCCTGGTGGGCTGCCGTCTATGGGGTTGCAGAGTCGGACACGACTGAAGCAACTTAGCAGCAGCAGCAGCAGCAGCAGCAGTAATTGATTATTTAGTATACTATGTGACCAGGACACAATTTCATTATTTTCCATCTGAATACCTACTTGTTAGTTATTGGTAAGCACAATAATATTATTTTAGCCCTTCAATAGATTATTATTTTATATGTTCAGGTTTACTAGTGTGTATACCGCTTATTTAGCTCTTTAATTCTTCCATATCACACTTTTATCTAGATTCATATTTCTTATGCTTCAAGTATATTGTTGAGAATTTCCCTCAGGAAAACACGTTGGTGGTCTACTTTTGATTTTACCCTTGTTCTTAAAACAACTTGCTTGTTGTTGAGACTGACATTTATTTTTCATTTGAGGTGGTGAAGAAGTCAGATGTCATCTTCTTCTTTGAAGTTAATTTGTCTTCTCTGACTGCTTTTAATATCTCTTTATCTTTTGTATTGTTCAGTGTCTTTGATGAACCTAAGTATAGATTGATCTTTTTTTAATTTCTTCCTTAAGACTTCTTAAGTTTTTTAGTTTATATAGTGTACAATATTCTGAGTTAATATATCTCTGGATATAACTCTGTCACATTCTCTTCTTTGGAATTCAGGTTTAGGTAAGTGTTACAATTGGAGAAGGAAATGGTAACCCACTCCAGTGTTCTTGCCTGGAGAATCCCAGGGACGGAGGAGCCTGGTGGGCTCCATTTATAGGGTTGCACAGAGTCGGACACGACTGAAGCGACTTAGCAGCGGCAGCAGCAGCAAGTGTTACAATGTCTCACTCTATCTTCCTCGTCTATTAACCTCTTTATATTTGCCATCTCTACTTCTTTTCTGTGCTGCATTCTGATTGGTGTCTACTAACCTGTAATTCAGGATGTTCTGCTGCTGCTGCTGCTAAGTCGCTTCAGTCATGTCCGACTCTGTGCGACCCCATAGACGGCAGCCCACCAGGCTCCCTCATCCCTGGGATTCTCCAGGCAAGAACACTGGAGTGGGTTGCCATTTCCTTCTCCAATGTTCTAGCTGTATCTAATCTGTTAAACACATACATCATCATTATATTAGTTTTATTGATCTCATTTCTGTTTTTTCTAAGATTCTGTTAGATTGCTTTCAAATTTCTCAGTGATTATTTCAGTTTCCTGATCCCTAGATATATTTTCTGGTTTGTTTTTTTAATTTTTAATAAACATAGTTATTTTATACTTTGTGTCATCTGTCTTTAATAATGCCCATATCTGAGAGCTTTGCAGCTTTGCTTAGGGTAGTCTCATTTCTACTGGGTCTGAGTTTAGAGTTTTTTCTTGTTCTTGTTGCTATTTCACTTTATTTTGCTTTGTGTTTATTTTCTCACTTTGAGCTACTCAGTTACTTTACAAAATAATCTGGGCCAAGGATAAAGCCCAAGCTTTTGTTGTTTTGTTTTCCTCTCCCACAAGGCCTTGGGAATTGGATCCTTGTTTCCTTGGCTCCAATTACACCCCCAAGAACAGAAAAATATTCAGTTTTCCTCCTACACCTCTGAATTCCCTCCTCCATGAAGATTTTGGCTTCATAATTTCAGACTGCTATGTTCATTATATTTTAAGAATACTTTCAAGAACAGTTTTACCATATTTAATCATTTTCATAAGGGGCATCTGTCCAAATACCTATGCAGTTAAAAATATAAACTTTAAAAAATAATCTTGGAGAAGAAACAGATTTTGTAAGTATGGACGAAACCTTAATATCATAAAAGAAAAGCCTAATAAATTTGACTACATATAAATTTTATTTATAACTGTATAAAACAAACTCTTAAAAAGAGAAATCAGTTAGTCCCTTGCTCTCTTTTTAATAGTTTGTTATGCAGAAGGTTTTTTATTAATTTATAAGTAGTCATATATATACTTGGGCTTCCCTGGTGGCTCAGTGGTAAAGAATCTGCCTGCAATGCAGGAAACCTGGGTTTGATCCCTCGGTAGGGAGGATCCCATGGAGGAGGGTATGGCAACCCACTCCATAGTCTTTGCCTGGAGAATCCTACGGACAGAGGAGACTGGTGGGCTTATAGTCCATAGGGTCACACAGAGTCAGACATGATTGAAGAGACTTAGTAAACATGGATATATTCCCTATTTTAACTTAGAAATTCACTTTGGTATTGGGTATCATTTGCACTCATGCTTTCAAATAATATTTGATAACATGGAAAATGCTCATGATAAAATTCAAAAGAATCAGTGTATAATGCATACACACAGACATATATATACATACATATATACATGATAGTCTAAATATTACAAAAATAAGAGATGAAATGCACACATATACACCCCTATGAAAGAAAAAGTCTGCAAATGTTTGTTAACAATCTATCTATGTGGGACCATTTGTTTATTTTGATCTCCTCCCTAAGATTTTTTTCTATTTTCAGCCTTTGTATAATGAAATACTTACTATTTTGAAAATCTAAAGAAAATAAAACTATTACAAATCAGAATAATGCATATAAATATTTAGAGACATAATAGGAAGTTTAATAAAAAAAACTATTTTTCTTTCAGAAAACATCATTTTTCTGTTTTAATGTTTATAGAAGTATATAAGTAACAAGGGAACAAAAAGTGAAGTTCTGTAACAGGACAGCTGAATATTTAGAGCTCCACTGTGCAAATTCAGTTGATCAGAAGGCAACTAAAGGCAGTTGATCAGTTGACCTAGAAATGGCAACATTTACCCGCTAGGAATTATGACCGCTTGTTGATGAAACAAAATCCTCAGAAAACTGGAGAATCCTCCAAATAAAGGTACTGAGGCAGATGTATGGGGTACTAAGAGAATAGAAGATGGTAAAGTCAAAATGAAAGTCACTCAGTCGTGTCCGACTCAGAATTCTTCAGGCCAGAATACTGGAGTGGGTAGCCTTTCCCTTCTCCAGGGGATCTTCCCAACCCAGGTCTCCCACGTTGCAGGTGGATTCTTTACGAGCTGAACCACAAGCGAAGCCCATAGATACTGGAGTTCAGTAATGAGTAATTTCCAAGAAGAATGGTGTATGTCTCTTTAAAAGAATAATATGTTCAGATGCCTATATACTATTTCCATACTGTCAAAGAATGGGAATGGTAGATTTGAAAACTATCGTTAGTACACGTGGGTTTTTTTCCCCCAAATATGTGTTATAAGCATCTTTATTTCCTATCAGCTATTAAAAATGAAAAAGGAAAAGGCAAGAGAAAAATATACTAAAATAAACATAAAATAGAAAGAAAGAATTGTTGTGGCTGAAACTTGCAAAACAATCACAATTAGGAAAGTGGCTAATAGATTCTATGATACTAGTAAGTTAAAGTTTCACGTGATATATTCACATTCTATTTGGAAATATCACAGTTCTGGTTTCCTGGTTTTTTAACTTTGTTCTCTACAGAAGAAACAAGGCTATATACTAACCAAATATATTTCAATTCTTTCTTTTTCTCCCTCCCTCTCTCTTTCTTTCTCTTGAGAAAAACCTCCTAAAGCAAAATCAACCTCTTTATTCATTATTTTCATCACAAGTGTCCTCAGGCAAAATTAAATTTCTTAACTATTATTCAACAAGTTGTCCAAAATATTTTCTTTTAATCCATGATCATGTGTAATTAATCATGTTTAAGAAATAATATTCTCTTCTTTAGTATTCTTAAGTGCATCTAATTATTTTCCATGAATTTTCATATAAAATATCATTAACCATGGCTTTGTTGGCAACTCAATAGCTTGCATGCAGAGAATTATTTGAAGTTTAATGCTTATACCCTTTCCCTGCTTCAGGGAAGTTTTAAGGGAATAATCATGTATCCGTCTGAGAAAAATGTCTATCTTCAGTACAAAAAGGGCTCAAGGAGTATTTGAGAGAGAAAGGTCCCTGAGAAAAGCAACCTGAAACCTTTCTGACCCAGTTTAAGTCTTTTGGGACTGGTTTCAACCTCTCTTGGTTTTCTTCAAGAAGGGAATTTCCTTACTCTCAGCAATGTCTTCATCAAAAATTCACACTTTCCAGATTAAAAAATAAAATGTTATATCATTTCCTTGATTGTATGAGTGTAGCTTATATTGCTTATGCTTTCCCTGTTGAATACAGTATAATAGGTCCATAAGTTTGAATAGATAACATACAGAGTTGAATTACTCGATCCGCTTTTTTGTATTATCTATTTTTGTTACTCTCAAATATTTGGAATAATCTAAACCTGTGTATATTCATTTTTCTTTCTATTTCATAATTATATTCATTAACACAGCTTCCTGTTGCTTTTCCTCAAATATTCAATAAAACTTTGTGTAGTAAATGAATCCATGAATAAAGTTTGTGGAATGAATGAATGAAGAAATCAATGATAGATGAATTAGGACTTTGAAATAATAGAAGATAGAAAAAATACCCTCCATTCAATAACTTTAAAAATAATAAATATGGTAATTGCTCTATTAATCAGTTCAGTTCAGTTCAGTCACTCAGTCATGTCCAACTCTTTGTGAACTCATGAATCACAGCAGGACTCCCTGTCCATCACCAACTCCTGGAGTTCACCCAAACTCATGTCCATTGAGTTGGTGATGCCATCCAGCCATCTCATCCTCTGTCGTCCCCTTCTCCTCCTGCCCCTAATCTTTCCCAGCATCAAGGTCTTTTCAAATGAGTCAGCTTTTCGCATCAGGTGGCCAAAGTATTGGAGTTTCAGCTTCAACATCAGTCCTTCCAATGAACACCCAGGATTGATGTCCTTTAGGATGGACTGGTTGGATCCCCTTGAGTCCAAGGGATTCTCAAGAGTCTTCTCCAACACCACAGTTCAAAATATTTCTAGATACTTATACTTGAAGGGAAGAAAAAAGTATTAGATTTATTGATCATTTTTTTCCTCTAGAAGTGAACTTTTGCAAATAACCCTAGTATCTCCAGTGGAGGGAAAAGTAGTTTTTAGGAAATTTTTGAAACTCATATATTTAAAGTAATAACCTTTATTAATGTTTACACAGCACTCACCTGTTCAGCTAAATGACTGTTAATACCAACCCCAAACCCATTTTTCAATGAATATGTGTACACAAATCTCCCTCATAAAGATTATTTTTAGATGGGGAAATGTATGAAAGGCAAATATTTTAAAATGTAAAGTTTTTACCTGAAGATAATTTAAAACAATTTTGGTCGTATATAGTTCCTCTTTGATTCTATTGTAGTTACACATTTGGTTATCAAAAGACTTTATCAAAAGCATTTTATCTAAAAACTCACTTGCTGGAAATACATTAGGTAAAATATAGTAAGCTTAAATATCTATATTTTTGTTTATTGGTCATACATCATAGTCAAAGACAAGAATATTATATAATTAGATATAAATAAAGACAAAAATTGTCCTTAGAGAAGAAAGAAATGTAACATGTTCAAATGATTTAAAGGAGTCTACAAAGAAAACTTCTCTATGATTTTTCTCATACTTAAAGGGCTTCCCTGGTGGCTCAGAGGTTAAAGCGTCTGCCTCCAATGCGGGAGACTCGGGTTCGATCCCTGGGTCGGGAAGATCCCCTGGAGAAGGAAATGGCAATCCACTCCAATATTCTTGCCTGGAGAATCCCATGGCTTCCCAGAGAAGCCTAGTACATTACAGTCCACGGGGTCGCAAAGAGTCAGACACGACTGAGCGACTTTCACCTTCACCTAAAGGTCTTCTCACCTTTAGAAATTAAATGCAAGTAACATCAAAGTTTAGGATACTGTCTTAGACTTTGAACATCCTAGTATTTACAATAATTTTTGTCAGCTCAGTAGAAAAAAAAAAAGAATTTGGCTTATTTGTTCAATCAATGTCAGAGCAGCTTGATTACAATTTTTGAAATTAGCTTCTGAATCAAATAATTTTACATTTTCACAAGTTTGGGAAGTTGGCCTTTTAAAATATCTGCATTGTTTGCTAATGGTTTTTCTTTTTGACAGTCAATACCATTCTTCTGCATAAACAAAGGAAGATCAGTAGCATTCTGTAGACAGATTCAATGTTTTTATGCCTTTGCAAAGAAACCATAGAGGAACCAAGATGGTCAAATGGTCATTCTGTACCTAGTATCTATTTTCTCAGGTATCTAAAATATATTCACAGCTTGTAATGTTAGACATCTAGGATCATGATAAACGAAGAATGTTTCACATATGTGTAACCAATACTTTGGAGAATATTAGGAAATAGAAGAAGCCAGTATCTTATCAGGCATGGAGACAGTTCAAGACTGTTATAAGTGAAAAAGTGAGCAAGTTATAGAAGGCTCATTGTGTATAAAATATTATTTTCACAAATCTTCATCAGTAGTATACATATAAGGGGAAA
This sequence comes from Aepyceros melampus, assembly GCA_006408695.1. Taxonomy (NCBI): domain Eukaryota; kingdom Metazoa; phylum Chordata; class Mammalia; order Artiodactyla; family Bovidae; genus Aepyceros; species Aepyceros melampus. The sequence continues at coordinate 81,357 of SJXQ01012511.1, forward strand.
AAAGATAATTTTCTGTTTTACTGTGAATATTTTACCTTATAGAAGCCATTACTATAGAGTTGCATTAAGATAATTTCGTCCTTAACTACACCTTTGAGGAAAAAGCTGTTTTCTCAGGTAAGTGACAGATTCTGCTGATTAATTCATGCCCTATATGATAGCAGTAAACCTAGCTGGATTTCGCTTTAGAATATCAGTACAGGTGAGCCTTTGTTAATGTGACTCACACCAACTATTTTTAACTCTTGGGAGAAACAAAGACAAAGCAAGCCCTAAAGCAGGGAAAAAAAAAAAAAATCCTCTAGGGAATTGATAAATTCTGCTAAAGCCCAAAGGTACTTGGAACTGTAGAAAGGAAAAAAATACTCTCAGATAAACAGACTGTGTTATCTTCCACAATAATTTCCCCTGCATCAAGAAAAAGAAAGAAAACAATTACTATTGAAAAATGATTGCTTACTAATGGGAGTGAAGGGAAAAAATAGCAAAACATTTCATTTGCAACAAAGATTGTATTATACTTATGGTTTTAATACAAAGCTATAATTTAGCTTTTGTCCCCCAAAACCATTTTTATCAGTTTGATCATATCATGAATTAATATTTAGTAATAATTGTGTTTTTTTTTTGTTGTTGTTCAGTTGCTAAGTCATGTCCAACTCTTTGTGACCCCATGGACTGAAGCACACCAGGCTCCTCTGTCCTTCACTATCTCCAGGAGTTTGCTCAAATTAGTGTTCACTGAGTTGGTGATGCTATCTAACTATTTCATCCTCTGCCTTCACCTTCTCCTTTTGCTTTCAATCTTTCCCAATGAGTCGGCTCTTTGCATCAGGAGGCCAAAGGACTGAAACTTCAGCTTCAGTGTCAGTGCTTTCAATGAGTACTCAGGGTTGATTTTCTTTAGGACTGACTGGTTTGATCTCTGTGGACTTAATACTGGGCAGCCCATAATGTTAAGTTGACTTAAACATTTCAGATGCCTTAGCTTCTCAGGGCAACATACTCAGCAGCCAGCACAACTTAAAACATGGTTACCATTACCAAGAAGATAATCAGTGGGGAAGAGACACTATTAGAGACTGAACTTGGACAATTCAGTTTAGTGGCTTTTGTTCTTATAAGTCACTCTCAAGTAATAAATGGGATTAGGAGCTAAGGGAAGTAACTTTTATTACCCAGAACTAGAATATACTAAGGTTTACACAATGGTTGCAAATACTTTCAGAAAATGACTTACAGGAGATAAAAATCCTCTAAATTAAAAATATAAGGATCATGTGATAGCAAATAAGTCAAACCAAGACTGCCTTCTAAAACTACAATTGTACTTCTTCTTTTCCAATCTGGATTCCTTTTATTTCTTTTTCTGCTCTGATTGCTGTGGCCAAAACTTCCAGAACTATGTTGAATAGTAGTGGTGAGGTGGGCACCCTTGTCTTGTTCCTGACTTTAGGGGAAATGCTTTCAATTTTCACCATTGAGGAGAATGTTTGCTGTGGGTTTGTCATATATAGCTTTTATGCAGGATGCAGGATGCTTGGGACTGAGGCACGGGGATAATCCAGAGAGATGGTGTGGGGCGGGAGGGGGAAGGTGGGGGTCGGGATTGGGAGTTCATGTACACTCGTGGCTGATTCATGTCAATGTATAGCAAAACGAATACAGTATTGTAAAGCAAACAAACTAAAAAATAAAAATTAATTAAAAAAAATAAAACTACAATTGACTCAAATCAATGTTTTGATTTTTCAACAGTTGTTATTTTTTGTTATTATTCAGTTCAGTTCAATCTCTCAGTTGTGTCTGGCTCTGTGACCCCATGGATTGCAGGATGCCAGGCCTCCCTGTCTATCACCAACTCCCAGAGTGCACTCAAACTCATGTCCATTGAGTCGGTGATGCCATTCAATCATCTCATCCTTTGTCGAGCTGGCATAGACTCATGTCCATAGAGTCGAAGAGGCCATCCAGCCATCTTATCCTTTGCTGTCCCCTTCTCCTCCTGCCTTCAGTCTTTCCCAGCATAAGTGTCTTTTCAAATTAGCCACCTATTCGCATCAGGTGGCCAAGTATTGGACTTTCAGCTTCAACATCAGTCTTTCCAATAAATATTCAGGACTAATTTCCTTTAGGATAGACTGGTTGGATCTCCCTGCAGTCCAAGGAACTCTCAAGACTATTCTCCAACACCACAGTTCAAAAGCACCAGTTCTTTGGCGCACAGCCTTCCTTATAGCTCAACTTTCACATCCAGAAATTACTACTGGTGTTAGCAAAGTAATGTCTCTGCTTTTTAATATTCTTTCTAAGTTGGTCATAGTTTTTCTTCAAAGGAGCAGTTCAGTTCAGTTCAGTCGCTCAGTTGTGTCCAACTCTTTGCGACCCCATGAATCGCAGCACACAAGGCCTTCCTGTTCATCATCAACTCCTGGATTTCTCTCAGACTCACATCCATCGAGTCAGTGATGCCATCCAGCCATCTCATCCTCTGTCGTCCCCTTCTCCTCCTTCCCCCAATCCCTCCCAGCATCAGAGTCTTTTTCCAATGAGTCAACTCTTCAATGAAGTGGCCAAAGTACCGGAGCTTCAGCTTTAGCATCATTCCTTCCAAAGAAATCCCAGGACTGATCTCCTTCAGAATGGACTGGTTGGATCTCCTTGCAGTCCAAGGGACTCTCAAGAGTCTTCTCCAACACCACAGTTCAAAAGCATCAATTCTTCGGCGCTCAGCCTTCTTCACCATCCAACTCTCACATCCATACATGACCACAGGAAAAACCATAGCCTTGACTAGATGGACCTTAGTCGGCAAAGTAATGTCTCTGCTTTTGAATATACTATCTAGGTTGGTCATCACTTTTCTTCCAAGGAGTAAGCATCTTTTAATTTCATGGCTGCAGTCACCATCTGCAGTGATTTTGAAGCCCAAAAAAGCAAAGTCTGACACTGTTTCTACTGTTTCCCCATCTATTTCCCATGAAGTGATGGGGCCAGATGCCATGATCTTCGTTTTCTGAATGTTGAGCTTTAAGCCAACTTTTTCACTCTCCACTTTCACTTTCATCAAGAGGCTCTTTAGTTCCTCTTCACTTTCTGCCATAAGGGTGGTGTCATCTGCATATCTGAGGTTATTGATATTTCTCCTGGCAATCTTGATTCCAGCTTGTGTTTCTTCCAGTCCAGCGTTTCTCATGATGTACTCTGCATAGAAGTTAAATGAGCAGGGTGACAATATACAGCCGTGATGTAATCCTTTTCCTATTTGGAACCAGTCTGTTGTTCCATGTCCAGTTCTAACTGGTGCTTCTTGACTTGCATACAGATTTCTCAAAAGGCAGGTCAGGTGGTCTGGTATTCCCATCTCTTGAAGAATTTTCCACAGTTTATTGTAATTCACAGAATCAAAGGCTTTGGCATAGTCAATAAAGCAGAAATAGATGTTTTTCTGGAACTCTCTTGCTTTTTTGATGATCCAGCATATGCTGCCAATTTGATCTCTGGGTCCTCTGCCTTTTCTAAAACCAGCTTGAACATTTGGAAGTTCACGATTTATGTATTTTGAAGTGTGGCTTGGAAAATTTCGAGCATTACTTTGCTAGTGTGTGAGGTGAGTGCAATTGTGCAAAAGTTTGAGCATTCTTTGGCATTGCCTTTCTTAGGGATTGGAGTGAAAACTGACCTTTTCCAGTCCTGTGGCCACTGCTGAGTTTTCCAAATTTGCTGGCATATTGAGTGCAGCACTTCCACAGCATCATCTTTCAGGATTTGAAATAGTTCAACTGGAATTCCATCACCTCCACTAGCTTTGTTCATGGTGATGCTTTCTAAGGCCCACTTGATTTCACATTCCAGGATGTCTGGCTCTAGGTGAGTGTTCATACCGTCGTGATTATTCAGGTTGTGAAGATCTTTTTTGTATAGTTCTTCTGTTTATTCTTGCCACCTCTTCTTAATATCTTCTGCTTCTGTTAGATCCATATGATTTCTGTCCTTTATTGAACCCATCTTTGCATGAAATATTCCATTTGGTATCTCTAATTTTCTTGAAGAGATCTCAAGTCTTTCTCATTCTATTGTTTTCCTTTATTTTTTTGCACTGATCTTTGAGGAAGTCATTCTTATCTCTCTTTGCTATTCTTTGGAACTCTGTATTCAAATGGGTATATCTTTCCTTTTCTCCTTTGCTTTGGCTTCTCTTCTTTTCTGAGCTATTTGTAAGGCCCCCCATACAGCCATTTTGCCTTTTTGCATTTTTTTTCTTGGGATGGTCTTGCTCCCTGTCTTCTGTACAATGTCACGAACCTCTGTCCATAGTTCATCAGGCACTCTTTCTATCAGATCTAGTCCCTTAAATCTATTTCTCACTTCCACTGTATAATCGTTAGGGATTTGATTTAGGTCATACCTGAACGGTCTCGTGATTTTCCCTACTGTATTCAATTTAAGTCTGAATTTTGCAATAAGGAGTTCATGAGCTGAGCCACAGTCAGCTTCTTGTCTTGTTTTTGCTGACTGTATAGAGTTTCTCCACCTTCGGCTGCAAAGATTATAATCAATCTGACTTTAGTGTTGACCATCTAGTGATATCCATGTGTAGTCTCCTCTTGTGTTGTTGGAAGAGAGTGTTTGCTATGACCAGTTCATTCTCTCAGCAGAACTCTATTAGCCTTTGCCCTGCTTCATTCTGTACTCCAAGGACAAATTTGCCTGTTACTCCAAGTGTTTCTTGACTTCCTCCTTTCAATCAAGGAAATTGGACTGGAATTTGGACTGAAATTGGACTGGTTCCAATTTGCCTTGATTCATGAGACTAATTCCTATGCAATATTGCTCTTTACAGCATCAGACCTTGCTTTCATCACCAGTCACACCCACAACTGGGTGCTGTTTTTGTTTTGTCTCCATCTCTTCATTCTTTCTGGAGTTATTTCTCCACTGATCTCCAGTAGCATATTGGGCACCTACTGACCTGGGGAATTCATCTTTCAGTGTCCTATCTTTTTGTCTTTTCTTACTGATCATGGAGTTCTCAAGGCAGGAATACTGAAGTGGTTTGCCATTCCCTTCTCCAGTGGACCATATTTCATCAGAACTCTCCACCAAGACCCATCTGTCTTGGGTGGCCCTACACAGTATAGTTTCATTGAGTTAGATAAGGCTGTGGTCCATGTGATTAGATTGCTTAGTTTTCTTTGTTATTATTATACCTGCTTTTCTAGCCCTGATTAGCAATACCAAATGGAAAAACCACTACAGAAATTCACAGCTCAAGCATGTTATTGCCTACTTAAGAAAGAACTCCTGTGAATCACATGGCTTTTATTGTACAAAGTTCAGGTTTCTTTAAATTAAGTCAAAGTGTTAAAATAAAGTTCCCTGATACAGAAAACTATTTTAAGCCAACCAGCTAAAGGACCTGAAACCTAATTGTCTTTGTTTCTACACTTTAGCCAGCACTCGTCTGCATACTGTCTAACCTACTCAACCATCTGCAAAATAATTGTACAATTTTACACAAATATTAAGAGATAGTCCCTTATCATATAATTAACTATTAATTCTTCTGCAAATAAATAATAAATAGCATCCTTGTTAACTTTATGTGATAAGAGGTGAAAATTTTCAAACCTCAAATATTTGAATTTGAACTGTGTTACTTCTTCATAGTATTTTTCTGCCTTATCAGAGTACTTTTTAAAATTCATTAATGCAGATAAATTAATCCTAGATGTATTTTCTTTTTGTGACACTTAAATTTTTGCCTTTACCTAGCAAAATTATTTTTCTTTTTGTTTACATGTTTAAATATCAGAGAATTTTTTTCTAGTTATGAATAAACAGATAAGATAATGATTTTTCCCTGATATCTTTTCAACTTAATAAATATATTCATCTATTACTCTAGCTACATGGCAGCTTTTACATTTGTATTTTGTACCACAGGTAATATGCATAATACATGGTAACAAGAAACTATAGGTCATAGGTTGAACTTCTTTGTGAACACAGAAAAACATCGAAACACAAATGTTCACTTTACATGAACAAAGTTCCCAGAGTGAGAGAGGAAGTGCTCCCTGGATCCTTCAGATGATATTGTTAACTCTTTGCTAGTCTCTCTTCATTATAATAGGAAATCTCCATATAACAGGTCATTTGTTTTCTTTGACAAAGTCAAGGCATTTGACTAAGACAAGTAGACACTAAGAAATGATTTGATCCAAAATACTGTCATTGTTTTAATTCTAAAATTTTGCATGGTCTGTCTTGCCTAAGTTTCAACTTAAATGAAGAGGTTTTCTTCTAGGTTATCAATATGAGTGTGTTATTGAAGGAATTATTATTTATTATATATCAATGATTGAATTACCACCATGCAGTTCATAGTATGGGGCTTCCCTGGTGGCTAGACAGAGAAGAATCTGACTGCAATGAAGGAGACCTGAGTTTGATCCCTAGGTTGGGAAGATTCCCCGGGAAAGGGAATGGCTACCCACTCTAGTACTCTCGCCTAGAGAATCAGAGGAGCCTGGTAGGCCACAGTCCATGGGGTCACAAAGAGTCAGATATGGCTGAGCAACTAACACTTTCACTTTTCAGTTCATAGTATGATGTATTCTAAAATGTAGTGAATTAGTAATCACAACTGTGTATATCCTAGAGTCATCTATTTTGTCAATTTAGTGCAAAATCTGAGAAATATTTTCAAACTGAAATAGTATTGGAATTTTTACCATTAATTCAACTCTACATCAAGAGAATTGATATGTCTATTGAAAAATTATTTAGTAGCTATCAAATATTTGAAGCAAAATTCTCAGGAATATCAATAACATGTAGAAAAGCATTCAGAAACTAATCTCTTTGCTACTCATAGATAAGATTGTGTCTTAAATAGCCTTCTTAAATTTAAACTCTTAAATGTTGATGAGGAAAAAAAATATATCCTATCTGGAACCAGGATTTTTTTTTTTTATTCACAGCATAGCAGTATTGGAAGAAAAGCAAGCCTTTAAATAGACTAAAGTTGATTTTAAACTCAATGGCTTTAAGTCTCCATGCCCTGGTGTATTCCTCCCTAAAACATTCGTGTCATATGATGGAACCTTCACTTTTTTCTAATCCAATCCTGAACCTATCTTCTTTTTTGTGTGTTTCTTCTGCTATCTCCAACTTTACACAACTTTAGAGGATATATTGTTTCCAAAGGTTCTTGTCAACCTGAATTACCATAGTTGATATGGAGTTGTGAAATATATGAACTTCATGTGTGCAAATCACACATGAAGCCCCATAGCTTCATAAACCTCAAATTATTCCAAACATCAACATCATTATTCATCAACATCACATATAACATGCATATATACAGACATAGATAAAATCAGATAAAAAAGATATGTGTTGAAAAACTACTCTTGGCTTATGGAAAGAACTTGATATTATAATTCAGACAGATTTCAGTTTAAATTCTAGGTTTACCAGTTGCTAGTTCTTTAATCTGAGATCCTTAAATGAATTTAGCCTCAATCTCATCATCTGTAAAATGGGAACAACAGTATTTATGTATTATTTTCATTAGAAGAATTAAATAATAAAACATCTGTAAACATCAAACTGTGCCTTCATAAGATCAGGGCTCAATAGAAGATAACAACTATTATTATACATGCATGTAATTTTTCCAAGCATCACATTAAAAACTATAATCAAAAAGATGACCACCCCTTCTGCAATTCATATGCCAAAATCCATTAGACAGTCAAGTACAGTTAGTATTATACATTCATATTCAATATTAAGCACATTCAATAGTAACACAACATATATTTATGTCACTAACTTTACTATTTTATACCCATACTCTTTATAAAATATCACAGACTTCAACTCTTTTATTAGATCATATCTCACATTTTTTAAAATATCAGTAACCTTATCAAATTAAAAAATAAATAATATAAAGGGAAAGAGTAAGAAAATCAGTCAAAATCTCAAATTAAAAAATCTCAAGGATTATTACAAAAATTGATCTGCCACTAAATTTTATGCTTTCTATCTTAATGCTTTGTAGACTCTACCTTCATATATGAAGATGGAGGCTTTATCAAAAATGACACAATTGTAGTTTATAAACGTAATGTCAGCAACTTATGGTCAGATGATTGCTCTGGAGGACACAACTTTATCCCAGAACTTTATTCTATATTAGAAACATTGTCTACATAATCCATATCCTACCGGTAATCTATACTTCCTTTGGCGGTAATTATAAATCTAAAGAGTAAACGTGATAAGTTAGGGTAAAATGGTAGTAGCAATAAAGATGTTACATAAAATATAAGCTTGCTGCATCTGCATTGTGCAATGCAATTATATTTATGTTCTAAACTTAAATTAGAATATGATAATTACAAAATTAATTTCTTGTCATTTGTGGTTTTCTAAGATGTTACTTTAGAACAGATTAAATATAGTATCTAGTTACTAACTCCTAAGCCTTATGTTTATGAAATATGATACCTATTTTTTCCACTTGAACAGGAAAAATGGTTATCTATGTGTAAAATCATGATGATTGAGTTAGAGAAGGCTCACTAATTCTGTAGAAAATCAATGAAAATCAAATAAAGTACCTGAAAATAATTGGGAATCTTTTATGAAATCTCCTGTGCTGTTTTCTTGAATATTGTTATAAACATGTACATTCTCTAGGGAAAGCAAATTTTCCTTTGAATGGAAAAAGACATTTTTCTTTACTCAAGTTCATTCTAAATTTCTTAATAAAATATTGACTTGGGCTGAAATTCTTCTTTCATTCTGTGGTTATACAACTTGCACACTTTTCCTAAAAATGAGTGTCTGAAGTATGATATTTCTTATGTAGTGACTGGGGAAAGATGGAGGGACGAACAAAGACTAATATAGCATTCCAAAAAATATGAAATGTGTTCTGTGTTAGTACATTTTAACTGGGAATTAGTTAGTAGTTTAAATTATGAGAATATCACGAGGAGACAATTTTCTGCACTCTGTTGCGGCCTTGGCCTCAATCTGCCTTGTTTTGCATGATGAGTCCATTCTGTGGTCATAAACCTTAGCATGTCACCATTATTTCATTTAATAGTCACCAAACAACCTCCTCTGGGAGGTAGAAATTTCACAAATGTCTCTTTTCTATATTGTGCACAATATTTTCTTTCTTCAGAACAAGTGACTGATTTGTAATAATCTGTTTTGACAGTAGTTATGTGGAAATACTGTGTTAAATATTTTTAGTCATGAGGGAGTATGGACATATGGATATAGTTGTGTGGGCGTTGTCTAATTATATGCATTATATGATTTACTATTGTTGGGGACATCTTCCATTCATTTAATAATGCTTTTGCAAATTGGCAGATAGCATTTGGACTAAAAGACACACAGGATATTTGCAATGAAAAGGGGGAAAAAAACTCCTCTGCCTTTTCTCTTGTGTAGAGCAATTTGTCAAGTAATTAGCCAACCTAATTAAATTTTTGTAGCACTAATCAAACGAATATGCTAAAATTTTCTTTGCACAGCCAGTTTGCTGTCTGCTTGCATTTAACTTGATGGTTTGAAAGGGGCCCTACTCAGTCTGCCACTCCACTTAATAACCTAATTTGCATTTTATATTGGTAAATCAAATTAAGCACCAGTGGCTTTTAGTATGATTGACTGTGGTCAGGCCTGTTCAGATGGGACTTTTTCACAGAAAATTAGGCACATTTTAATATGACTAAGGCTGTGCTTTCTGTGTTCAGCAAACTGCATTCACTCAACTAATTAAAAGTCCCCCCCAGCACCCCACCCTGCTGCAAATGATAGATTTACCCAGCTGGTGTGTCCATTTTCTTTTGTACAATTTCTTGATGGAAGTTTTTATTCCTAAATATAATAAGATTGTCTAAGCAACACTTCAAACCAATTTGTATGAAACATATAAACAATACTTTGTTAGAAAATCATTACTTTGAGAGGTGGGTGCATCTGTGTGCAAATACAGGTCCATGTGAGGGCTTGCAGGTATTAGCTTATCTATAGAGCAGCCTGAAACTTAGAAAATTTTCAGTGATTGATATATTAACAGTGACCAGTGCTGAAGATCACACCTAATGTTATATTAAGGCATATTCCCATTTTCTGTTGCTGTTGTAAGACAACTATTCACATTTAAGTAAGGAAAAATATAGCATAAATACAAGTCTTAAAACCTCCTTCTTACCCAGTGAAAGCAAGAGCCATTCAGTAGTGAGACTTAATAATATATTTTATCATAAATGGGTATTATTCAAGTCTACAAATAGGGAAAATGAGACAAGGAGAGATTGACTTGTCCATTAATACAAGCAGATCTGAGATTGATTCTGGTTTTCTTGACTTTCAATTTGTGCTCTTTCCACTATCTCACAGTCTTTGGCTTATATTCTAAAAACCAATATAGCTTTGCTTCCTAAATAACATTTACACTACTAGAAAAATCAGAAATTCCCTTTGAATTTTTAACTCTGTAATACTGAGTAAATCTTTCCACGTATTTCTCTCTATACAGTTTTTATTTGAAGTAGTTGGATTTTCAAGAATCTAGTTTTAAGGTTTCTTCAGTAGTACACACTTGATCATGCTTTTAACAATAGCAACAACAAAACTTCTTCACATGCTAAGCTTATGTTTGTGGTAAGAGAGCACTTTTAAAATTGGCAAAATTAATGATTTAAATAGCAATGGGCTTTCCTGATAGCTCAGTTGGTAAAGAATCTGCCTGAAATGTAGAAGTCCTTGGTTCGATTCCTGGCTCCAGAAGATCAGCTGGAGAAAGGATAGGCTACCCACTCCAGTATTCTTGGGTTTCCCTAGAGGTCCAGCTGGTAAAGAATCAGTCTGCGATGCAGGAGACCTGGGTTTGATCCCTGGGTTGGGAAGACATCCTGAGGAAGGGAAAGGCTGTCCCCTCTAGTATTACGGCCTGGAGAATCGCATGGACTGTATAGCCCATGGAGTCACAAAAAGTCGGACATGACTGAGTGACTTTCACTTCACAAAAACCAACTTAGCCTCAATCTTCAGCAAGTGAATAAAAAACTTCTTCCACACATTTGTGGAGCAATATTCTTTAACTTGGGACTTCTCTTTAGTCAACTATGCGGCCATCAGTAGATTGGATAGGGACAGAACAATGTACATGTTGTGTGTCCTGAGATCCAACAACAAAATTATACCTGGAAACCTGAAAGAAAAATGTACCACATTGTTTAACCTAACCTTGGACCCTGGCTTTTCCTAACAAGTTCAAGTTAAGCACTCTAACACCAGGTTTCAACTATCTTAAAACTGATCATTAAGGTAATTCTTTAATTAAAAAGGTAATTAAGATTATGAAAGAATGAAGTCAAACAGGGCAGTTCCTGGAGACACACTGGGATTTTCTGTTTTAATTAAGGTAATGGTGCATATTATGAAACCTCAGTTCAGTCCATTTTTTAAAAAGTCATAATTCTGAAAGAAAACTTAAGAAATGATCTGACAGCAATACTTAGCCTAAAGGAAGACCAAATTTCAGACTCCTTCATTGCTCAAATCTCCAGAGGTGACGATTTCAAACGTTGCACCTATAGGCTCCATGCCCTTTGCTTCTCCAGTCAAGTAATTGTCACCGGTTTTCTCCATGAATGCAGGAGAGGACCTCCCCTTATCCTTCTTTTTATGAAGTACAGAGTACTACCTCCCTTTTTCATTCACATAGATGGTGTTTTTCTAATTTTAACATTTTTATGGATTTCCAGTTCAACATGTGTTTAAAATGTTTGGACCAAAATTGCACTTGACACTTAACATTTCTGAGCATGAAAGGATGGATGACACTATAATATAATAAATATAAAATAATAATAATAATATGTCAGGAACACATTAAGATGTTATATCATCAGTTTGTTATTTCAACAGAATGTCAGTGTTTCTGTAATTGTGACGGCATAATTGTGTGCTCTAGTCCTAAGAACTTGTGGGAGTATCGGAACAAACTGTAGATTAACCAGTTCCAGAGGCGCAGCCCTTCCTTGTTTAGAGACCTTTAGTGTTCAGTCGCTCAGTCGTGTCCTACTCTTTGCAACCCCATAGACTAGAGCCCACCAGGCTCCTCTGATCATGGAATTTTCCAGGCAAGAATACTGGAGTGGGGTGCCATTTCCTCCTCCAGGCAATCTTCCCCACCCAGGGACTGAACCCGCATCTCTTGCATCTCCTGCATTGGAGGCAGATTCTTTACCACTAGAGCCTTGGGAAGCCCTATAGGACTATTACACGTACTATTATTCCTTCTCTAGACTATAGACATTAACTCACACTTAAAAGTAAAGTAAAGTAAAGTCACTCAGTCGTGTCCAACTCTTTGTGACCCCATGGCTGCAGCCCACCAGGCTCCTCCGTCCATGGGATTCTCCAGGCAAGAATACTGGAGTGGGTTGCCATTTCCTTCTCCAGGGGATCTTCCCGACCCAGGGATTGAACCCGGGTCTCCAGCATTGGAGGCAGACGCTTTAACCTCTGAGCCACCAGGGAAGTCCTTAGCCTGCAATAAATTCTCTCATTAGCCATATGTTTATTAGTTCTTTTCATTTCTTTACCAAAGATTTCCACACATGTGTAATTATCATTCTTACATCTTGGAGCTGCTCTGAGCTTAAGGGAAATAAGAAAATAACATACTTTTAGGTAGATAATACCTACAGTAGACAACAATTGATAAAAATTTTTAAGTCCATCATTTTAAAAAGCACTAGACAATGGGGAAGATCAGCTTGAGGAGTGTCCAGTGGTCAAAGCAAGGTGACAGTACAACTGGATAATATTTTGATAAGAGAATATATCACTCAAAGATTAACAAGAAAGTTAAGTCAGTCATATATATTCCAGGGAAACCTTGCCCATTACTTTTTATTTTGTAAATTCCCTGAGTTATTTTTGCTAGACTGCAGCATGCCAGGCTTCCCTATCCATCACCAACTCCCAGAGCTTACTCAAACTCATGTTCATCAACCCGGTGATGCCATTCAACCATTTCACCCTCTGTTGTCCCCTTCTCCTACAGCCTTCACTTTTTCCTAGCATCAGGGTCTTTTCAAATGAGTCAGTTCTTCACATCAGGTGGCCAAAGTATTGGAGTTTCACCTTCAGCATCAGTCTTTCCAGTGAATATTCAGGACTGATTTCCTTTAGGATTGACTGGTTTGATGTCCCTGCAGTCCAAAGGACTCTCAAGAGTCTTTTCCAACACCACAGTTCAAAAGCATCAATTCTTCTGCGCTCAGCATTCTTTATAGTCCAACTCTCACATCCTTACATGATGACTGGAAAAAACAACAGCTTTGTCTAGATGGACTTTTGTTGGCAAAGTAATGTCTCTGCTTTTTAATATGCTTTCACAGTGGTCATAGTTTTTCTTCCAAGGAGCACACATCTTTTAAGTTCATGGCTGCAGTCACTATCTGCAGTGATTTTGGAGCCCAAGAAAATCAAGTCTGTCACTGTTTCCACTGTTTCCCCATCTATTTGCCATGAAGTGATGGGACTAGATGCCATGATCTTAGTTTTCTGAATGTTGAGTTTTCAGCCAACTTTTTCACTCTCCTCTTTCACTTTCATCAAGAGGCTCCTTAGTTGCTTTTCACTTTCCGCCATAAGGGTGATATCCTCTGCATACCTAACGTTATTGATATTTCTCCCGGTAATCTTGATTCCAGCTTGTGCTTCATCCAGCCCAGCATTCCGCATGATGTACTCTGCATATAAGTTAAATGAACAGGGGGACAATATACAGCCTTGACACACTCCTTTCCCGATTCAGAGTACAAAACGAAGCAGGAAAACTGCTAACAGAATTTTGCCAAGAGAACACTCTGGTCATAGCAAACATCCTCTTCCAACAACACAAAAGAAGACTCTACACATGGACATCACCAGATGGTCAATACCAAAATCAGACTGATTATAGTTTTTGCAGCCAAAGATGGAGAAGCTCTGTATAGTCAGCAAAAAGAAGACAAGGAGCTGACTGTGGCTCAGATCATGAATTCCTTATTGCAAAATTCAGACTTAAATTGAAGAAAGTAGGGAAAACCACTAGACCATTCAGGTATAACCTAAATCAAATCCCTTATGATTATACAGTGGAAGTGACAAATAGATTCAAGGGATTAGATCTGATAGACAGAGTGCCTGAAGAACTTTGGACAGGGGTTTGTGACACTGTGCAGGAGGCAGTGATCAAGACCATCCCCAAGAAAATGAAATGAAAAAAGGCAAAATGATTTTCTGCAGAAGCCTTACAAATAACTGAGAAAAGAAGAGAACCTAACAGCAAAGAAAAAAAGGAAAGATATACCCATTTGAATGCAGAGTTCCAAAGAATAGCAAGGAGAGATAAGAAAGCCCTTCTAAGTAATCAATGAAAGAAATAGAGGAAAACAATAGAATGGGAAAGACTTGAGATCTCTTCAAGAAAATGAGAGCCACCAAGGGAATATTTCATGTAAAAATGGGCGTAATAAAGGACAGAAATGGTACGGACCTAACAGAAGCAAAAGATATTAAGAAGAGGTGGCAAGTATACACAGAAGAACTATACAAGAAAGAAATTCATGACCCAGATAACCACAATGGTGTGATCATTCATCTAGAGCCAGACATCCTCATCCTGGAATGTGAAGTCAAGTGGGCCTCAGGAAGCATCACTACTAACAAAGCTAGGGGAGGTGATGGAATTCCAGTTGACCTATTTCAAATCCTGAAAGGTGATGCTGTGAATGTGTTGCACTCAATATGTCAACAAATTTGGAAAACTCAGCAGTGGCCACAGGACTGGAAAAGGTCAGTTTTCATTCCAATCCCAAAGAAAGGCAATGCCAAAGAATCTTCAAACTACCACACAATTTCACTCCTCTCACACACCAGCAAAGTAATGCTCAAAATTTTCCAAGCTAGGCTTCAACAGTACGTGAATCATGAACTTCCAGATGTTCAATCTGGATTTAGAAAAGGCAGGGGAACCAGAGATCACATTGCCAACATCCACTGGATCATTGAAAAAGCAAGAGAGTTCCAGGAAAACATTACTTCTGCTTTATTGACTACTCCAAAGCTTTTGACTGTGTGGATCACAACAAACTGTGGGAAATTCTTCAAGAGATGGGAATACCAGACCACCTAAGGTGTGCCTCCTGAGAAATCTGTATGCAGGTCAGGAAGCAACAGTTAGAACTGGACATGGAACAACAGACAGGTTCTTATAAACTATTAAGATTGCTTAATATCTTGGTATGCACATACAGTCAATCAGACACCATGTTAAATGCTTTTGCACATTTTACTTTCATCCGGCTTCCTAGAGTTGTCATTATATTTCACAGGACTCAAAGACATGCAATCTTAGGTAATTCTAGTTTCCTAATCATATTACAAATGAGCCAAATTTATTTTATATATATACTAATATTTTAGTTTTTAAACAATTTGTTTTAATCGGAGGATAATTACTTTGCAACATAGTGTTGTTTTTGCCAGCATGAATCACAAAGGTATACATGTGTCGCCCCGACTCTGAACGCCATCCCACCTCCCTCCCCACCCCATCCCTCTGGGTTGTCACGGAGCACCGGCTGTGGGTGCCCTGCTTTATGTGTTTAACCAGCACTGGTCATCTATTTTACATATGATAGTGTAGGTGGTTCAGTGCTATTCTCTCAAATCATCCCACCCTTGCCTTCTCCCACTGAGTCCAAAAATTTGTTCTTCACATCTGTGTTTCCTTTGCTGCCCTGCATGTAGGATCATTGGTACCACCTTTTTAAATTCCACTGATATGCATTACTATACAGTATTTGTCTTTCTATCTCTGACTTACTACACTCTGTATAAGAGGTTCCATGTTCATTCACCTCATTAGAACTGACTCAAATGTGCTCCTTTTTTAGAGCTGAGTAATAGTCCATTGTGTATATGTACCACAACTTCTATCCATTCATCTGCTGATGGATATCTAGGTTGCTTCCATGTCCTAGCTATTGCAAATAAGTACTGCAATGAACATTGGGTTACATGTGTCTCTTTCATTTCTGGTTTCCTTGGGGTGTATGACCAGCAGTGGGATTGCTGGGTCATTTGGCAGCTCTGTTTCCAGTTTTTAAGGAATCTCCATACTGTTCTCCACAGTAGCAGTACCAGTTTGCAATCCCACAAACAGTGTAAGAGGATTCCCTTTCTCCACACCCTCTTCAGCATCATTATTTGTATTGATGATGGCCATTCTGACCATTGTGAAATGATACCTCATTGTGGTTTTGATTTGCATTTCTCTAATACTGAGTGATGCTGAGCTTCAGGTGTCTATTAGACACCTGTATGTCTTCTCTGGAGAAACGTCTCTTTAGGTCCTTTACTCACTTTTTAATTTGGTTGTTCATTTTTCTGGTATTGAGCTATCTGTGCTGCTTTTTACTTTGGAGATTAATTTTATTGTCAGTTGTTTCATTTGTTATTTTCTCCCTTTCCAAGGGCTTTCTTTTCACAATATAAAATCTATTTTTATATAAAATAGCTTATTAAATTTTAGGATTTTCCTCTAATTTTTAGTTTGAAACAATAACTTTCACAGGAACCTGTAAAGATAGTGTAAAAGATCCATTCACCCAGTTTCCTCTGTAGATTATATAACTTTTATATAATATCAAAACAAGGAAACTAATATTTGAACAATTTATATGTATAGTTCTATGCTATTTTACGACATGTAACGATTCCTGTAACTACAATCAAAATCAAGATAAAGGACAATGCCATCACTATGAATAGCTCCTTCATGCTATCCTTTACAGCCACATGATCAGAGTAATACTGGCTTCATACTATGAGTCTGGAAGTGTTCCTTCCCCTTCTATATTCTGAGTGTTAATTCTTCTTTAAGTGTTCGGTAGATTTGTCTCATGAAATCATCTTGGCCTGGAGATTTCCTTTTCATGAGTTTTTAAATTATGAATTCAATTAACTTGAGAGTTATAGAGTTATACAAATGTGGCTTATCCAATTCATATTGGGTCAGTTGTGATAGGTCTTACATTTCAAGGAACTAGCCTATTTCATCTGTTATGAAATTTATCTGTGTCTTATTTATCAGTTCAGTTCAGTCGCTCAGTTGTGTCCAACTCTCCGCAACCCCATGAATTGCAGCACACCAGGCCTCCCTGTCCATCACCAGCTCCCTGAGTTTACTCAAACTCATGTCCATCGAGTCAGTCATATCATCCAGCCATCACACCCTCAGTCGTCCCCTTCTCCTCCTGCCCCCAATCCCTCCCAGCATCAGGGTCTTTTCCAATAAGTCAACTCTTTGCATGATGTGGCCAAAGTATTGGAGTTTCAGCTTTAGCATCAGTCCTTCCAATAAACACTCAGGACTGATCTCCTTTAGAATGGACTGGTTGGATCTCCTTGCAGTCCAAGGGACTCTCAAGAGTCTTCTCAACACCACAGTTCAAAAGCATCAATTCTTCGGTGCTTAGCTTTCTTCACAGTCCAACTCTCACATCCAAACATGACCACTGGAAAACCATAACCTTGACTAGACAGACCTTTGTTGGCAAAGTAATGTCTCTACTTTTTAATATGCTATCTAGGTTGGTCATAACTTTCCTTCCAAGGAGTAAGCATCTTTTAATTTCACGGCTGCAATCAACATCTGCAGTGATCTTGGAGCCAAATAAATAAAGTCAGCCACTGTTTCCCCACCTATTTCCATGAAGTGATGGGACCAGATGCCATGATCTTAATTTTCTGAATGTTGAGCTTTAAGCCAACTTTTTCACTCTCCTCTTTCACTTTCATCAAGGGGCTTTTTAGTTTCTCTTCACTTTCTGCCATGAGTGGTGTCATCTGCATATCTGAGGTTATTGATATTTCTCTCAGTAATCTTGATTCCAGCTTGTGCTTCTTCCAGTCCAGTGATTCTCATGATGTACTCTCATAGAAGTTAAATAAGCAGGGTGACAATATACACCCTTGATGTACTCCTTTTCCTATTTGGAACCAGTCTGTTGTTCCATGTCCAGTTCTAACTATTGCTTCCTGACCTGTCTATAGGTTTCTCAAGAGGCAGGTCAAGTGGTTTGGTATTCCCATCTGTTTCAGAGTTTTCCACAGTTTATTGAGATCCACACAGTCAAAGGCTTTGGGATAGTTAATAAAGCAGAAATAGATGTTTTTCTGGAACTCTCTTGTTTTTCCGATGATCCAGTGGATGTTGGCAATTTGAGTCCTGGTTCCTCTGCCTTTTCTAAAGCCACCTTGAACATCTGGAATTTCACGGTTCACGTATTGCTGAAGCCTGGCTTGGAGAATTTTGAGCATTACTTTACTAGCGTGTGAGATGAGTGCAATTGTGCAATAGTTTGAGCATTCTTTGGCATTGCCTTTCTTTGAGATTGGAATGAAAATTGACCTTTTCCAGTCCTGGGGCCACTGCTGAGTTTCCCAAATTTGCTGGCAATTGACTGCAGTACTTTCAGAGCATCATCTTTTAGGATTTGAAATAGCTAAACTGGAATTCCATCACCTCCACTAGCTTTATTAGTAGTGATGCTTTCTAGGGCCCACTTGACTTCACAGTCCAGGATGTCTGGCTCTAGGTGAGTGATCACATCATCGTGATTATCTGGGTCGTGAAGATCTTTTTTGTGCTGTTCTTCTGTGTATTCTTGCCACTTCTTAATATCTTCTGCTTCTGCTAGGCCTATACCATTTCTGTCCTTTATCGAGCCCATCTTTGCATTAAATGTTCCCTTGGTATCTCTAATTTTCTTCAAGAGATCTCAAGTCTTTCCTATTCTGTTGTTTTCCTCGATTTCTTTGCATTGATCACTGTTGAAATGGAGATTCTAGTTCAAATATTTCTGAACCTAAAAGGCTATGCTCTTTAACAACCTCACTATGCATTCTCAAACCTGAATACACATTGCAGTCATTAGTTTCTTTCTTTCTTTCTTCTTTTTAATAGTGACGACCAGGCCTAACTCTTCTGGGATGCTGGTTCAGTTAGCCTGAGAAGTGGGCTGAACACAGGCCATTTTAAAAACTCCCTCAAGGGCTTCTCTTGTGCCCCCAAGTTTGAGAGCTACTGCACTGTATTATTCAGTGCTGGGGGCCAGTGTGAAGAACTCTGCCCATGGCAAAGGTCATGAGGAAGGAGGCTTGGCATACGCAAAGGCGTGATCAAGCCTCAGGAAACCCCCTGTTCCTGAGCATCTACCCCCAAAACCAGAGTCTGTTTTATGCTCTAACTTTCACCTCTGACTTTACGGGGGGCTCTCCCCCATAACATTTCTCTCGGAGAAGGAGTTAACTTGCAGCTCCAGTTAATAAAAATTCCTGGGCATGACAAGAGTGTTTCAGTTTACAAACTCCTCTGAAGGTTATCTAGCCTGCCTGTATAGGTTCGTCTGGCCACATGTGATTGTTTACAGCCTCCCAACAGTGAGAGGCACGAGTTGTTTTAGACTTACTAAAAGCAGTTCTTTTGGGAAGTTAGAATTTATTAGTATAGTGGGTTGATTAGGAATTATATTGGTGAAGGGTTTTTCATTTGTTGTGCCAATAATTGCTACTAATTCCCTGGCCTTGGGTGTGACAAGGATGTCTCAGGTCAAACCTCTCTGCTGGCAAACTAGTTTGTGTGATAGGGTTATCCATACTCCTGCTACTACGGAGCACATGATTGTTTACTACCTCTCAACCATAAACAGCACAGAGAGTTTGGGGTATTTTGAAGGTCTTAATTAGCATAGGGCTTTTCTCATTGTTGAGTCAATGATTGCCGCCAGGCCTCCATGTCCTTAGACACCTGGGAATATATTAATCAATGTATTTGGAATATAAAAAAAGAAATATAGTAGTTTTTGATGTTAGCAATACTAGACTTTTTGAGTTAATGAATTTTCTTCTTTGTTATAGATCACTGTACTTTGTTATAAATTACTGTGTCCTTGCTATGTAAAAATGTAACTTTATCACTATCTTAAGACTAAATAGATCTTAAGGGGAACATTGGTGAAGGGATTTCATTTGTTGGGCTGATGTTTTGCTGTTAAATCTTCATATTCCCTGCCCTTATAATGAATATAACTAGTATATAAGAGAAATAAGTATTAACCTTTAAGATTAATCATGTTAACCTTGAGTTAAATAAATTCCTTTCTTGATTGTAACTCACTACACCCTCACTCTATAGGAATGCAACTTTATTT
Source organism: Aepyceros melampus (assembly GCA_006408695.1). NCBI lineage: Eukaryota > Metazoa > Chordata > Mammalia > Artiodactyla > Bovidae > Aepyceros > Aepyceros melampus. The sequence goes on from SJXQ01012511.1 coordinate 101,675, forward strand.
GAGGGTGGTGCCTGGTTTAAGAAAAAACACCCTTGGAAAAAGTAAGTTTTTTGGTTTATCAGAAAGAGAAGGTCATAAAGTGTCAGCAGGCCTCATGGCCAGAAGATGATGTAAAACCCCTCAGACCTTTTTTTATGTAAAGCACTTGATTTTGATAAAGGTCAGGACTGCTGACCCCCACATGACTCTGTATTCATCCCTATGTGTAAAAAAGGTATATAAGCAAACCTGAAAATAAAGAAAAGGGGATCAGTTTCTGGAAAGGCTGATTCCCCCCATGTCATTCTTTCTTCCCCTTCTGGCTGAATTTCCATCTGGGAGTGGGTACTCACCAAGCCTACTAATTATGCCTGGGCTTCTAAGATCAGACCTGGAAGGCCTCAGTGCCTCCTCTCCTTCGGGAGAATGGAAAGACGCCTGTGGCCTACGTAGGTGGTGATTGGTATTCCACATAAGCCAAGTTATTCAGCCTTCTTTTTTCCATCTAAATTTTCCTACCATACTATTATTTCCTAATCTAATCTTATATTTCTAAATAAGAGTTTTTCTCGCCGACTCTGTCTCCACCTTTGAATCACCCTGGATCCACCGGGGGTGGACCCCGGCAATTCAGCCTTTGAGACTGCAGCCAAGTCTTGTGAAATGGTAGAGTTTAAATGGACAAGGTAAAGGAGAACATTCTGGATAGAAAAAAATATTAAGCTTTTAGGTGATGTGCAGCTATTTGAATGTGTCTTATTTCTCTGTCTCCTTGCTATTGTTTGGAACTCTGCATTCAGATGCTTATATCTTTCCTTTTCTCCTTTGCTTTTTGCCTCTCTTCTTTTCACAGCTATTTGCAAGACCTCTTCAGACAGCCGTTTTGCTTTTTTGCATTTCATTTTCTTGGGGATTGTCTTGATCCCTATCTCTGGTACAATGTCACGAACCTCCATCCATAGTTCATCAGGCACTCTGCCTATCAGATCTAGGCCCTTAAATCTATTTCTCACTTCCACTGTATAATCATAAGGGGTTTGATTTAGGTCATACCTGAATGGTCTAGTGGTTTTCCCTACTTTCTTCAATTTAAGTCTGAATTTGGCAGTAAGGAGACATATGGCTGAGAGAAGCTACCCCTTGCCCAAGGTCAGGGGCAGCAACCAAGAGTGCCAGTCGACGACGGTGCAGGAGCCGCGGCGAGGAGCTACCCCACGTCCAAGGTCAGGTGCAGTGGCCGAGAAGAGCAACCCCATGTCCAATAAGTGGAAGCTGCACGGCGCAGGAGGGCTGAGAGGAACTATTCCACGTTCAAGGTCAAGAGGGGCGGCCTGAGGAGACAACCCTCATCCAAGGTAAGGATCTGCAGCTGCGCTTTGCTGGAGCAGCCATGAAGAGATACCCCACACCCAAGGTAAGAGAAACCCAAGTAAAAAGGTAGGTATTGTGAGAGGGCATCAGAGGGCAGACACACTGAAACCATAATCACAGAAAACTAGCCAATCTAATCACACTAGGACCACGCCCTATCTAACCCAATGAAACTAAGCCATGCCGTGTGGGGCTACCCAAGACGGGTGGGTCATGGTGGAGAAGTCTGACAGAATGTGGTCCACTGGAGAAGGGAATGGCAAACCACTTCAGTATTCTTGCCTTGAGAACCCCATGAACAGTATGAAAAGGCAAAATGATAGGATACTGAAAGAGGAACTCCCCAGGTCAGTAGGTGCCCAATATGCTACTGGAGATCAGTGGAGAAATAACTCCAGACAGAATGAAGGGATGGAGCCAAAGCAAAAACAATACCCACTTGTGGATGTGGCTAGTGAGAGAAGCAAGGTCTGATGCTGTAAAGAGCAATATTGCATAGGAACCTGGAATGTCAGGTCCATGAATCAAGGCAAATTGGAAGTGGTCAAACAAGAGATGGCAAGAGTGAAGGTCGACATGCTAGGAATCAGCCAACTAAAATGGACTGGAATGGGTGAATTTAACTCAGATAACCATTATATCTACTACTGCGGGCAGGAATCACTCAGAAGAAATGGAGTAGCCATCATGGTCAACAAAAGAGTCTGAAATGCAGTACTTGGATGCAATCTCAAAAATGACAGAATGATCTCTGTTCGTCTCCGAGGCAAACCATTCAATATCACCATAATCCAAGGCTATGCCCCAACCAGTAATGCTGAAGAAGCTGAAGTTGAACGATTCTATGAAGACCTACAGGAACTTTTAGAACTAACACCTAAAAAAGATGTCCTTTTCATTATAGGGGACAGGAATGCAAAAGTAGGAAGTTAGGAAACACCTGGAGTAACAGGCAAATTTGGCCCTAGAGTACAGAATGAAGCAGGCGAAGGCTAATAGAGTTCTGCTAAGAGAATGCACTGGTTATAGCAAATACCCTCTTCCAACAACACAAGAGAAGGCTTTACACATGGACATCACCAGATGGTTAACACTGAAATCAGATTGATTATATTCTTTGCAGCCAAAGATGGAGAAGCTCTATACAATCAGCAAAAACAAGACTGGGAGCTGACTGTGGCTCAGATCATGAACTCCTTATTGTCTTATTTATAGTATTTCCTTATTATCCTTTGGATACCAGAAATCTGTAGTGATAGCGTCCTTTTCTTTCCTAAGATTGGAAAGTAATTAGCTCTTCTCCTTTCCCCTTTATCAGTAGTGTTAGGTGTATTAGAGTTCTCCAGAGGAATGTGTCCAACAGGATATGTAAATATAAAGGAATTTTTATTTAAGAAGTTTATTCACACATTGTGGGACCTGGGAAGTCTGAAATCTGTAGCAGAGATCAACAAGCTGGAAACCCAGGTAACTGTTGGTGTAGTCTGAAGGCAGTCTGGAGGTGGAATTCGTTCTTCTTGGAGGACCTCAATCTTTCCTCTTAAGACCTTCAGCTGATTGGATGAGGCTCACCCACATTATGAAAATTAATGTTTTATTCAAAATCCTCTAATTTAAATGTGAATCACATCTAAATATTTTTAGATAACATCTGGAGAGGTGTTTGGCTAGGTATCAGGGCTTAGCAAAATTGACATATGAATTTGCTATCAGGTTATAAATTTGTCCACTTTAAATAATACAGTGCTGGTTTGTATGTGTGTGTGCTTTAATTTCACACGTTCCTTGTCTTTTTTTTCATCCCACACTGTATGATCTATTCATTTTGCTGCATGTATGTCTAGTTCATTGATTGTAACTCTGTTATGATACCACATTGTTTGTATTTACCTTCTTTTTACTTATCTGGTCCCATAGTGATAGACTTTGCCTCTGTATTCTTAGTAAAACACACAAGTGTAGCAATGAGCTAAGCAGAAATTCTCCTCAGATAAATACCTAATCGTGACTCTGGACAGTAGATCGTATGCATGCTGAAGTCCATAACAACCTGTAAAATGTATCTCATGAAGAGTTATACCTGCTTACAATGTCATATTCAATGCAAAATAAATTGTCTTCTCTCATATTGTGGCCAGTATTGGTACTGACTTTCTAACTTTCAATAATCAAATGCATATAAATATCTAATCATTGTGTTATTTACATTTACCTAATTAGTTGTGCAATAATCATTTTTTTCATATATTTGTGAGCCATTTGAATTCACCTTCTTCTCTGACAGGTTTTATACTAAATTTCTTAACTTTTTTCTTTATTGATTTGCATGGGTCATATTTTAGATATTAAATTTTTGTCATTTTTAGAACAATGCCTGATAGGTTTTTTGAACAATACTAGCCTGTTACTCAAATTCTCAATGCTGCCCTTTTTTGAATAAAATCCTTAATTTTGATGTGTTAAATTACTCATTCTTATTTTATGGAATGTCTTTTAAGCTCTAATCCCCTATAGTTTTACTTTTCCTAAAGCATCCCTTTTTAAAATTTTCCTAAAGCATCCCTTTTAATATGGTCAACAAATTTATTTTTCTTGCACAGTGAGTTTGCTGTCCCTAAATCATCATATTCACTGCTTTAAATTAATGTTTTGTTATTTTTTTTATTTTATTTATTTTTTGGGGGGGCTTTTTCTTTTTTTTCTATAATTAATTTTTATTTTTTAGTTTGTTTTGCTTTACAATACTGTATTCGTTTTGCTATATATCAACATGAATCAGCACAGTGAGTTTGCTGTCCCTAAATCGTCATATTCACGGCTTTAAATTAATGTTTTTTTTTATTTTATTAAATTAATGTTTTAATAGCATAACAAAATATAAAAATAGACAATTCATAAATGTTTAAAAGCAAAAGTGAAGCTAACATGTGAGGACAATTGTAGCAATTAAAAAAGGGAATGTAGTTTCTAAACTTCTTAGTTATTAGTTGGATAATTATTTTCCTAAGGAGCAAATGCTAATCTCTTTCTACTTTATATCTTTCCACAAAAGATAATCACATCTTAGTTTAAAATGATGAAAATTGGTTTAAAAAATGAGTTATTTTAATGATAAAAGTGATAAAATATAAACGACAAAATGTAAGGTAAAGGGCAAATTTGAATTGCTTTGTATATATTGCATATAAGAGATCTATTTAGGATTTTATTTACTGACATAATTACTTTGGTTCTTCATTTTAGTGTTTTTCCATGGATCCAGACTTCAGAGAAGAGAGTTTAATACATCTATTTGGGTAAACTTTCTAATGCCTTAAACTCCTTAAGTGAAACTTAACATTTTACATGTAGCTCAATTCCCCAGACATCTTTTAGCCTTGCTAATGGAGTTATTTACCTACATAAACCAAGCTCAAAGTTGGAAAGTTTATAAGAATCAGAAACTTAAATAATACGATCTCACTACCTATATTATTGGCAGGAAACTGGAGTAATTCTATATAAAATCAGATTTTTAAAAAAAGATTTTATCTGAAATACACAGTAATGAGGAAAAGGTATTTCACTTCAATTATCTGAATAATTGGCTCCATTTGCCTCCTCACTTTGTTAGTTTAGACCATACTAACACAAGAGAGTAAATTTATGATAATAGAATTTTGAGAGGAAAAAAAAGCAGGATTTAAGAGATTTAAAGAGTGTCATTAATTGAAATACTGCAATCCCCAAAGAGCTAATCTTTTCAGAGACTGCATTTTTTTTCTTTCATGATATAAGTAAAACAAATTTATTTCACTGCTTGAGGTAGGAAAAATCGTCCCTAAAATTCAAAGTAAGCTCATTTTAGTGCTTAGTAAAGCCATAAGGAGTATTGTCAATTAATAAACATGTCTCTATCATGGGACATCATGGAGAAGCCATAATATAAAATTTACCCTGGGATCAAGTAACTGGCCTGACTTTGGGGTTCACTAGGTGATTAATAATGAATGAGTTAACTGTACTGGGTGGTCCCAACTTAAAACACTCTTTTGTATTAACCATTTTATATGAAGAAACTGAATTGTTTCAACTTACAAACTAGTGTTGTGGAGCTCTCCTAGTAATACTTACTAATTGAACAGTAGATGAAATCATATTAACAAGGGAAGCAAGAGGAAGAAAAAAGCTTCATTGCCTTCAAAAGAATTTACAATCTAATGGTGGGCAAAGATGGAAATAATAGAAGGGAGCGAGCAAAGATGATGGTAAAGATAATTGCTAAAATTGTGTGTGGAATTAGTCAAAGCGGGAGCTATAAATTAAAACATTTGAGCTGCACTGTGGCAAATAAATGCTCTCACAGCTGGACTGTGGGTAATAGAGTCTATCCTTGGTTAGACCAGGAAAGCACAGAAGTCCACTAAAAAGGCCATCTTTAAATTTTGTTCTATCAGCAGAGTCCTTGGTTAAGTGCCCCATTCTTCTGAAAAAACTAATACTAAGGTATAAATTTGGGCTTCCCTGGCTACTCAGAATCTGCCTGCAGTGCAGAATTCAGTTCGACCAGTGGGTTGGGAAGATCCCCTGGAGAAGGGAATGGCTACCCCACTCCAGTATTCTTGCCTGGAGTATCCCCATAGACAGAGAAGCCTGGCAGGCTACAGTCCATGGGGTCTCAAAAAATCAGACATGACTTAAATGACTTTCACTTCACTTCAAGGTATAAATTATCTGTGCCAGTGGAAAACAGTAAGGTATAAATTATCTGTGTACAGCCCTGGTATATCTAGGAAGGAAAAACCTCAATAGAGCTTAGAAATATAAGGCTTCAAGAAATGTCTACTACACAAAAAGGAGTTATTTATAACTGACTTCAAGCAGAGACAGTTGGATTGGAGCTTGCTCATCTAGTTCCTGATGACACTGTGACTTCATGACAAATAGATGGGGAAACAGTGGAAACAGTGGCTGACTTTATTTTGGGGGGCTCCAAAATCACTGCAGATGGTGACTGTAGCCATGAAACTAAAAGATGCTTGCTCCTTGGAAGAAAACTATGAACAACTTAGACAGCATATTAAAAAGCAGAGCATTACTTTGCCAACAAAGGTCCATCTAGGCAAAGCTATGGTTTTTCCAGTAGTCATGTATGGATGTGAGAATTGGACTATAAAGAAAGTTGAGCACCAAAGAATTGAAGCTTTTGAATTGTGTTGGTGGAGAAGACTCTTGAGATTCCCTTGGACTGCAAGGAGATCCAACCAGTCCATCCTAAAGTAAAACAGTCCTGAATATTCATTGGAAGGACTGATGCTGAAGCGGAAACTCCAGTAGTTTGGTCACCTGATGCAAAGAACTGACTCATTGGAAAAGACCCCGATGCTGGGAGAGATTGAAGGCAGGAGGAGAAGGATGAGATTGTTGGATGGCATCACCAACTCAATGGATATGAGTTTGAGTAAGCTCTGGGAGTTGGTGATGGACAGGGAAGCCTGCCATGCTGTAGTCCATGGGGTCAAAAAGAGTTGGACATTAACTGAGCAACTGAACTAAACTGAACAGACACTGTGAACCTCAAATATGAACTCTAGTTTCACTGGCAATCCCTCTAAGCTTCAACTACTTTCATTACCAACAGAAAACATATTCTCACAGTTGTGTAATTGTGTAATCTCTTTTACTTATAGGTAAGGAAGGTATTCATCAGGAGAGAAAATATTCGCAGTAGGAACTACTAAAATGCAGTTTACAACAAGGGACGTATTTTTGACACCATTCTAATAGTTCTAAGTCTAAACAGGTTGCAGTCCCATCCCATGCCTTCGAAGACTTCATTTAAACAAGAGCATAATGAAGCCACCTTGTCAAGTTCATAAATGTGTGCAGAAAGAAGGAACTAGATCCAGTAACTATGGATTAAGGCACATGAAAGTGAAAACTTGCTAGGAAATCTTGATCATAATGCTACACATCATACAAGAGTCTATGCTCCTTACATCTTTTATATGTTACTTTTTTTTTAAGGTTTTTTTCTGAACTTTTTCTTTTATATATATATAAATTTATTTATTTTAATCGGAAGTTAATTACTTTACAATATTGTATTGGTTTTTCATACATCAACATGAATCCACCACAGGTATACACGTGTTCCCCATCCTGAACCCCCCTCCCTCATCCCTTCCCGTACCATCCCTCTGGGTCATCCCAGAGCACCAGCCCCAAGCATCCAGTATCATGCATCAAACCTGGACTGGTGGGTGATTCGTTTCATATATGATATTATACATGTTTCAATGCTATTCTCCCAAATCATCCCACCCTCTCCCTCTCCCTCAGAGTCCAAAAGACTGTTCTATACATCTATGTCTCTTTTGCTGTATCACATACAGGGTTATCATTACCATCTTTCTAAATTCCATATATATATATATGTTAGTATACTGTATTGGTGTTTTTCTTTCTGGCTTACTTCACTCTGTATAATAGGCTCCAGTTTCATCCACCTCATTAGAACTGATTCAAATGTATTCTTTTTAATGGCTGAGTGATATTCCATTGTGTATATGTACCACAGCTTTCTTAGCCATTCATCTGCTGATGGATATCTAGGTTGCTTCCATGTCCTGGCTATTACAAACAGTGCCGCAATGAACATTGGGGTACACGTGTCTCTTTCAATTCTGGTTTCCTCGGTGTGTATGCCCAGCAGTGGGATTGCTGGGCCATAAGGCAGTTCTATTTCCAGTTTTTTAAGGAATCTCCACACTGTTTTCCATAGTGGCTGTACTAGTTTGCATTCCCACCAACAGTGTAAGAGGGTTCCCTTTTCTCCACACCTTCTCCAGCATTTATTGCTTGTAGACTTTTGGATCACAGACATTCCGACTGGCAAGAAATGGTACCTCATTGTAGTTTTGATTTGCATTTCTCTGATAATGAGTGATGTTAAGCATCTTTGCATGTGTTTGTTAGCTATCTGTATATCTTCTTTGGAGAAATGTCTAGTTCTTTGGCCCATTTTTTGATTGGGTCATTTATATATACAGAAAATATATGTTACTTTGAGTGATGTTCTCAAATGTTTATGACAGAGCTCTTTGACATCCCAAGACCGTATTATTTCTGCCATCTGACATTCTCCAGAACTTTTCTTCTATTACACATTAGAAAGTATTTACTGTTTGCAAAGCCATGTAAAGAGCTTTCCAGGTCATGCTAGTGGTAAAAAACAAAACAAAACAAACAAACAAACAAAAAACGCCTGCTAAAATGCAGAAGGCATCAGAGACATTGGTTTTATCCCTAGGTCAGGAAGATCCTCTGGAGGAGGGCATGGCAACCCACTCCAACATTCTTGCTTAGAGAAACCAATGGACAGAGGAACCTGGCGGGCCATAGTTCACAGGGTTGCAAAGAGTTGGACATGACTAAAGTGACTTAACACACATACGCAAAGCCATGTAAAACTAGATGCTCTGTGCTCAGAAAAGATTATCTCTATTATTTTTCAGTACCCAACCTGAAGGTAAATCCTTTTTTGAAAGCAAAATATGCAAACTGGCAGCCCAGAGTTCCTATGTGCTAACACCAGCCAACAAACCCAGATGCAACAATTTGCTGAGCTGAGTCAGAGCTAAACCCTTTTAGATATTACACCTGCCCACTGGCTTTTCACCTTCCCTCCTATTGTCTTGTGTCCTCCCAAAGATAGGCTCAAGTACTAACCACCAGTTCCTGTGAATGTGACCTTATCTGGAAATACGGTGTTTGAAGGTGTAAGCAATTTGAGTTGTACAGGATTAACATGGGCCCTGAATTCAATGCCTTGGATTCAGTGAAGTGTCCTTGTAAGGATAGAGAGGTTTGAAGGTGTAATGCTATATGAAGTGAAGGCCATGTGATGATGGACACAGAGACTGCAGAGACTCAGCTGCAAGTCAAGTACACCAAGCCTTTTTGGAAACCACTGGGACAGTAACAAACATTTCCAAGCCAACCAGGAATGAACCTGAATGAAGGCTAGCCTATAATTTTTGCAAGGTTCCACTGACATTTGACTCTTCCTTGGACCCTGTATGTCTTTCAGGTTCCCAACCTACGGTAAGGCCTGATGGCCAATCCTTGTCTTCTGAGCACTGAAAGGCTGTTAAAAACAAACAAAAACAACATCAACTCTGCCTCTGCTCTTTATTTCAGAGATTTAGGTGTTTTTTTTTTTTTTTTTGTCTCTTGCCCTGTGAAATTTCAGAATGCAACTTTCTTGAGAAATAAACCAGCCATATACTTAAGACCTTTTAAATCTCCTCCCCCTCATCATTGTCATCCTCTTTACAAGTGACTAGAGCATGTTCTCTATCCCCAGAAGACTTCTCTGTCCCTCAGAGTGTCTCTGTGTCTAAATAAAGCCTGAGTTTTTTAATCTCTTGCTTGCTTGACAGAACCAAATACTCCAGGAGAAAAGCAGTTGTAAATTATCAGCACATTTCTGAAGTCTCCCCTGCCTGGAATATTATTCTCCCTAATTCTTGTTGCTTTCGCACCTCTCTTAAAACTTTTAATATTTTATTTGTATTTTTAATCCAGTGTTTCTAGTTGTTTTCAGTGGCATTGTTCATCTGAAGCAAACTACTTCAGCCTACCCAGTGCTTTCTCGGTCCTATAATTTTTCTTATCAAAACAGATAGATAGATAATTCCAGATTTTTGTAGATATATTAATAACTTTACTCATTAATTCATTTCTCAAACATGTTTTGAATTGTATACTATGTACCAAGGATTGTATTAGAACTGAGAATGCATCTATATTTTCGGTTTCAAATTAATCACATTCAAAATGGTGCTGATCTTTTTGCCAATAAAAGCACCCAAATTCCCCATTTTTATCAGTATTTTCAGTGATTAATATACTTCTCTCCAGTATTTGAAAATTTAATTTAATTTATTTGGGCCAGTAATTATTTGTTCAGCTCATTCTATGAGCCTGGCACTTTGCTCCTCACTTGTGATTCATCACAAAATAGACTCTATTCTCTTAACAGAAACATTGATTATCTTGAGTTGTATTTTAATAACCTTTAAGTTTGACCTGGATTTTTAGATTCAAATTTTCTCAACACAGGACAGCTCAGCAATATCCTCGATATTTTTCTGATCTCGTTTCTGCTAAAGCCTCATCAATTCTACCTTTTGTGAAGATATTTGACTGCTAAATTTCTTATCCCACTAGCCTTAACCATGCCAGACATCATAAGCCTTTCCACTACCTGTCTAGAGCTATCCAAAATTAGGCTCCTTCATCTGTTCTGGTTGCTCATACTTCATTATTTTCTTTCATTTTCTAGATATCTTTTGTTAAGTTCATTATTTCTTACCTGAAGTTGTTTCTGTGCCTACTTAGTTAACCCATTTGATGTTTCTTATGAGATATTTTTGGTCATTTATGAGTATTTCAGAATATGGATTTTATATAGAAATGGATTGTCTATAGAAATATTCTCTACTACAGAAAGAGTTGCAAAAATTAAAATAAACTTATGATTGGGCAAGGACTATATTCACAGATCCTATTTCTAACATAAATACCAGAGTCCAAAAAGAGATATCTGCAATTTAATGATCATTCAAAATGTATTGCTTTAACTTGACTCATCAGAAATAATTTATACTCATCTGCTGGGGAATCATCAGTATGCTTTTCTCTGCTTCTGTTTGTCCTTTGAATATAGATTTGATTTTTAGAAATATACCAAAAGAATTTAGAATATGCTAATTAAGGAAATCCAATCTCTTTATCTTTTCATATGCATTTATGAGTCTAGTAAAACCTGAGTCATTAGTAAATGTCAGGGAATGCACTAGGCAAGATGAAAATAGTACCTTCCTGTCTTCTAGCTGCTTACTATATATTTTATGAAAGAAAAAAGTGTTAGTCACTCAGTTGTGTCCAACTTTTTGAGATCCTATGGACTGCAGACCGCCAGGATCCTCTGTGCATGGGATTCTCCAGCAAGAATACTGGAGTGGGTTGCCATTTCTTCTCCAGAGGATCTCCCAAACCTAGGGATTGAACCCAGGTATCCTGCATTGCAGGCAGATTCTTTATTGTCTGAGCCACTATGGGGGCTATACTGAAGAAAAACTCACTAAAATCAAGTGTTTGCGAAGACACACAGGGATGACTTGGCAAACATGTAGGCAAGCACCAAACAGCTTGTAGGGATGACACAGGAAGTCCTCAGAATAGGGTATTAGTCAGGGTTCTCTAGAGAAGCAGAACCAGTAGGACAGACAGATATTGCTATTGTTCGGTTGTCCAGGCATGTCTGACTCTTTGTGACCCCATGGACTGCAGCACACTAGGCCTCCCTATCTCTTACCATCTCCCAGAGTTTTCCCAAGTTCAGATTCATTGCATCAGTGATGTCATCCAGTCATCTCATCCTCACTCTATCCAGTGTCTCTAGCACTGGGAGAAAGAGAAAGTACACCCAACTAAATGCAGAGTTCCAGAGATAGCAAGGGGAGACAAGAAGGCCTTCTTCAGTAAACAATGCAAAGAATTAAAGGAAAACAACAGAAGGGAAGAGACTAGATATCTCTCTAGGAAAACTGGAAATATCAAGGGAGTATTTCACCGAAGGATGGGCACAATAAGGACAGAAACAGTAGAGTCCTAATAGAAGCAGAAGAGATCAAGAAGAGATGGAAAGAAAACACAGAAGACCTGTACAGAAAAGATCTTAGTGACCTGGATAACCACGATGGTGTGATCAGACACCCAGAGTCAGACATTCTAGAGTGTGAAGTCAAGTGGGTTTAGGAGCCACTGCTGTCAATAAAGCTAGTGGATATGATGGGATCCCAGTAGAACTATTTAAAATCTTAAAAAATGATGCTATCAAAAGGGTGCACTCAATAAGTCAGAAAATCTGGATAACCCAACACTGGCTACAGACTGGAAAAGGCCAATCCTCATTCCAGTTCCAAAGAAGGGCAGTACTAAAGAAGGTTCAAACCAGCGGACAATCATACTCATCATCCATGCTAGTAAGGTCATGCTCAAAATCCTGCATGCTAGGCTTCAGCATTACATGAACCAAGGACTTTTAGACATCCACGCTGGGTTTAGAAAGGCAGAGGAACCAAAGATTAAGTTGCTAACATTTGCTGAATCATAGAGAAATCAAGGGAATTAGAGAAAAACATCTACCTCTGTTTCTTGACTACACTAAAGCCTTTGACTATGTGGATCATAACAAACCGTGGAAACTCTTAAAGAGATGAGACTACCAGGCGATCTTACCTGCCTCCTGAGAAACCTATATGCAGGTCGAGAAGCAACAGTTAGAACCTTGTATGGAACAACTGACTGGTTCAGGATTGAGAAAGGAGTACAACAAGGCTGTTTGTTATCACCATGTTTATTTAACTTATATGTTGAGCACATCATGAGAAATGCCAGACTGGATGAGTTACAAGCTGGAATCAAGACAGGCAGGAAAAACATCAACAATCTCAGATATGTGGATTATACCACTCTAATGGCAGAAAGTGAAGATGAACTAAAGAACCTCTTGATGAGGGTGGAGGAGCAGAGTGAAAAAGCTGGTTTAAAACTAAACATTAGAAAGACTAAGATCAAGGCATCTGGCTCCATCACTTTAGAAGTAGAAAGGGAAAAGGTGGAAGATTTCCTTTTCTTGGACTCTAAAATCACTACAGATGGTGACTGCAGCCATGAAATTAGATGTCTGCTTCTTGGCAGGAAAGCTATAACAAACTTAGACAGCATATTAAAAAGTAGAGATATCACTTTGCCAACAAAGTTCCATATAATCAAGGCTATGGTCGTTCCAGTGGTCAGGTACAGTTGTGCGAGCTGGACCATTAAAGAAAGCAGAGCACTGAAGAATTGATGCCTTCTAACTGTGGTCCTCAAGAAGGTGCTTGAAAGTCCCTTGGACAACAAGAAGATCAAATCAATCTTAAAGGGAATCAATACTAGATACTCATTGGAAGGACTGATGCTGAAGTTCCAATATTTTGTCACGTAATATGAACAGCTGACTCGTTGGAAAAGTCCCTGATGCTGGGAAAGACTGAGGGTAGAAGGAAAGAGAGCATCAGATAGGTATTACTTCATTGAAACTTATTAAAAGGCATTGGTCATGTGATAATGGAAGCTGAGAAACCCCAAGATCTTTAGGCAGCAAACTGGAGATCCAAAAGATCTGATGATAAGTTCCAGTCTGAGGAGAAGATTCATGTCCCAGCTCAGATTATCCAAGTCACATCCTGTCTCTTATCTAGGTCTAGCTCTGCATAATGGATGAAAAGGGTGCTGTGTAACATTTGTTGGTTGCTATGCAGATAGTGTGGGGCACTTATAATTATAAAATAGCTATTTTCCTTCATGAGTTTTATTCTAATGAGAAACATGTACTATAAACTTCAAAAAAACACAGAACTTAAACAACAGGTATGGTTAATGAAAGATAAGATGCAAACAGAGAGGAAATGATAGATGATAAAAATGATGTAGACAAATAAGTATCATAGCTAGGCAGCTTTCTGCTAAGTTAGTCAGAGAAAGAGTAGTTTTTAAGAGGGGAAATGGTTCTTCAGGAAATAAGTACAGTGGCAATTTGCCAACAATAAAATGAGCTGTATAAATATGTTCTCTGAAGGCTCATGGTATCTTCTGGACTCTGGGGAACCAACAAGTTTAGTTATAGTTGTAGGTGTTTAGGGATGTTACAAAGCAGAAATGAGTTTTCAAAAACCAGGCATCAAGATTTCTCAGCGATGGAGTGGTGAGATCTCTAGAAGATTCTGTCTCCTAGTAATTGGAATCCATCTACCGAAAATTTCTAAGTGTGTAGGGAGCAGGACTAGACCAAAAATCTGCAACTATGGCCAGTGGCCATATCCAGCCCATGGCTGGTTTTTGTAAATAAAGTTTTATTGGAACCCTGCCACATTCATCCACTAATGTATTGCCTTGGCTGCTTTCATGCTACAATGGCAGAGTTGAGTGCAACAGAGACCATATGGCTCACAAAGTCTAAAATATTTACCTTCCACACCTCTGAAATAAAAGTTTTCCAAGGCCTGGACTAAATAGAAGAAATCCAGTTTGAACACAGATTGTTAAATATGTGAATGGATAAATATATAAGCGTATAAAAGATAGACAGGAAATAGCATAAGTGCATAATTACTGAAAACATTCTGAATCTGAGTCCAGTTAAACTGAGGTTCTAGATAAGAACTTACACTAGCAAAATTAGATCATGTATTTATTAACTTGGAGAAGGCAATGGCACCCCACTCCAGTGTTCTTGCCTGGAAAATCCCATGGACAGAGGAGCCTGGTAGGCTGCAGTCCATGGGGTCGCTAAGAGTCAGATACGACTGAGCGACGTCACTTTCATTTTTCACTTTCATGCATTGGAGAAGGAAATAGCAACCCGCTCCAGTGTTCTTGCCTGGAGAATCCCAGGGACGGGGGAGCCTGGTGGGCTGCTGTCTATGGGGTCTCACAGAGTCGGACACGACTGAAGCGACTCAGCAGCGGCAGCATTTATTAACTATTGTCCAGTACAGACCTGAGTCCTTATGAAAATATATATAATAAATGGAACACACAGTTCTTTCCTTGGAGGAGCTTCAGTTCAAATAAGAAACAGAAAGAGAGCAGTATGTAACAAAATATAATAAAGCTCTGAATATGGTTCAGCTAAGTTGAAGTTCTGCAAAATTATGCAATTCAGACTCTGATCAAAGAAAGAAAACAAAAATAGGAAGTCAGGAAAACTAATTACTTGAAAATTGTTCAGCCTCTGTTCCAACATGGATATCATGTGCAGCATAACCTAAAATGTTTGCTTGGACCTAACAGTATAATTTGAACTGCTTTTAAACAGAGTAGCAAAATCTAAATAACTTGAGAAAACTGCTCCAGGTGGGATATTTTGTTTCTAAGTTCATATCATCAACATTTCTTGGTCTTTTATGTGTTTTCCTGGCAGATCCACAAGGGAACATGGCCTCTAGATACAGTAGTTTGCAAGCCCAGATTGCTTACTGCTTTGTTTAATGCTTCTTTTTAATAAGTCCAATTTCTTCCTGTTCTGGATTTTTGTGTAATCATTATGAGTAATGGATAAAATTATGAACTTCATTCAGAAATTGCCATAAATTTTCAACTCTTGTATTTTCCTTAAATGAATTTTGCTTTACTTCCTCTATCTTGTAGTTGGTCACTAAAGGGACTTTATGAATCATTTTTAAAATTATAAATGGAGTTCATAGAACTCTATAAAAATTACCTCATAAATGTTTAGATAATTAACTCTGGCTTAAAAAGTGTGCTATAAATTGCCTTGCTTTACTATGCAGTACATTTAGCCAATTCTTTTCTTAAAATGGATTTTTACAACATGGACTGAGTTGCTTGAGTCATTATGTTCATTTGCTTGAATGTTACATCAGCACTGGCAAAACCACTGACTATGATTATAAGGAGAGTGAGAACTGGATATAGGTATTGATTAATCAGCAATTATTATTATTATTCAGAAAGATATTATATGAGAGTTTCACTTTATGTTATACACCATGGATTTAAAAATCAAAGTTAAAAATATGATGTGTTTTTTCAATCATGTGTGTTTTATGAGTATAAAAGTAATGAATGCTTATTATAGAGAATTTGGAAAATTTTTAAATTTGTAAAGAAAAATACTAGAATATCATCATCCATAACACTAGCATTCATAATAACCACCATTGACATTAAGATGAATTGTTATTTTTCTTATTAAAACATATAAATTTAAAGCCATATCTAGAAATATACAGAGAGACATAAATATATTTTATTTTATAAAACTTGAATATATTTTGCACCTAATTTTATCTTGATTTTTCACTTAATTTTTGCCATCTTTGGTAATGTAATTTTTCATGATTGCATAAAACTTCCTAGTTTGAATAAAGCATGCTTTAAGGTATTCCAGTTTCCCCAACTATCCTTAATGTTGAAAGCAACATTTACTATAAAAAAGTCTGAATTTCCCTTATCATCATCTAGTATGTTTATCCATGCTTTGTTTTTTATGGGTCTTTGTTAAACAACTTTATTGAGATAAATAGCATAAAATTTAGCATTAAATTCACCCTTTTAGAGAATACAATTCATTTATTATTAGTACATTCACAAAGTTGTACAATCATCACCTCTAATTTCAGATCATTTTAATCACCTCTTCAAAATTCCTATACCCATTAATCATCACTTCTCACTCCTCTCATGCCAGCATCGAGTAAGCGCTAATCTACATTCTGTTTCTATGAATCTGACTTCATCAGTGCAGCTCTAGTGTAGTAACAAGGGTTTACAGCTGAAAGAACTGCAGGTCTCCAATCCTAAGACAAGAGCGTCTCTAGAAAAATCAAAGTCAAAAAAAGAGACAAAAGCAATGATGCTAGAGAAAATTTTCAAATCTGAAACCAAAGTACAGCAAGTACTATATACAGTCTAATTCCTAGCCAGATAAACATAAAACCTCATACCAAAGGCTTATCTACATCAGTTTCTTTCACTCAACTTATTATGTCTGGCTTAGAACAAAATATTACAATGCATGCTTAAAGGCAAAAATAAAGTAATAAAATACAAAACAAGCATCAGATTGAGATAAAGTAGACATTTTGGAATTATCAGATCAGGAATTTTAAAATAATTATGCCAGCAAATTTGGAAAACTCAGCAGTGGCCACAGGACTGGAAAAGGTCAGTTTTCATTCCAATCCCAAAGAAAGGCAATGCCAAAGAATGCTCAAATTACCACACAATTGCACTCATCTCACATGCTAGTAAAGTAATGCTCAAAATTCTCCAAGTCAGACTTCAGCAATACGTGAACCGTGAACTTCCTGATGTTCAAGCTGGTTTTAGAAAAGGCAGAGGAACCAGAGATCAAATTGCCAACATCCGCTGGATCATGGAAAAAGCACGAGAGTTCCAGAAAAACATCTATTTTTGCTTTATTGACTATGCCAAAGCCTTTGACTGTGTGGATCACAAGAAACTGTGGAAAATTCTGAAAGAGATGGGAACACCAGACCACCTGACCTGCCTCTTGAGAAATCTATATACATGTCAGGAAGCAACAGTTAGAACTGGACATGGAACAACAGACTGGTTCCAAATAGGAAAAGGAGTACGTCAAGGCTCTATATTGTCACTCTGCTTATTTAACTTCTGTGCAGAGTACATCATGAGAAATGCTGGACTTGAAGAAACTGGAATCAAGATTGCCGGAGAAGTATCAATAACTTCAGATATGCAGATGACACCACCCTTGAGGCAGAAAGTGAAGAGGAATTAAAATGCCTCTTGATGAAAGTGAAAGAGGAGAGTGAAAAAGTTGGCTTAAAGCTCAACATTCAGAAAATTAAGATCATGGCATCTGGTCCCATCACTTCATGGGAAATAGATGGAGAAACAGTGGAAACAGTGTCAGACTTTATTTTTCTGGGCTCCAAAATCACTGCAGATGGTGACTGCAGCCATGAAATTAAAAGACGCTTACTCCTTGGAAGAAAAGTGATGACCAACCTAGATAGTATATTCAAAAGCAGAGACATTACTTTGCCGACTAAGGTCCGTCTAGTCAAGGCTATGGTTTTTCCTGTGGTCATGTATGGATGTGAGAGTTGAACTGTGAAGAAGGCTGAGCGCCGAAGAATTGATGCTTTTGAACTGTGGTGTTGGAGAAGACTCTTGAGAGTCCCTTGGACTGCAAGGAGATCCAACCAGTCCATTCTGAAGGAGATCAGCCCAGGGATTTCTTTGGAAGGAATGATGCTAAAACTGAAACTCCAGTATTTTGGCCACTTCATGCGAAGAGTTGACTCATTGGAAAAGACTCTGATGCTGGGAGGGATTGGGGGCAGGAGGAGAAGGGGACGACAGAGGATGAGATGGCTGGATGGCGTCACTGACTCGATGGACATGAGTCTGGGTGAACTCCGGGAGTTGGTGATGGACAGGGAGGCCTGGCGTGCTGCGATTCATGGGGTCGCAAAGAGTCAGACACGACTGAGCGACTGAACTGAACTGAACTGAACTGATGCTTAATATGCCAAGAAAGCTAACAGAAAAAGTGGACAACATGCAAAAAGAGATGGGCGATGGAAGCAGAAAGAATCAAAAGAAAATGATGCAAATCAAAAGCACTGTAACAAAACGAATACCTTTGATGGACTCACTAGTAAACTGTACATGTTTTAGGTAAGAATCAGTGACCTTGAAGATATATTGATAGATAATTCAACACCCTTAAGTGTGGCACAACTATATAAGTCCTAATATATGCATAATGGAACACCAAATGGCGAAGAGAAAGGGGAACAGAAATATTTTAAATATCTGAAATAAAAATGCCTGAGAATGCTTCAAAATTAATGACAGGCATGAAAGCACAGATCCGAGAAGTTCAGAGAACACCAAGCAGAAAAAATAACCAAATTTCTACATCTAGGTATATCAGCATATGCGATGTAGAAAATTAAAGACAAAGAGAAATCTTGAAAAAAGTGAAAGGAGGGGAAATCATTACCAAGAATAAGAATCATATCTTTTTTTCAGAAAGCATGCAAGCAAGAGGAGAGTGGATGGGAATATTTAAAATCTTAAAGGTGAAAATTTTCCAATCTAGAAATCCAAAGAAATTATTCTTCAGAAATGAAGGAGAAATAAATTATTATTTATCAGGCAAACAGCAATTGAGGAAATTTGTCATTAGTAGAGCTGCCTTGAAAGAAAGATTTTTCCCCAGAGAGAAAGAATATGATATAGATAAGAAATTGAAAACTACATAAAGAAAGAGCATCATAGAAAGAATAAATGAAGATAAAATTAATCTTTGATAGCACTTACTCTTATTTGATCTAATTAATATGGTTTGATCAAAATAATAATAGCAACAATTTACTGATTTATTATAACTATGGATAAATGAAAGGACAGTAATGTAACAAAGGATGAAAGGCAGGAAATGGGAACAGCAGCACTGCTCATGAAGTGGTATACTGTTAGTTCAAAGTGGACTTAGACTAGTTACAAATGTATATGGAAAACTCAAAAGTAACAATTCAAAGAAGTCTTAAAAGGAAGCACAATTTCTTTGATAATAGAAGAGAGAAAATAGAATTATATAAAATAATTAAAACCAGAGATGATGGTGAATAAAGCATGAAAGACAAAAGAAAAACAGGGACAGTGAATAGAAAACAATTTGAAATATGGTAGATATTAATTCAATTATATGAACTATCTAAATATACCAATTAAAAGATCGAGATTTCACAGTGGATAAAAACAGGATTAACGTATGTCGTCTACAGGAAACTTAACTTTAAATATAAAGACAAAGAAAGATTATAAGTAGAGCAATAGAGAAAGATCAACATTAACAAAAGAAAGATGGATCAATGCTAATCAAAAGAGAGCTGGAATCGCTATAATATTTTTGACAATGTAGAATTTAGAAAAGGGAAAATTATCTGTGATAAAGAGGTCAGTTCCCCAAGAAGACATCATGATCCTTAATAAGCACCTAAGAAGAGAGCATCAAAATACATGAGGCAAAAGCTTATAGAAGTGAGAAGAGAAATAGATTCACTTATATAGTTGGAGACTTCAACACTATTCAATCAGTAATTGACAAATCCGGCAGGCAGAAAATCAGTAAGGATTTAGTTGAATGGAACAGCATCATTAATCAGCTGGATCTAAATGACAGTTATAGAATTGTTGTTGTTCAGTCACTCAGTCATGTCTGACTCTTTTCAACTCCATGGACTGAAGCATGCCAGGCTTCCCTGTTCTTCACCATCTCCCAGAGGTTGTTCAAACTCATGTCCATTGAGTCAGTGATGCCATCCAACCATTTTGTCCTCTGTCATCCTCTTCTCCTCCTGCCTTCAATCTTTCTCAGCATCAGAGTCTTTTCTAATGAGTCAGCTCTTTCCATCAAGTGGCCAAAATATTGGAGCTTCAGTTTCAGCATCAGTCTTTCCAATGAATATTCAGGATACTCCATCCAAAATAGTAAAATACATATTCTTCTCAAGTTCATAATGAGCATTTACCAAGATAGACTATATTCCAGGCCATAAAGCACATCTTAACAAATTTCAAAGACTAGAAATCATACAATATTTACTTTCAGACCACAATGAAATTAAGGTAGAAATCAATAGCAAAAAGATAGCTGGAAGATCTCCAAATATTATGAGATTAAATATCACACTTCTGGGTGATACACGGAGAAATGAAGGCTGAACAGAAATGTTACAATATTTTTAGGCAAATAAATATTAAATATTTTTAGATAGCATATTCAAAAGCAGAGACATTACTTTGCCGACTAAGGTTTGTTTAGTCAAGGCTATGGTTTTTCCAGTGGTCATGTATGAATGTGAGAGTTGGACTGTGAAGAAGGCTGAGCACCAAAGAATTGATGCTTTTGAACTATGGTCTTGGAGAAGACTCTTGAGAGTCCCTTGGACTGCAAGGAGATCCAACCAGTCCATTCTGAGGGAGATCAGCCCTGGGATTTCTTTGGAAGGAATGATGCTAAAGCTGAAAGTCCAGTACTTTGGCCACCTCATGCGAAGAGTTGACTCATTGGAAAAGACTTTGATGCTGGGAGGGATTAGGGGCAGGAGGAGAAGGGGACGACAAAAGATGGGATGGCTGGATGGCATCACGGACTCGATGGACGTGAGTTTGAGTGAACTCTGGGAGTTGGTGATGGACAGGGAGGCCTGGCGTGCTGTGATTCATGGGGTCGCGAGGAGTTGGACACGACTGAGCAACTGAACTGAACTGAACTAAGGTAATATTTTAAAATGTTATTGTTTAGGTAAATAAAAAACAGCTTATCAAATTTTGTGAAAGTGAGAATTATAGCATCTGTCTTAATAAGCTAGGGAAAAAGAGTAAATTAAAACAAAGTAAACAGAAGAAAATAAATAATTAAAATTGACAGAAATCAATGAAACTGAAGAAAGGAAATCAATTATAGAAAATCAATGAAACCAAAAGCTAGTTTTTCTTAAAGAAAACTGATAAAATCATAGCCAAGCTAACCAAGGAAAAGAGAAGACAAATTGCAAATATCAGAAACTATAAAGGTGTCATTATTACTGATCCCATGAAGTTAAAATTATGTGTGTGTGTTAGTCACTGAGTTATGTCCAATTCTTTGTGACTCCATGGACTGTAGCTCTCCAGGCTCCTCTGTCCATGGAATTCTTCAGGCAAGAATACTGGATTGGTTAACCATACCCTTCTCTAGGGGATCCTCCCTGACCCAGGGAATCTTCCCTGATCCAGGGATTAACTCAGGTCTCCTGCATTGCAGGTAGATTTTTTACTATCTGAGCCACCAGGGAAGCCCTTTAAAAGGATAGTAAAGGAATATTACCAATAACTTCATAGCTATAAATTTGAAAACCTAAATGAAATACACCAATTTCCTGACAGACACAATTTATCAAAAGTTGCACAAAGGAAAAATAGGTAATCTGAATAAGTCTATACCTTTTAATAAAAGTGAATCAATAGTTAATAACCTTGACAAAGAAAGCATCATGCACAGATTAGTTCACTGGTGAATTTGACCAAATGTTAGTGGAATAATGACGCCAATTCTGTACAATCTGTTCCAGGAAACAGAAGCAGAGGAAATATTTTCTAAAGCATTCTGAGACCAATATTATCTTAATACCAAAATCAAGTAAAGACATTAAAAGAAAGGAAGACCACAGATGCATATGCCATATGAATATGGACATAAAAAATCCTTAAGAAAATATTAGCAAATTGAATTCAACAATGTGTAAAAGTAATTACACACCAGGACCAAATGGGGTATACGCTATGCATACAAAACTGATACAACAATCAAGATAACTTAATGTAATCCTCCACACCAACATTACAAGGAACAAAAATCATGCAATCCTATCGGCAGAAGCATAAAAAGCATTTGACATAATTCAACACTCATCCAGGATTTTTTTTTTTAACACAGCAAACTAAGAATAGAGGAAATTTTTCTCAACTTGATAAAGATTATCTATGAGAAACCAACGTACAGTTACCATTATATTTAATGATGAAAAATGAGATACTTCACCCTAAGACTGATTTCCCCTCTAACTACTTCTATTCAACATCATACTGAAAGTCCTAGCCAAGGCAACGTGACAAAAAAAGTATACAGACTGGGACGGAAGAAATAAAACCATGTTCCCAGATGCCATGACCATGTGTGTAGAAAATCTCAAAGAACTGACAAAAATAATCTCCTGTAACTAACAAGCAATTATAGAAAGGTTGCAAAACACATGGCTATTTCATAGTTAGAATACATATTCACTTAAAATATACTAAATGCTTCTGCATTCCAGAATATGTCCTGGGGATAGGAAGGCAACTAGGACACAGTTGGTACATTTAAGGAGTTTGATATAGTTATCAAACTCTAAGTGGCAAAGAAATATGCTGAGAAACATTCTTAAAAAACAAGATATCCAGTCCCCATGACTAGCAACTCTGAGTTTATAGGGCCAATTCAGACAGTCCTCAGGTTTTATAAGTACACCTATATGGCAACCTAAGACCTTCTTCTAGAAACACTGGTCTCAGGGTACTTGTGCATATGTGTGCATGCTCAGTTGTGTCTGACTCTTTGTGAGGGCATGGGCTGTAGCTTGCCAGGGTCCTTCTGTTCATGGGCTTATCCCAGAAAGAATACTAGAGTGAGTTGCCATTTCCCCCTCCAGAAAATCTTCCCAACCCAGGGACTGACTTGTATTTCCTGCAGCTCCTGCATTGAAGGGTGGATTCTTTACCACTGAGCCACCTAGGAAGCCTGATATCAGGATAGGTGGTATGGAAACTAGGAACAAGAGAGAAGGCATGCAGTAGGTGAGAATTATGATACAGACATGACCTCAGAGTTGTATAAAACTGACACTTTATTCTAGGTAGGTGGCTTCCCACAGTACAATTTGAATAGATTAAAATTTCATTCATAACCCTGAGGTCGGGTAACTGAGTCATACTGAGCATATTTTTTTGCACAGGGTGCTGTGAGGATACAGAGGGCAACTAGCTGCAAGGAAGGGAAGACTTCCCCAAAGACCTAAGGAATTATCTATCCAAAGAAAGAAAAGAGGAAGGCTATTCCAAAAGAAAGTACCGCTTATAAAGGCCCAAAAGGAAATATACATGATCTTACAGGGAGCTAATAATTCATTATGGAGAAAAAATACTGAAATGAAACCTAAAGTTGGTCAGGAAATAATTATGAATTGTCTTGTATATGGTATATTAAGGAGTTTTGGCTTCATAGTGAGTTCAAGGTGGGTCAAAAAATATTTTTAAGCAGAAGCATGAGTCTCAGATTTCTGCCTTAAAGGGGTTACCATTTGGAAAACAGATTAGCAAGACATAACTTGGGACTTCTGCAACTGTAGCTTGATGGGTTTTTGAAGCCTGCCTAAATAATTGTAGGAAGAAAAGTTTCTAATTTGAATGCCACTTAAAATTTCTTATCCAGGGGGCCAGCGTGAGGAATCCCATCCGTGATCCAGCAATTTATAACTTTACTCCCTGTGTCATTCCTTCAATGATTCCTGAAAGGTAGAATCTATCGTTATTTTTGTCACTTGAGACTTCCTGAGATTTTGATATTTACTAATTTCACTCCCTCTAATGATCATGTGTATTACTCATTAGGATAACATAATACTTGTTAATAGTCAGCAATAAATGAGGTGATATATTTGTCTGCGTGTGTGCATGCTGCCTCTTCACTCGTGTCCAACTCTGCGATCCTATGGACTATATAGCCCGCCAGGCTCCTCTGTCTATGGAATTCTCCAGGCAAGAATACTGGAGTCAATTGCCATGCCTTCCTCCAGGAGATCTTCCCAACCCAGGGACTGAACTCATATCTCTTATGTCTCCTGCACTGGCACATGGGTTCTTTACCACTAGCACCACCTGGAAAACCCAATGAATTTGGCTCCATATAATAAAAAACTGTCATCACGATCACTTCCTAAGTGGTCCATATGCTTACAGCACCTCATGGGGAATGCAAAACCCCAGAAGAGAAGGCTACTTCCTTGCAAAATTAAGCATAATCAAAAACTTAGGACAAACACTAAATAAAGATAATTCTTGATATCATATATCAAATGGGTGAGTGATAACAGCAACAAGTTCTTTAGATGCTTCCACATGTAGAGTAAGGACTGGAGAAAAGGCTGCTGCTTGGGAGAGGTCATCTCCCCAAGACCTTGAAAGGAAGACAAGTGAAGAAGAAAAAGGGTAATAGCAAGAAGAGGCAGTCTGACAGGGAAGACTAGTGACACCTTTAAAGTTGTTTCTATCAAAACTACTGAACATACTTCTTTGCACTGTTTTCTTTCTTATTCCCCATTACTCTCTCACAGATGATGTGTTTGAAAGAATAGTTTGTGTGTGTGTGTGTGTGTGTGTGTGGTGTGATATCCACTGGTTGTTTTAACATGAGGTAGCAAAGAGTCGGACATGACATTCACTTTCACTTTTCACTTTCATGCATTGGAGAAAGCAATGGCAACCCACTCTAGTGTTCTTGCCTTGAGAATCCCAGGGACCCGGGAGCCTGGTGGGCTCCCATCTATGGGGTCGCACAGAGTCGGGCACGACTGAAGCGACTTAGCAGCAGCAGCAGCAGCAGCAGCTGAACTGGAGAGGAAACAAAGATGCAACAAAAATTCAACAAGATTTGTCCTTTCTGAGCACTTTTCTTTTTAAAACTCATTTTTGTTTCCAAAATCTTAGAACACAGAGCCTAGTGGGTGGTAGATATTTAACAAAACGCCCTTTGAATAAATGAATGAAGCCAAGAGTTATTTACAAGAAGTTTCATAATGAAAATTACTATAAACTTAAAACCAAATTTCAAGTGTATGAGGAAATATCTGTGAATAAGAACATATTACCTTAAAAGCTTCTTTAAATACAAGCAATATTCAAGAGAAAGTGAAGGTGTTGGTTGCCTAGTGGTGTCCAACTCTTTGTGATCCTATGGACTGTAGTCTACCAGTTCCTCTGTCCATGGAATTTTCCAGGCAAGAATACTGGAGTGGGTTGCCCTTCCCTTCTCCAGGGGTTCTTTCCAACCCAGGAATTGAACCCAGGTCTGCTGCATTGCAGACAGATTCTTTACCATTTGAGCCACTGTGCTTAGTTGCTCAGTCATGTCCAACTCTTTGTTACCCTATGGACTGTAGCCTGCCAGGCTCCTCTGTTCATGAGGATTCTCCAGGCAAGGACACTGGAGGAGGGTGCCATGTTCTCCTTCAGATCTGAGCCACTTAGGGAAGCCCTAATATTCAAAAGAGAATTGAAGAATTATTCCATTATTTTAAGAGAGACTCCAAATTATTTTGCTATTCACTTTAAGGTTGGTTATTTTTTAAACCCAGATAATCTTTTTTAAAAATTAAAAAATTATAGCAAAACTAACCAAGAGAAAAATGATCAGAGATGTGTATCAACAAGCAAATAACCATGCAAACAAGAGGTTACTAAAGCCTTATTTGAAAGCTGAACTCATTGTTCTTGAGCAAGCCAATTTCCCTTACACAGACCCAGTTCTTTTCATGAACTCATCCTCCTTCCTCTCTGCTTCCTGCCCCCAAAACAACTTAGCTAGAAGCTGGCGCTTCATTGTAACCAGAATCCCAATTTGCACACACTGGAATGTACTGAAGTATTACAGGTCTTTCATCTTATTTAAGTACTGAGCTTGGGTTTATATAAATTCATAATTGCGATTCCACACTTCAAGAAAAACATAAACAAAATTAGAACTTCTGGACAGCAATGATAATAAATGTTCAAATGGTGCCCTACAGATAAATCATATAGATACAAGATTTCAAACATCAGCCAGTGTGTGGTTCCAAGTCCTTTGAAAAGAAAGAGTTTCTCTGTGACAAGCTGATGTTAACATTTTAATTAATGGGAAGAAGTACAATAAAAAACAATTATTCGCTATTAAATTTTTCTAAATTAAGTCACATTACACTTATGTTTAAACTATATTTTCCATTAATAAATTTACGTTAAGTTATAGATGTAGCTTTCACGGTGTTGATATTTATATCACTCACTAAAGTATTTTCTGAAAATGGCACTTTCTCTAAAGTGCAGACTGCTGTAAACTTTACGTTAACTGAAATACTTAAATACCACTTCAAGGTCATGAAGTTGATTCTCATAATAGAAAGTTCTTTTGTTAATTTTTACGTACAAATTTAGGAGCGCAAATTGCATATAGCATTCTGGTTCATGCCCTGAGTACCCCAGTGGCAAGAAGGAACTCTTGCTTGATGTATCTTTATTGTTTCTCTGCCACTGTTATGGCTACTAAAAGGTCAGCCAAGCTTATGGCACCAAAAGGTCATTTTTGTTATTCTAAAGAGAGAAGTTTTGACATATGATCTATTATGAAGGGAACAGAGACACTAACCGAGGTACTGTAACCCTAATCAGCCACATCTTTTATTTCTTTAAAAGAAAGGAAAGGGGGGATTCTTTTGCTTTTAATCCAAAAAAGAAAAAGAAACCTTTTAAAAATATCCAAATATAAAAGGAGTGAGTTACATTCCCTGTGGCCCACTTAACTAAATTTATAATTTTGGTGAGAAGAAATTAGTCATCTAAATTACAGCATTTCAGCTCATCATTGCATTATTTCTTTAGCTTTTATCAATGATCCATGTTTCTATTTTTATGAAAATCAGTTCTTAGCTTGAGGAAAGCATATTTCAAAATGACAGGCTTATTATGAAAGAAAAGGAAGTCAGTTATTTTTTTTACAGCTATCTTCTCCATTCTAAGGCCAGGGACCATGCAAAACTCTGAACCTGGATCCATGAGAAACCACTTTAGTGGCCATAATAACATTCTTTACAAACAACAAAATGACACATCAATAAGGCAAATCCTGAACTCCTACAGTTGTAATTGTTTTATATACAGATAATACATCTATATGGAGAGATAGATAGATAGATACATAGATATATACCTGAGAGAAAATTTCATGGGTTTAGTTTATTGATGAATTAATGGTGTTACTACAATCTCTAAGCATCCCTGAGAAAACAGCCTTAATCTGGACTCTGAATAGACTTTATCATATAGGAAATCTGTGATGACTGGAAAAATACAAGACTTACGTTAGTGGGAACAAGTGTATAGTCTCTGTCAGATTTTCAAAAGGAACTATCACAGAATCCAAGTCAAGAAATATTAGCAGCTAAGCTGTGATATGGAGGGCAGAAATTCCTGGAGAATCCAGTGTGCTCCCAAGGAATTTTTTTCTTTCATTCACAAAAAGGGTATCTCCTTGAGTAATAAAAATAGCAAAATTTATAGCATGATTATTTCAGGATAGACACGTG
This sequence comes from Aepyceros melampus, assembly GCA_006408695.1. Taxonomy (NCBI): domain Eukaryota; kingdom Metazoa; phylum Chordata; class Mammalia; order Artiodactyla; family Bovidae; genus Aepyceros; species Aepyceros melampus. Next base: position 129,562 of record SJXQ01012511.1, read on the forward strand.
CTGAGTGCTTAAATTTTGCTTCATAAATTATCTGTAAACATTTCACATATTATCTTACAACAACTCTGGCAGTTAAGTATTATGATCACCCATATTTTAAATGAGAAAATTAGAGGTGAATTCTTACAGCAATACTTGAATAGGATATTTAGAACCTACTTTTCAAACACTTTAAGCAGATGAACTTTTTCTTCCAGACGAAAATTAACATAGGACCATAAGCAACAAATGCATGAGAACATAATTTATATGTAAGCATTTTTCCTAAGTTTTAATATGTAAAGTCAATCAATGAGAATGTATGTATGTATGATATCATAAGTGAAACGAATCGCCAGTCTAGGTTCGATGCAGGATGCAGGATGCAGGATGCAGGTTGCTTGGGACTGATGCACGGGGATAATCCAGAGAGATGGTGTGGGGTGGGAGGGGGGAGGTGGGGGTCGGGATTGGGAGTTCATGTACACTCGTGGCTGATTCATGTCAATGTATAGCAAAACGAATACAGTATTGTAAAGCAAAACAAACTAAAAAATAAAAATTAATTTTAAAATTAAAAAAATGAGAATATTAAGGTTATCTTCAACACAAAAATTTCTAAGTAGAATTTTTTTTTTTTTAATTGTGGTGCTAGTGGTAAAGAACCTATCCGCCAATGTAGGAGACATAAGAGATGCGAGTTTAGTCGCTAGGTGGGGAAGATCTCCTGGAGGAGGGCATGGCAACCCACTCCAGGATTCTTGACTTTGTAATTCCTTGGACAGAGGAGCCTGGTGGGTTACAGTCCATCAGATCACAAAGACTCAAACATGACTAAAATGACAGCATATATTCACGCATTGCAGAGACTGCATATGTAACTAGGAACTGCTTATATCAGCTTTAACATCTAATTACTGTGTTTTATTTTGGATTGCATCATATAAAAACAATCTTGTGTCACATAAACAATTGCAAATTGCAACAGCTTTTTAACAACCTATCCTGAAGCTTTGTGGTATTCTTCAATTTAACTCATGGAAAGACTAAAAAAGATAGAAAATTGTTTCAATGTTAAATCACTAAAATTGTCCAACATCTGCTCTCAATCTTTTTTTTTTTTTTTTTTGGCTCTCAATCTTTAACTGCAAAAATTTCAAGTTGAAATTAGTTAATGAGCAGTTGCTTACCCATTTTAAATTATCATTCTTTGGAAAATAATTTTCAAGTGTATCTTTTATCCATTTTGTGTTTATCAATGTCAGTTTCTAAAGCTAACCAAATCATTCTATCAAAGTTTCTATATATATATATATATATATAAATATATAGTTTTAATTTCTAATAAAAACTTTAAGAGTCTGTTTTGATTGCTTATACTTTGTCTTCAATTTTCAGTATGTACAATGACATTGATATATGGCTAAATGGAACTTCTTCAGCTTACCCTAAATATTAGAAAGATATACATGATCAGGAAGGCATGCTATATTTGAGCTAATTTAGTTACTGAAGTTTGTTAGAAAACAGGATTACTTCTTGTCTCATTTGAAATATTTGCAGTAACACCTTGCCATGGAATAGTCAATTTCCATTTTTATAAAAATGAAAGTTTTAAAATATTGCTGTATCACTAGCAATAGCTCTGAAAAATCTGCAATTGAAAGATCAAATCTTAAATATACTAATTTTTATGACACTTATGAAAAGTGATGCATTTTCAAAACTACTAGATTTATCTGTGTATTAAATGAAGATTTAAAAAAAACCACCCTAAATATGGGAATTCCTTGGGAATCCGGTGGTTAGGAATCCATCTGCACTTTCACTGCCAACAGCAGTAAGCTCCTACAAGCCATGTGACCTGGCAAAATAAACAAATAAATATTTTCCTGCAACACCTTTTAGAAAACCTGCTATTCCTAAATTCCTTATCTTCTGTCACTACAGCCATCATTAGATCTTTGTCAGTGTATTTAATGTTGCAACAAAACTTTGTTATTTATATATTTACATACTTTTCCAATGTTTTATAAGTTAAATACTTTCTTTATATTGTACTTGCTATATATTGTACAAAACTTATTGGAAAATCTGCAATAATCCCTCCCATTGCCTAGTTATATTGTTAAGATTTCATGTCCTATTAGACTTCTGTTTACTAATATCTTGGATGTGCACTCTAGGATTGGCCCTAGATTATATCATGAGACAATAGTACCAACTATATTTTCATCATTGCCTGTCTACCCTCATGAGTATTGCAATATCTGTAGTGGAGACTTGATGAATGCTTTTCCTAATAGTGTGTGATTCTACTTTACATATAATGAATTAAGTTGTTTTGAAAAAAAATCCATGATACATTTCAATGGACACTGTTAAACTTTGTTGCACAAACTTTTTTAGTACTATGTTCAACATATTCTTAAACTGACACTATTATTTTATGCTTGTTTATACTTCAAAATGATTTAACTGGAAACATAAAGCAATTTTGTAAAATGTTATCCTCCATTTAAAAATGAGCCGATGGAGACTTCTGTGTCTTCAGTTCATTTTGTGTGAGTTTTTAGAAGATTGCTTAATTGGATGCTGGTTAGTATAGATTATAATAGCTGTGTATTTAGCTGATATGTATAAATATGGTCTCACTAGTCACTTCATTTTTCAACCAAAACTATCTAATCAAATTGATTATTTAATTTCTTGTTTTAAACTTCCTCTTTTAAAATATATAGTTTCAAATAATACAATTTCACTTTACTTTGAATCCATGTAAAATTTTAAAATTCAAAGTGAATGCAAAAGCATACCAATTTTAACTCAAACATAGAAAAAAGACAAGTAAAATCTAAAAGTAAGTTTTGTGCTATCACTATCTGAGATTATTAGGGATATATGACATTGTGTATATACAGAATAATGGCCAACTTGTCATAGTCAGCACTGGTAAAAATAAATATATTTTTTGAGCACCTATCATGTGCTATGATTGTGCTTCCTAACAGAGATAAAACAGGCAACAAAAAAGAACAGCGTAGGCTCTCATCTTGAGGATTTTAATTTAAATCAAGTGTGTGTCAACCTATGAACTATCTTCATAGATTATTAAAAAGGATTTTTCATATCTTTCTTTCAAAGCTCAAGTGTGGTGGCCGCCTCCGCCGCCTGCACTCAAGTGCGGCGGCCGCCATAAACTGTGGAAAATTCTTCAAGAGATGGGAACACCAGACCACCTAACCTGCCTCTTGAGAAATCTGTATGCAGGTCAGGAAGCAACAGTTAGAACTGGACATGGAACAACAGACTGGTTCCAAATAGGAAAAGGAGGACGTCAAGGCTGTGTATTGTCAACCTGCTTATTTAACTTCTATGCAGAGTTCATCATGAGAAACGCTGGGCTGGAGGAAGCACAAGCTGGAATCAAGATTGCCAGGAGAAATATCAATAACCTCAGATATGCAGATGACACCACCCTTATGGCAGAAAGTGAAGAGGAACTAAAAAGCCTCTTGATGAAAGTGAAAGAAGAGAGTGAAAAAGTTGGCTTAAAGCTCAACATTCAGAAAACAAAGATCATGGCATCTGGTCCCATCACTTCATGGGAAATAGATGGGGAAACAGTAGAAACAGTGTCAGACTTTATTTTTGGGGGCTCCAAAATCACTGAAGATGGTGACTGCAGCCATGAAATTAAAAGACTCTTACTCCTTGGAAGAAAAGTTATGACCAACCTAGATAGCATATTCAAAAGCAGAGACATTACTTTGCCGACTAAGGTCTGTCTAGTCAAGGCTATGGTTTTTCCTGTGGTCATGTATGGATGTGAGAGTTGGACTGTGAAGAAGGCTGAGCACCGAANATATTCAAAAAGCAGAGACATTACTTTGCCGACTAAGGTCCGTCTAGTCAAGGCTATGGTTTTTCCTGTGGTCATGTATGGATGTGAGAGTTGGACTGTGAAGAAGGCTGAGCGCGGAAGAATTGATGCTTTTGAACTGTGGTGTTGGAGAAGACTCTTGAGAGTCCCTTGGACTGCAAGGAGATCCAACCAGTCCATTCTGAAGGAGATCAACCCTGGGATTTCTTTGGAAGGAATGATGCTAAAGCTGAAGCTCCAGTACTTTGGCCACCTCATGCTAAGAGTTGACTCACTGGAAAAGACTGTGATGCTGGGAGGGATTGGGGGCAGGAGGAGAAGGGGACGACCAAGATGGCTGGATGGCATCACTGACACGATGGACGTGAATCTGAGTGAACTCTGGGAGATGGTGATGGACAGGGAGGCCTGGCATGCTGCGATTCATGGTGTCGCAAAGAGTTGGACATGACTGAGCGACTGAACTGAACTGAACTGACTGACTGATGGGACCAGATGCTATATTCTGCGTTTTCTGAATGTTGAGCTTTAAGCCAACTTTTTAACTCTCCTCTTTCACTTTCATCAAAGGCTCTTTAGTTCTTCTTCTCTTTCTGCCATAAGCATAGTGTCATCTGCATATCTGAGGTTATTGATATTTCTCCCAGCAATCCTGATTCCAGCTTGTGCTTCATCCAGCCCAGCATTTCTCATGATTTACTCTGCATATAAGTTAAATAAGCAGGGTGACAATATACCACCTTGATGTACTCCTTTCCCGATTTAAGTTCATGGTTCACGTACTGTTGAAACGTGATTTGGAGAATTTTAAGCATTACATTACTAGCATGTGGGATGAGTTCAACTGTGTGGTAGTTTGAGCATTCTTTGGCATTGCATTTCTTTGGGATTGGAATGAAAACTAATCTTTTCCTGTCCTGTAGCCACTGCTGAGTTTTCCAGATTTCCTGGCATATTGAGTGCAGCACTTTCACAGCATCATCTTTTAGGATTTGAAATAGATCAACTGGAATTCATCACCTCCAGGAGCTTTGTTCGTACTGATGCTTCCTAAGGCCCACTTGACTTCACATTCCAGAATGTCTGGCTCTCGGTGAGTGATCATATCATCATGATTATCTGGGTCGTGAATATCTTTTTTGTTCAGTTCTGTGTATTGTTGCCACTTCTTCTTAATATCTTCTGCTTCTCTTGGGTCCATAACATTTCTGTCCTTTATTGTGTCTATCTTTGCATGAAATGTTCCCTTGGAATCTCTAATTTTCTTGAAGAGATCGCTACTCTTTCCCGTTCTGTTGTTTTCCTCTATTTCTTTACATTGATCGCTGAGGAAGGCTTTGTTATCTCTCCTTCCTATTCTTTGGAACTCTGCATTCAAATGAGTATATATTTCCATTTCTCCTTTGCTTTTTGCTTCTCTTCTTTTCACACCTATTTGTAAGGCCTCCTCTGACAGCCATTTTTCTTTTTTGCATTTCTTTTTCTTGGAGATGGTCTCGATCCCTGTCTCCTGTACAATGTCACAAACTTCCATAGTTCATCAGGCACTCTATCAGATCTAATCCCTTGAATCTATTTCTCACTTCCACTTATAGTCATAAGGGATTTGATTTAAGTCATATCTGAATAGTCCAGTGTTTTCCCCAACTTTCTTCAATTTAAGTCTGAATTTGGCAATAAGGAATTCATGATCTGAGCCACAGTCTGCTCCTGGTCTTCTTTTTGCTGACTGTATAGAGCTTCTTCATCTTTGGCTGCAAAGAATGTAATCAATCTGATTTTGGTGTTGGCTATCTGGTGATGTCCATGTGTAGAGTCTTCTCTTGTGTTGTTGGAAGAGGGTGTTTGCTGTGACCAGTATGTTCTCTTGGCAAAACTCTATTAGCCTTTGCCCTGCTTCATTCTGTACTCCAAGGCCAAATTTACCTGTTACTCTAGGTGTTTCTTGACTTCCTACTTTTGCATTCCAGTCCCCTATGATGAAAAGGACATCTTTTTGGGGTGTTAGTTCTAGAAGGTCTTGTAGGTCTTCGTAGAACCATTCAACTTTAGCTTCTTCAGCATTACTGGTCGGGGTGTAGACTTGGATTACCGTGATATTGAATGGTTTGCCTTGGAAATGAGATCATTCAGTTGTTTTTGAGAGTGCATTCAAGTACCACTGCATTTTGGACTCTTTTGTTGAGTGTGATGACTACTCCATTTCTTCTAAGGGCTTCCTGCCCACAGTAGTAGATATAATGGTCATCTGAGTTAAATTCACCCATTCCAGTCCATTTTAGTTCACTGATTCCCGAAATGTCGACGTTCACTCTTGCCATCTCCTGTTTGACCACTTCCAATTTGCCTTGATTCATGGACCTAACATTCCAGGTTCCTGTGCAATATTAGTCACTCAGTCGTGTCCAACTCTTTGTGACCCCACAAACTGTAACCCACCAGGCTTCTCTGTCCATGGAATTCTCCAGGCAAGGATACTGGAGTGGATTGCCATTCCTTTCTCCATCGGATTTTCCCAACCCAGGGATTGAAGCCTGGGCTCCTGCATCACAGGCTGATTCTTTACCATTTGAGCTCAGGGAGGTGCCCCCTCTGTTGTAGTTGTTGATTTTTTGTCACTATGAAATCTAATTAAGCTTTTGAACTTTTGTTTTTTTATTCAGTCACATTTTTTATTGTTGGTATAACCCTCTGCCTCTACGTTGGGCTTTTGCAGTTCTGTGGAGTTTTCTTTCTTTTTTTTTTTGTTTTCTTCTCTTTTTTAATTTAATTTTTTAATTTTTTAAAACCTATTATTATTTTTTCTACATTTATTCCTTTCTTTGCTTTTCCTACTGTTCTTTTCCCCATGCAGTTAATCTTTAATGTATATAAATCTTCTTCATGAAGCTCTATTTAACTTTGCATATCTATCCTTTCTTTCTTTTCTTTCTGTCTTTTTTTCTCAACATATTTGTTATTTTTATTTTCATTGCTTTATTCCCCAATTGGCACCTTGCTTTAGTTTTGTTTTCCAGTTTGTGCTTTAGTTAGTTTCATTCTTAACTGGTAGATACAATTCTTGGTTTCCTTTGTTCACTGGGTCAATCTACCGTGCTTTATTTTTGTTGGACTGGTTTGACTTTGCTTATGGGTATATATGTATCTACTCCATTATTTTAATTATTATTTGCCTGATTTTGTAACTGCCATTTGTCTGGGGTTCATCTTTGGTTTCTCATTTTGGTTATTTGTTTTAGTCTCACTTAATGCCACAACAAAGCACTTGTGGAATCTTTGTTCCTGACCAGAGGCCAAGACCTGAGCCTTTGGAGTGGGAGCACTGACTCCAAGATCCTCGGCCACCAGAGAACTAACCCCAGGGAGTATCAGATAGAACTCACACAAACGAAATCACTTGAATATAAGACCCAGCATCACCCAACCACCAGTAGAACTCTGTGCAGGAAGCCTCGTCTAAACCACAAACAAAACAAAAATACAAACCCAGTCATCAACAGACAGGATTACCACCTCACTCAGCCTTGCCCATCAGAGGAAAAACAAACAGAAAAACTCAGCACAAATGTAGGAGACAGGAAGAATAAAAGAAAACCAGGCCTCAGCAAGGGCGCAAAAGAAATTTATAGTTATTATAAACTGAATCCTATAAGGCATGAGACCCTTGGAACAAGTCCAGAAGGAACAGTTCATAATCTTAAAAACAATATATGATCCTGGGGTTGGAAAACCGACCCAGACGGTTTCCCAACTGGTGTCTCAGAGTCACATGTTTTACATATCTGGTGGAAAATTTATAGATAAAAATATTAGTCTTAGTTACTGATTTGTTATTGATTACTCTTTCGTACTCAGTGATTAATGATCACTTTGTTCTTTGGCCCTGAAGCCAACATGAGTTATAGCTTAACTCCCTGCACATTCTTTCCTTCAAGGCTGAGAGTATAATAAAACTGGCTTGGATTCAGTTTCAGCACCTTCACCTTGGAGCAGTGTTGGTCCCCAGATCCTCGCTTTTCACTGAATTCTTGTGTCTTGTTTCTCATTCTCCCCAGTAAGGGGCTTTCGGAAACCCTGCTTGCCGAGCGGGTCTGGACACATGGCTCCCGAACAGGGACCCGAAAGTGAATCCAGCCTGCCTACACTCCTAGCAGTGGAGAACGCGGGGAAATCTGGCCAGCTCGGCAGAGGGCACACGAGGGAAGTACTTGGTAAGTACACCCCTGCAGATTTGTCAATCAGGGTAACAGTGGGGCAAAATCCTTCTAAGCATAGTGACTATCAGCTCAGTTCATTCGCTCAGTCATGTCCAACTCTTTGTGACACCATGAATCACAGCACGCCAGGCCTCCCTGTCCATCACCAACTCCCTGAGTTCACTCAGACTCACGTCCATGAAGTCAGTGACGCCATCCAGCCATCTCATCCTCGGTCATCCCCTTCTCCTCCTGCCCCCAGTCCCTCCCAGCATCACAGTCTTTTCCAATGAGTCAACTCTTTGCATGAGGTGGCCAAAGTACTGGAACTTCAGCTTTAGCATCATTCCTTCCAAAGAAATCCCAGGGCTGATCTCCTTCAGAATGGACTGGTTGGATCTCCTTGCAGTCCAAGGGACTCTCAAGAGTCTTCTCCAACACCACAGTTCAAAAGCATCAATTCTTCGGCACTCA
>SJXQ01012512.1:0-16081 GCA_006408695.1 Aepyceros melampus
CAATTAAAAAAATAAAATTCATTACATAAGTTGCCTTTATAATTATTATTGTTTTGCCAAATTTAGAGGCTAAAAATGTGCAGGCCTCCTCTATTCTATTTACTCCTGATAGTATATAAATGTATCTAATTAAATACAAAGGAGCTTCATCAAAAGGCTCTTCCTACAAGTCAAGATGTTTCAAAACTCATAAATTTTCAAAATTAAATCCAGGACATAACTGGATTTAATTTTAATCTGTTCAATTCCTTCTCAGCTTTAATAGAGGAAAAGCCAGAAAATGTGTTGTTTTCAACAAATACAATTCACTAAAATCTTCAAAAGTTGACATTTTTGGCACTCCATTTGTTTTACCGTCTGATTAAAGATTTTTCAACTGATTTTGGAAAATAAGTACAGCTGAGACTTATTGGACTGATTTACCAATAAAGTTCCAGAACATTGTAGGAAACTAAGATTGATTTACAAAGGTAGTTCTTCAATGTTTTAAGTCATTTCCCAAGTCTAAACAATAATGGGCAACTGTATTATTTTTGCTAGGGCTGCCCTAGGAAAATACCTCAGACCGGGCAGTTTAAAAAACAAAAATTTATTTTCTTGCAATTCTGGAGGGTAGAAATTCAAGATCAAGGTGGGTTGATTTCTTCTCAGCCTCCTTTCCTTGACTTATAGATGGCTGTCTTCCTCTGTGCTGATATGGTCTTCTCTCTGTACATATCTATGACCAAATCTCCTCTTTTTATGCGAACAACAGCTATATTATATCAGGGCTCACCTCAAGACCTCATTTAACCCTAATTGCCTCTTTAAAGGCCCTGTCTCCAAATAGCCACATTCGAGGGGCTGGGGGTTAAAGCCTCAACATATGAATGGGGGTGGGGTGGGGCAGACAGTTCAGCCCATAAGAGCAGCAGAGAGAGGAAGCACACACTGCCAGGTCATGCTTTGTAGGACATCACCCACCAAGCTCTTCTCTATTTCATTGTCTAGAATGTATTCTCCTTATACCTCTACATACCTAGTCCCTGGTATGGCCTGTGACCCCTCCAAGGTATAAGTGGAAGCCACAGAAAAACAGAAGCAGGAAAGGACTTGCTTGTTATTGTTTAGTCACTAAGTCCTGTCTGACTTTATGGTACTCCATGAAATGCAGCCCACCAGTTCCTCTGTCCATGGGATTTCTCAGGCAAGAATGCTGGAGTGGATTGCCATTTCCTTCTCGAGGGGATCAAACCCAATCCAGGGATCAAACCTGCATCTCTTGCATTGGCAGGTGGGTTATTTACCACTGAGCCACCTGGGAAGTCCCTAAGGACTTGCTTGCTTTGTACCACTTTAACCAGGCTTTGACTCTTTGGCAGATATTTAAAGCCAGTTATCTGGGCTCCATGGTGAATGAGCAAAGCTAATTCTTTTTCTTGGGGCGCATCTCTGTGGCTGTTTCCCTTCACAGAATGCTCTTTCCCCAGGTCTTGGAGTTAAAGCTCCCTTCACTGAGGTCCATGCTCAGAGAGGCCCTGCTGACTGGGTTACCCAAAATATCCAGGTCCACCTGCCATCTCCCCTCTCTCAGCTTTCTCTTTTCCCAGTCCTCTCTCCACCTATAATCCTTTCATATGTCTACCTCTTTATTGCCAGTCTTGTCTCTTTAGAATGGAAGCTCCTCAAGGCCAGCGTTTGTGACCATTTTCTTCATTATCTATCCTCAGTACCTACTACTACATGCTTGGCTACAGTATATGTTCAAGAAATGTTGGAGGGGCTGAGTGAGTGAATTCATAAACCTGCATCTCTTGCATTGGCAGGTGGGTTATTTACCACTGAGCCACCTGGGAAGTCCCTAAGGACTTGCTTGCTTTGTACCACTTTAACCAGGCTTTGACTCTTTGGCAGATATTTAAAGCCAGTTATCTGGGCTCCATGGTGAATGAGCAAAGCTAATTCTTTTTCTTGGGGCGCATCTCTGTGGCTGTTTCCCTTCACAGAATGCTCTTTCCCCAGGTCTTGGAGTTAAAGCTCCCTTCACTGAGGTCCATGCTCAGAGAGGCCCTGCTGACTGGGTTACCCAAAATATCCAGGTCCACCTGCCATCTCCCCTCTCTCAGCTTTCTCTTTTCCCAGTCCTCTCTCCACCTATAATCCTTTCATATGTCTACCTCTTTATTGCCAGTCTTGTCTCTTTAGAATGGAAGCTCCTCAAGGCCAGCGTTTGTGACCATTTTCTTCATTATCTATCCTCAGTACCTACTACTACATGCTTGGCTACAGTATATGTTCAAGAAATGTTGGAGGGGCTGAGTGAGTGAATTCATGAGCAAATGAAGACTTCTCTATGTTACTGAGCAGAGAAGGCAATGGCACCCAACTCCCGTACTCTTGCCTGGAAAAGCTCATGGACAGAGGAGCCTGGTAGGCTGCAGTCCATGGGGTCACTAAGAGTCAGACATGACTGAGCGACTTCACTTTCACTTTTCACTTTCATGCATTGGAGAAGGACATGGCAACCCACTCCAGTGTTCTTGCCTGGAGAATCCCAGGGATGGGGGAGCCTGGTGGGCTGCAGTCTATGGGGTCGCATAGAGTCGGACATGACTGAAGCGACTTAGCAGCATATATTATTGAGAGGAGAGTTGGCATGTCGATATTGGGGAGCAATTTCTCTGACTCAACAGCTTTGGCATTGCCTGTGGCTTTGGCACACAGAGCGGCCAGCAGCTTGAGTGATGACAGTGGGGAACATGTGCTCTCAATAAACCACATGGCTCCTCTGTGTTGAGGACGTATTATCGGAGGAACCATCAGGGTGTGCTGAGGTCATCACAGGCCACCTTATCTAAAGAAAATATCTGAAGGAAGGATTCTGGAAAGTGGAAGGAAGTCCAAAAAACAGAGCCAAGACTTGGAAGCTCCAAAGGGCTTTCATGACCTTAATGTATTTCCTTTCTGGGTAAGATATTCTCCAACCACCTTGCAGGGGCTGGTCCATAATTTCTGCTTGAAACGGAATCCATTATGAATATGTATGTAGAAAACATTACAACTTTTAAACCGAAATAGGAAAAAAACATCTGGATTACTTGGCAATATATATAGAAGTCTGGCCTGATGATGAACCCCAGGCACTGTAATTTGGACTGTGTGAAGGGTGCGATTCATCACAATATCAATCCTCAGGGACAGAGTCAAAATCTGTATGAACGAGGAAGTCTAAAATCAGATAAGCAGCTGTAGATTTTCCTGGATTAGACCAGTCATCATCTCAGGTCTAAGGTAAACTTGAGCACTTTCCTCCCCACGCTAATATATTGATTAAGTAGATGCCAGGGCAATCATTTGGAACCCTGAGTGGTTGGGGCTCTTTGACTGACTACAAAGGGAGCTAGGAAAGCAGAAGATAGCTGTTCAGCTCCTCCAGACCTTGACAGTCAGAAAGCAAGGGCTTCCAACTATGTATGTTGCAGTGGAGAAGCAGGAAAGGAAAATTATTCCAGAGTTGGTTTTATTTTACCGTATTTTATTTTTGTAAATACTGTGGAAATGTGACATGCAGGAAAGCATGCAAATCTTAATTGTACGGCTCAACATATTTTCACATAGTGGATGCAAACACAGATCACATTGTGATCTGCAAACATGGCTTATGAAACTGCACACTGCACCAGAGACAGGCCCTCTTAGTGTCTCCCTCTTATCACTGCCCCCTGCCACAAGGGCAATCACCATGATGACTTCCAAGCGCATACATGTCTTTGACCCGTTCTTTTCCTCCGCATAATTGGAATCTCACACGTCTTCCCCTATGTGAGTAGCTCCCTCACTCAACACCAGAACTGCAAAGTTCAACTACATTTTGCAACTAAACCTCATCCAGTCTCGCTGTTTTCCACCACTGAAGACTACAGCAAGATTCATCCATCATCCCTCACATATGACCAGCTGGACGGACTGCTCCAGTTTGTGACCACTGCAAACAGAGGCTCCATGAACATCCACAGTTGTGTCTTTTGGTGAGCGTATCTGTGCAACTTAGTTGGGTATATACTTAGGAGCAGAACTCCTCAGCCACAGGCTCTTCTCAAACAGCAGGCTTAAGTCCAAACTCCATAGCACAGACCCCAGTGCCCTACATTCCATGAACCCGTTGTCAATACCAGACCCATCTCTCGTATCCCACTCTGCAATACCTAAAGACTGATTTCAAAAGATATCCCATCTCCTATGCCAAGGCCATTCATTCCCTTGCCTGGAATGCCTTTTTAATTTCTTGCCTAACAAACTTCTTCTGATTCTTCAAAGTTCAGCTTAATTATTAGTAAGCCCTTCCCTGAGGGGTGCTCTTAAAGGGAAGATGGCTAGAGGATCCATTTATGGAAGAAATGACTTGAGGCCACGATTGCAGCTCTCTGATAAGCTCAGTTTTTTTTATTTTTAAACTAATGCTTTAATTTTTAAACAAAATATTTTTTCATTAAAGAAAACTGAAACTAGACAGGAAAAATGTAGTACAGAAAAAAAAAAAAAACAAACCAACAGAAGTGCTGTTGCCATTACAGACTGCTTATGCACCATCATCCTTGTGCTAAAGTTCATGATGCCCTAGTAATCCTCAACATTTCTCAACAATATTACTGACTCTAGATAGTCATAATTTTCAGTGTCTACATAACATTTCTTGCATGGACATATTATAACTTGCTTAACTTTTCCCAGCTGGATTGTTTCCAAATTTTGTTATTATATGCAGAGTACCTACAGACACAGTATTTTGTCATGACTTCTATTTATTTCCCTGTGAGAGAGTCTTAGAAGTTGCTTATGCAGAACAGATAAGATTGTAAGACTCTTTATACATATTATCAGATTGCTTTACAGAAATGTTAGACCACTATTCCCACCTGCAATATGTTAGAGTTTGCTTCACATCACCTTAGCCAGAATTATATATCTTTAATTTTTTTTCACTTATTCTATTGGGTTTCCTTTTTGTAGCTTGCTGTTATACTTTAACTTCTTTATTAGTTCAGTTGAACCTTTTCCTTTATATGTTTGCTGGCTATTTGTGTCTCTGCTTCTATGAGCTAAGTTAGAATCAACCTGCCACAAGGTACAGAACTGAACACCAGTGAAGATGTTCAATAGTAAGAAGATTCATTCACTTCACTCAATGATCAAATTGAGCTACTGTATAAACTCTTACATAAGACTATCTGTCACACTGTTTAACTTTTAAGAAAACATGTTAAAAAACACATATGGAAGAACTTAATTCACTCAACACTAAATGATAGCCCATTATGTACCATTGCAGTGCCAGAGATGGTAGACAAGATAAATTAAACATATTTTTTGCTCTCAAGATGCTTACAAGTTAAAGCAAAAAGAGTGTAAAACAGATGTGTGGTAGAGAGCAGGAAACTCAGAGTTCACTGTGCACTCAGAGGACTGGATCCACCTCATTCCCATGAAGCAGAGACATCAGAAATAGGAAGAGATTTTGAGAGAAACTTAACAGGGAAGGAGTTGCAAAGAGTCAGCCATGACTTAGCAGTTGAACAACAATAGTAAGAGTTAGAAGGAGTTTATAAGGCAGAAAGATAAAGAGTAACCTTGTCTAACAGGTACAAGTTATTAAGGGATCCTCCTCTACCCTATGGTCCTACAGGAATAGGTCATATGCTAGGAGAAGAAGGTGCATTAGGAGGTTTTAAGAGCCAGCAGTGGTTAGTCTGAGGCCAAAATATGAAGTTTATACATACTGATAAGGAATTTGGACTTATGCTATTTTTTGGTATGGAGGCAACATTTCAAAACAAGAGACTATTATGATCATTCTTATTTTGCAGCTGAAAAACTGAGGTACAGAGAGGTTAAGCGATTGTTGTTAAGTTGTAATGTTAGGAAGTGAAGGAATTTGAAACCAGCTCATCTGACCCCTGAAATAGGATTTGGTTTTGTTTTCCACAATGTTATATAATTCTTCCCATTATTCCACTCATCCTCACCATGCCCACAGAAAGAAGGTCCTGGAGCTGTACTAGGTGCTAAGGACAGCAGGAGACAAGCCTGTTCTGTTTTCCATGTGCCTCGCACCCCACACCTGACATTCTCCCCCACCACATCACATCCTCAGCAAGAGAGGAAAAGCCACTCATCGGCCTGGCAAAGACCAAGATGTGGGAGATGATACAGTGGGTGCTGGGATCTCAGCATCCTTTGCTGCAGGCTCAGAAACAAAGAAGGTATTCATCAACAATAAGAATACTAATTACACTTCTATTTATCTTCTCACACGTTAGTATGGCTCCAAATACCAAAGGTTACAAAAATAATTTATCCAAGTTGATTCATGAGCATTCCTAATCCCATAATTAGCCTTTGTATATTTGGATGAAAGCGGGGAAAAATGCTTTTTTCCTTGGTCTTCAGGATAATCATTCCGTCCTTTATTAAGACCCATTGTTTGGGAAGTTTGAGCTGTAATCTAGAAAAGCAATCTCGTACACAGTTCAGTGTCATGGGTGGTGGTGGAGCGTATGTTTAGCAAATCCCTTTCCCTGACAGCAGCCATAAAAGCAAGTTTTTACTTCTATCTTATCGCTCTTCTCTTCACTTTGAATGAAAGTTAAAAAAAAACATGAAAATACCACCTATATTTTTAAGATCTATCGTTTCCTTCCAAGCACTTCAAAGTTCTTGGAGATATTCGGCAGGTCTGTTCAGTTTCTATGAATTACTCCTGTACCTATGGGCAGAAGCAAGGAGCCGAAAGGTTTGACAGATAAGAGGTTTCCTGTATTTTGGCAGGCTGTCTGCTGGATGCTGCTGCTGCTGCTGCTGCTAAGTCGTGTCAGTCATGTCAGACTCTGTGTGACCCCAAGACAGAAGCCCACCAGGCTCCTCTGTCCCTGGGATTCTCCAGGCAAGAACATTGGAGTGGGTTGCCATTTCCAATGCATGAAAGTGAAAAGTGAAAGTGAAGTCGCTCAGTCGTGTCTGACTCTTAGCAACCCCATGGACTATAGCCTACGAGGCTCCTCCGTCCATGGGATTTCCCAGGCAAGAGTACTGGAGTGGGGTGCCATTGCCTTCTCCAGTCTGCTGGATAGAGTCACATAAAGAACAGCCAGTTGGTGAATCTTCTGCCTAGGATGGTGGGAGGGACCTCTCCAGAAAAGGCTGGAATTCATTAACCCCCATCCGGAGTTGGCATGTGAAGCCTCCTTATTCTTCTGCAGCCTGCTAATTGCTCAGGAGATGCACATTAATCCTCTGACCAAAGCCTAGTGCTAGTCACAGAGACCTGGTGGCAGAGAATTACTTCCACTTTCAAGTTCTTGATATGACAACCCCTTTATTTTGATTTGAGTTTTTATTTGTAAAATATATCTAAATATTTATATTTATGGCACTTATCTACTATTTATTTTGATTCTCCATTGATTCTTTATAGTTTGCCTTTGTGCATCATTCTTGAATTTTTTTTCTTAAATGTTTTTTGCTTTCCTCAAAGGGTCACTGTATGTATATTTGAGAAATGCTGGCAAAGGGTATGAGCATTTATTATTAATTTGCCCTGGCTATGAAAAGTGGAAACAGTGACATATTTTCTTTTCTTGGGCTCCAAAATCACTGTGGACAGTATGACTGGAGCCATGAAATTATAAAATGCTTGCTCCTTGGAAGAAAAGTTATGACAAACCTAGACAGAGTAAAAAGCAGAAAAGCCACTTTGCCAACAAAGGTCTGTCTAAGTCAAAGATATGGCTTTTCCAGTAGTCAAGTACGGATGTGAAAATTGAACCATAAAGAAGGCTGAGGGCCAAATAATTGATGCTTTCGAACTATGGTGTTAGAGAAGACCCTCGAGAGTACCTTGGACAGCAAAGAGATCAAACCAGCAATCCTAAAGGAAATCAGTTCTGAATATTCATTGGAAGGACTGATGTTGAAGCTGAAGCTCCAATAATTTGACCACCTGATGTGAAGAGCCAACTCACTGGTAAAGAACCTGATGCTGAGAAAGATTGAGGGCAAGATGAGAAGGAGGTGACAGAGGATGGCTGGATGGCATCCTCGACACAATGGACATGAATTTGAGCAAACTCCAGGAGATAGTGAAGGACAGGGAAGCCTGGAGTGCTGTAGTCTATGGGTTGCAAAGAGCTGAACATGACTTAACGAACAAACTACAACAATAACAATGAACTGCATTTTCTAAAAATCTACCTCTTTCATCTGAGATATAATAAACAGCAAGATGAGGTAACTTCTGGAAAGACACAGCCAAAGATTTGAGTTTTATAGAGAAGTTTCTAAAATTAGATGATTTTCAAATTATTAAGAATAAGGTTCAAAATAAATATGTCTAATAATCAAAACAAAGATGTTTGTTTTGCCTATTAAAGTTCAGATGTTGACTATTTATTGTATTTTTTATGGGTAAGAATGTGGTATTAATTACCAAGATCAGCCAGAGATAAATAAACACAACTATGGAAAATTTCTTCTGATATATATATATAAATAAATATATATATATATAAATATATATATATAATGATATTTGAGTTTCTGTTTTGTAGCTTGAAGCCATATATGTAATAATCTTTTGAAAGATTTATTGATTCTTCTAAGAAAAAGTAATTTTCTTTGGAAACTAAGAAATAGTACCTTCTGTTTATTGTGGAGAGAACATCTGTTAATTATGATTTTTTTTATTAATTCAGGAATCTTTAAGTGAACAAAAAAGGGTATTAAGCAATAAGAGAAACATTAAGACATCAGTAGATAAACAAATGAAGAGTCTGACATGAAAACAGACAAAAGGAAATATGGCTGGAGGAAAAAGATGAAAAAAAATGGTTAAAAGTGATTGGCATAGTTACTAGGGAGAGAAAATTGCAATTTGCTCAGGTAAACATAAATGGGTCATTCTAGATTATTAAAATATAATAATATTTTATTATATTAATCTATAGGGCCAAGTGGAAGTGAGAAGGGGATTATAAGCCTCAGAGAAACACAAGGCAAGGAGCCCAGCCCAGACTGAGGGCTCTAGAAGGGGAGGTTGACAAGGTGTGGTCAGGAAGAGACAGGCCAGCCAGATGAAGGAAGCCAGGATCCAAGAAGGCAAGGCATCAGAGATGCGTTCCCAGGAGGAGGAATGGCTGTGCCCTTTCATGATGGAGATGGCCTGCATCTCATCTTTAGGTTGTTTGCTATGCTGAGACATTTTGTTTCCCTGCAAACGTCTGTCTCTCCTTTCGCTGCCCCTGGTATGAAGAGTGCGTTAGGGAAATGGAGAAAAGGAAACACAGCAACAGCAGTCACATGAGGTAAGAAATGGGAGAAATGGAGGCTTCCGTTGGTTTGAAAAAAATGAATAAGAATCAACTGGATGAAAAATATCAGATCTTCAGATCTGCCACAGTGGACACCAGGTTTCCGTCACCCAAGAGAACTGAAGCTATTTCCATAAAATGGAACAGGTGAAACCAGCAAGCAGGGGAGCTTGCTAGCATCTTTGCAGCTAATGTGAAGGTAACAGACTCCTCCCCAAAAGAATAAAAGAAGGACAAATTAAAATAAGAAGTGGGTACTATTTTAGCTACCAAATTAGGGAGGAAAAATATTCACGATGAACTAGAGTCTTGACATTTCACATCTTCATCTATCACTGAAGGCACTGGAAAAGGAACTGACCTTTTAGAAAAAGCAATTTAGCAATTACATATTAAGAGACATAAATATGATAATATACATGGACCAGTAATTCCACTATGAGACTAGGGAGATTTTGCTCCAATTTTACCCCAATATTCACTGACAGGTCAGCAGTGGGTTCCTGCTGATAGTGGTCACACAGCATTAGCCACGGGAACAACAGCCAAAAAAAAAAAAATCATACAAATACGAAGGTGATATCATTGCTATTTACACAAGTAAACCTTAGAAACAATGAGATTGACAATTATTTGATTTCACTGATTTGCCAGGTTTGTTCCCCAATCCCACTGAAACTGGCAAAGAATTGTTATTTTTTAAAGAGGAACTCCTCTATCAGCCCTGAAAAATTAGGGACGTCACTGTGAACAAGTGGAAAATACTTTGTCATTTTTAGACTGTATAGCTGTAATGCGGGCAAACTGCCCCCATTTCAACACAAGCAGTAGAGAGACCTTACCCAGGAAATGAGTGTACAGGATACCCAATGAGCCCTGGGTACCCAATCTCAGACACCAGAAGAGAGAAGGCTGGCTATCAGTCAGCCGGTGGGGTGGAGAGGCGATACCCACTTAAGAGGTGTTGATAGTGGGGCTGTGCTGACAGTGGTCAGGCTGCCCTAGCCACACCCTGGACAACAGCAAGAGCCAACCACTGGAGGCCAGCAGGGATGGCTCCCCATCCCTCCCCATCTGCCCATGTCATTGCACCTCGAGAGGGTGGCTGGGTCAAGTCAGACCTGTCCTCCTGGACTAAGAGCCTGCACACCAGACAAAGAGCCTGCTCCATCCCCAAGCCATGCCAGGGCTCAGGCCTCACCATGCAGAACAAAAACAAAATAAAACCCTCTTCAGATCCTGATACTGAACAAATACGCAACTTCTCCATAAGCTGAATAAAGGAAAATCACTGGATAAATATACCATAGTCTGTCAAAGGATGAATAACAATAATTTGTTAAAGGATAAGTGACAATAATAATATAATATATTATATATAATAATAATAAGTGACAAAGTTAAAGGATAATTTTTCCAAATGCAGGGGACACCAGTTCACTCCCTGGGTTGGGAAGATCCCTTGGAGAAGGAAATGGCAACTAATTCCAGAATTTTTCCCTGGAAAATCCCATGGACAGAAGAGTCTGGCGAGTTATAATCCATAGGGTCACAAAGAGTTGGACATGACTGAGGGACTGAGCACATTCACACATGAGGATGGCAATCCTTTGGGGGTCACTCTCTGTTCTGGTTTGGGGCTGTGGAAACCCAGAAGGGGAGATAGTTTAGTGGGTAAAAATGAGTGGCTACTGTTTTAATATGACTTCTCACACATCCTCTGGTTTATCTTTGATGCATTCAGCCACATAGGTCAAAAGGGCAGTTGATACTGAGTTAGAAATTGATTCCAAGTGCTTCTGGACTTTCTTTCACCCTTGACTCCTTCTGCTTGCACTTGCTTTTCTTTTCCAGCTGTGGACTGCAATTCTAACTTTGACCCCTTTCCAATTCTTTGTTATATCTGCTGCCATTTTGGTTTTTTAAGCCTTCACTTGTATGTATACTATGTGTTTGTAACAAAATAGGCTTAAATTTTTGCCTGGTTACTTTCATAGATGTTTTCCTTGTATCTTATTTCATAATTTTTAGGAAAATTACCCTGAGCACTCTGTTCTATTCTATTGCTCCATCTGCCTGCTCTTTAATCAGCAGCATGTGGGTTCCATGTCAGTGAAGAGGAGTGAAACGATAAGCCTAGGAACCAGGCAGACCTGGATTAGCTGTTTTATCTTGAACAAGTTATTGATCTTGAACAACCACTTTAATTCTGTCACTTCTTCTGTAAAATATGTATAATAACAGTGCTTATTTCACAGCACTACAGTTAGAACAGAAAAAAAATAATGTGCACAAAGTGGTTAGCATAAGGCCCAGCACATCACAAGCTCTCAACAAATGATAGTTTGTCATCCTCATCATCATTGCTGCTGCTGTTGCTAAGTCGCTTCAGTCGTGTCCGACTCTGTGCGACCCCATAGACAGCAGCCCACCAGGCTCCTCTGTCCCTGTGATTCTCCAGGCAAGAACACTGGAGTGGGTTGCCATTTCCTTCTCCAATGCATGAAAGTGAAAAGTGAAACTGAAGTCGCTCAGCCGTGTCCGACTCTTAGCGACCCCATGGACTGCAGCCTACCAGGCTCCTCCGTCCATGGGATTTTCCAGGCAAGAGTACTGGAGTGGGTTGCCAATACCTTCTCCACTCACATCATTAGCTTTCTCTAAAAGGGATTTTGAAACTCAATAGTTCACTTCATAATTCATCTTTTTCAGGAAATTTTTGCCTGTCTATTTTTTCAATAATTTGCAATCAAATCAATTTGTAAAGTTCCAAAAATCTTTTGGGATTTAAAAATTGTAATTATGTTAACCCTTTAAAATAATAGGGTCATTATCTTTAAACGATTCAGTATTCCCACCTGAGAACACAGTGGATCTCTCCATTTATCCAACTCTTCTATCTATCAGGAAGTCTTTGTCCATTTCTGCATGTCAGAAGCTAGACACTATGCAGGAGGGACATTTGTCAAGGAGATGCCCACTGCCCATGTAAGGGGCAAGATTTAGCATCATGCCATGGTCAGAGAAAAGATGTAACTACAAGGACCCATTTGGAGGGTCTGGAACATGCAGACACTGAGAAAACGACTCATAGCTACAGAATGAATGTTTTTGTGTCTCTGACAGCCACCTGCAAACCAGGCAGTAGACTCTAACCAGATACTGTGATCTAGGATTCCCAGACTCCAGAACTGTGAGAAATTTGAAGTCACTCAGTTTGCGGTGTTCTGTTATAACTGCCCAAACGGGCGAAGACGTTCATCTTGTTTCCACTTCAAATTGTGCTCTTTTGCAAGTCTTCCATTAATTGCCATCAAACATTAGTTGAGTCCTCAAGTATGTCTAAGTCCACATTCAGGCAGAGCAACACAGCACAGCCTGGGGTGGCCTCTGGAGAGGGTGGGAATTACCTGGTGAAGGGAGAGGAGCAGGCCCAGGAGACAGGCCACTCATTGAGTGGACCCTCAGGATGGACTTCTGGAACCATGCAAACATAGATTCCTTTATCCTCCTACCCTGCCTCTCAGTCCTCAGTCCTTTTCAGACCTCACAGGACAGGAGTAGAGGCCTCTGGTGGAAAGCTAGAGACTAGACCAGCATTTTGAGTTAAAAGAAGCATTCCCCACCCCCGTGTTCTCTCCTGCCTGCTTCTCTCCCTGTGAAATGACTGATGCATGCACCTTCTCCCACTGATTTCAATCTGGAGATTGGAGGGGTTGGGCAGGAAAGAAAAATTGAAAACTGATTGTTTGTTCTGAGCTGAAGGTAGGAGCAGGAGGAAAGGAAGAGACAATCTCCTGCTTCCATTCTACACTGGGTCGTTTATCTGGAGAGAAGAGTCAGGGTGCCCCTTGCAGGCACTCAGCTGACTTTTTAATAAACTAAGACATGGTCGTTTTGTCACGGTGTGGAAAAGGCTGACTCCAGCCTGCTTTGGGGATAAGACCCCTGGGGAGGCTGAGGCCTCCTCTCAAGCCAGGTCCACATATTTATACTTGTAAATATACTTGTAAAGTATAAACTTGTAAAGTCTCTTCCCCTTCTGTGCCTTCCTAACTACAGCTTTTGAGATCTGGAATTCTCAGACTCTATCCAGTTATCAAAAAGCAACATATACCACACATTTTATATACAGTTGACCCTTGAACAACTTAGATGTGAACTGCAAGGGACCATATATACACTATTTCCCCTCCCCCTAATAAATACATACTAGAGTACTACATGATAGGGGCTGGGGGAATCCCTGGATGCAGAACCACGGACATAGAGGGCTGACTGTAAAGTTACACTTGAATGTTGCACTGACCAGAGGGTTGATGCCTGTAACCCCTGAGTTAGGTGGGTCAGCTGTACTCACTGCTTCCACTTTCCTATCCTCACAGAGGGAGCGGCAGCCTCGGGAAGGAGAATTTCCAGCCCCGCTCCAGCCAGTCCCCTTTTCAAGCCCCGCTGCTTACCGTTTCCCACCATTGCACCTCTTCACAGGCAAGCAGATCAGCTTCTTCAGTGGCTGCACGTAAGGTCGGTGACAAGTGGTTAAGTAGGAAAAAGATGGGGGAAAAGATGAAGAGGCCAACTAGGAAGGAGAGAGTTTGTCCAGAAAATAAGAAAGGGTGCCAAGAGTCCTGGAGCCTTAATTCCATCAAACACCACAGTGAATTCCTGCGAAGAAAGCAGAGACACTGAGGTCACTGGTCACATTGGCAGAGCAATTTTAGTGGTGTGCTGGGGAGGGGGCCATATTCCAGGGGATCAGAAAGGACCGGGCTACAAAACAACAGCAACTCATGGGACCGCTCTTTGTTTCTTTTGCCTTATTTGATACTTTCAAAAGCACATCAGGAGGACTCCCCTGGTGGTCCAGTGGCTAAGACTCTGTGCTCGAAACATATGGGGGCCCAAGTTCTATCACTGGTTGGGGAACTAAATCCCACGTGCAGAAATGGCACAACTTGAAGAAAAAAAAAAAGATCCCATCTGCTGCAACTAAGACCAGGCACAGCCAAATGAATAAATATTTAAATACTAAAAAAAAACCACTTTAGGTAATTCATGAACCCAGTAGTCCACTTCACAATTCATCTTTTTCAAGCATGAAACACAGTGATAAATGTGTATCACCATCCACCTGCAAAACACTACACAGTCCATGCCACTGCATCTACTGCACTGTGAGGACCACTCTCTGGAGAAGCTTGATTCTGAAGGACAGATTGGTGTGAGTGATGTGGGCCGGAGGCGGAAGAAGGCAGGAAAGGCACTTTTGAAACAGGCAGCGGGAGGCTGAAGACACAGAGGAGAGTGGAAACGTGTCCAGCAGCCCTTCAGAGGAGGACCGGGGGACCACAGACAGGTGTCAGCTAGCTTTGCAGGCTGGGCTCTTCCTGAAGGAGTGACTAGCACTTCTCCTTCTCCCACAGGGCAAGTCGGAGAGCTGATTCATTTGAAAAGACTGATGCTGGGAAAGATTGAGGGCAGGAGGAGATGGGGATGACAGAGGATAAATTGGTTGGATGGCATCACTTACTCAATGGACATGGGTTTGGGTGGACTCCAGGAGTTGGTGATGGAGAGGGAGGCCTGGCGTGCTGTGCTTTCTGGGGTCACAGAGTCTGACACGACTGAGTGGCTGAACTGAACATAATTAACATCAGCAGGAGGGATGTAGCTCGGATGACACCAGCAAAGCCCATTCACAGTTACCAGGAGTAAAAATAGAATGTAGCTAACAAAAGAAAAGTGTTTATAAAGAAGGCTGAGTGGGGAAGAATTGATGCTTTTGAACTGTGGTGTTGGAAAATACTCTTGAGAGTTCTCTGGACTGCAAGGAGATCAAACCAGTCAATCCTAAAGGAAATCAACCTGAATATTCATTGGAAGGACTGATGCTGAAGCGCAAGGTCCAACACTTTGGCCACCTGATGCAAAGAGCCGACTCATTGGAAAAGACCCTGACGCTGGGAAAGACTGAGGGCAGGAGAAGGGGGCGGCTGAGGATGAGATGGTTAGAGGCATCACCGACTTAATGGACATGAATTTGAGCAAACTCTGGGAGGCAGTGAAAGGAGCCTGGGAACCTTGAGTGCTGTAGTTCATGGGGTCGCAAAAAGTCAGACAACGACTTACTGGCTGAACAACACCACCAAAATAAAGTCTAATCATTTTTTCCTTTTCCTTTATGCTGAGCCTGGTTTCACTGCCTCACAGGGTGCCGCGAGTAGCGGTTTCACTTCCAAGTCCTTCTGACCTGTGTTCCTGGTGCCAAACAGCTGCACGGTGGCCTCAGGTTAGGGATCCTGCACAGACACTGCCCAAGGCACTCCATCCAAGATGGCGGCGGCGGGCGGGGTGCAGAGAGGCTGCGCCACCTCCTGACAGGAGCTTCAGCGGCACAGCTGCGCCTGCGCGCCTCGGCAAAACTACCCCTCCCCTGCGGGCGGTAGAGGTCGCCATGAAAGAAGCAACTGCCCGTGGCGGCGGCGAGAACACCTACCTTGGAGCGGCGGCGAGAACACCTACCTTGGAGCGGCAGCTCGCGCGTCTTCACTGTTTGATCCGAGAAGAACGACTTGCCTTTGGAACCGAACTCAGCCTCATTCCATTGGTGGGAGCAGGCACAGGGCAGGAGGCCCTCGGTCGTGGCCCAGCTCCAGAGGATTGATGACAGAAGCTCTGTATTTGCTGCACCGGTAAGGTACTGAGGCGTGATCCTGGAGCGGTCATACGGAAAGGCTCTT
>SJXQ01012512.1:16356-134451 GCA_006408695.1 Aepyceros melampus
CTTCTCTCCTTCTGCTCTCTGGCTCAGCAACACACTGTTCTTTTCAACTTTCCTCCTAAATAGGATCAGATCATCTGCATTAGAGAAAAAAAATAAGGCCTTCCCTGGCAGTCCTGTGGTTAGGGCTTCTTCTTCCAATACATGGGTTCAATCAGGGAACTAAGATTTCCCGTGCGTAGTAGCCAAAAAATCAGAACATAAACAACAGAAGCAATATTGTAACAAATTCAGTAAAGACATACAAAAGAAAAACTACCACCAACAAAACCCTCCCAAATTTACTGATAAAATAGGACAATATTTTCTGAACATTAAAAAGTAACTGAACTTTGAAAGCAGCAACTCTGAACTCTATTGTCCTACCAGTTCTGCCAGCTCTTCCTTTGCCCAAGAACAAATGTTTATTTAACATTTATTACTAGAAACAGACAAGGACTTCCCAGGTGGCGCTAGTGGTAAAGAACCTGCCTGCCAGGGCAGAAGACATAAAGAGATGCAGGTTCCACCCCTGGGTTTGAAAGATTCTCTGAAGGAGGGCATGGAAACCCACTCCAGTATTCTTAACTGGAGAATTCCATGGACACAGGAGCCTGGTGGGCTATGGTCCATAGGGTCGCTGAGAGTCAGACACAACTGAAGCAACTTAGCATGCTCACAGCAATGGTCAAATTGCTTTAAATGGATTATCTCATTTGGTTTTCAAACACTTTAGTGAGGCAGTTGCTAATAAGATTATCTCATAATTTTTATTTTTTTGGTAAATGAAGTTACTGAGGCTTGGAGATGGGAGGAACTTAACTAAAGTTTAAAAGGTGCATCACTGACAAAGCTGCAATTTGAGCTTGCTTATGAAGTGCTGCACTCAATATGCCAGCAAATTTGGAAGACTCAGCAGTGGCCACAGGACTGGAAAAGGTCAGTTTTCATTCCAGTTCCAAAGAAAGGCAATGCCAAAGAATGCTCAAACTACCGCACAATTGCACTCATCCACACGCTAGTAAAGTAATGCTCAAAATTCTCCAAGCCAGGCTTCAGCAATACGTGAACCATGAACTTCCTGATGTTCAAGCTGGTTTTAGAAAAGGCAGAGGAACCAGAGATCAAATTGCCAGCATCTGCTGGATCATGGAAAAAGCAAGAGAGTTCCAGAAAAACATCTATTTCTGCTTTATTGACTATGCCAAAGGCTTTGACTGTGTGGATCACAATAAACTGTGGAAAATTCTGAAAAAGATGGGAATACCAGACCACCTGAAGGCAATGGCACCCCACTCCAGTACTCTTGCCTGGAAAATCTCATGGACAGAGGAGCCTGGCAGGCTTCAGTCCATGGGGTCGCGAAGAGTCGAACACCACTGAGCGACTTCCCTTACACTTTGCACTTTCATGCATTGGAGAAGGAAAGGGCAACCTACTCCATTGTTCTTGCCTGGAGAATCCCAGGGATGGGGGAGCCTGGTGGGCTGCCGTCTATGGGGTCGCACAGAGTTGGACACGACTGACGCGACTTAGCAGCAGCAGTGACCTGCCTCTTGAGAAATCTGTATGCAGGTCAGGAAGCAACAGATAGAACTGGACATGGAACAACAGACTGGTTCCAAATAGGAAAAGGAGTACTTCAAGGTTGTATATTGTCCCCTTGCTTATTTAACTTCTATGCAGAGCATATCATGAGAAACGCTGGACTGGAAGAAACACAAGCTGGAATCAAGATTGCCAGGAGAAATATCAGTCACCTCAGATATGCAGATGACACCACCCTTATGGCAGAAAGTGAAGAGGAACTAAAAAGCCTCTTGGTGAAAGTGAAGAGAGTGAAAAAGTTGGCTTAAAGCTCAACATTCAGAAAACGAAGATCATGGCATCTGGTCCCATCACTTCATGGGAAATAGATAGGGAAACAGTGGAAACAGTGTCAGACTTTATTTTTCTGGGCTCCAAAATCACTGCAGATGGTGATTGCAACCATGGAATTAAAAGACCCTTACTCCTTGGAAGAAAAGTTATGACAACCTAGATAGCATATTCAAAAGCAGAGACATTGCTTTTCTGACTAAGGTCCGTCTAGTCAAGGCTATGGTTTTTCCTGTGGTCATGTATGGATGTGAGAGTTGGGCTGTGAAGAAGGCTGAGCGCCGAAGAATTGATGCTTTTGAACTGTGGTGTTGGAGAAGACTCTTGAGAGTCCCTTGGACAGCAAGGAGATCCAACCAGTCCATTCTGAAGGAGATCAACCCTGGTGTTTCTTTGGAAGGAATGATTGCTAAAACTGAAACTCCAGTACTTTGGCCACCTCATGCAAAGAGTTGACTCATTGGAAAAGACTGATCCTGGGAGGGATTGGGGGCAGGAGGAGAAGGGGACGACCGAGAATGAGATGGCTGGATGGCATCACTGACTCGATGGATGTTGAGTTTGAGTGAACTCTGGGAGTTGGTGATGGACAGGGAAGCCTGGTGTGCTGTGATTCATGGGGTCACAAAGAGTCAGACACGACTGAGAGACTGAACTGAACTGAACTGATGAAGGACTCCAGACTCTGCTATGCCAGACAACCTTGGATTTGCCCTTCAGCCAGTGCAGGATCCACCCATATAGCTCTCAGAGAGGTGTTTCATAAAGGTCTCTATTGGCTTCCCTGATAGTTCAGTTTGTAAAAAGTCTCCCTGCAATGCAGGAGACCCCAGTTCAATTCCTGGGTCAGGAAGTTTTGCTGGAGAAGGGATGGGCTACCTATTCCAGTACTCTTGGGCTTCCCTTGTGGCTCAGCTGGTGAAGAATCTTCCTGCAATGTGGGAGACCTGGGTTTGATCCCTAGGTTGAGGCGATCCCCTGGGGAAGGGAAAGGCTACCCACTCCAATATTCTGGCCTAGAGAATTCCATGGACTGTATAGTCTAATTGAGCGACTTTCACTTCATTTCTCTTCGTTCTTCATTACCCCATCTCCCCTTCATTTGGTTTACTGTAGACATTATAACTCTCTCTCTAAATAAAGTCCCCAGAATTAAATCCAGTTTTTCAGTTGAGGTCAGTCTGTGCCTAGGTTAGTTGGCCTGTTGTTTTCTTTGTGATGAACATAAATTTTTGTGTGATTAATGTATATCTTTGTTAATGAAAGACTACTCTGTGCAGGTGCATGTGTACATGGGTGTGCATGCTCAGTCGTGTCTGACCCTGCAGCCTCTATGGACTGCAGGCTGCCAGGCTCCTCTGTCCGTAGGATTCTTCAGGCAAGAATACTGGAGTGGGTTGCCATTTCCTCCTCCAAGGGCTCTCCCCAATCCAGGAATTGAAACTGTGTCCCCTGCTGAGCCACCTGGGAATCCCCTAGTGTGTAGATTTATTTCTGTTAATTCAATGTTGTTCATCCTGCTTTATATCACAGATTTGTTTTTAAAGGTAAATGAAGGATTTTATATTTATCCTTATTAAATTTTATCTTAGTCTGAGCCCATTGTTTTGGCAAATTAAATCTTTTCAACATTTTTTCATCCAGCATATTAGTTTTATTCTCCAACTTCTTAGCATCTATGTACCTTCATCCATAAAATATCAAAGAGATCAATCCAAGAACAAACTTTAAAGAACTTAAGGGTCATCCTCAGTTGCCACTGATCTTTCAGATAATGCTGGATTTCTTTTTCTTCAACCACACAGGAGCACAGTTCAGTTCAGTTCAGTCACTCAGTCGTGTCCGACTCTTTGTGACCCCATGGACTGCAGCACACTAGGCCTCCCTGTTCATCGCCAGCTCCCAACTTTATTCAGACTCATGTCCATTGAGTCAGTGATGCCATCCAACCATCTCATCCTCAGTCATCCCCTACTCCTCCCACCTTCAATCTTGCCAGCATCAGGGTCTTTTCAAATGAGTCAGTTCTTTGCATCAGGTAGCCAAAGTATTGGGAGTTTCAACTTCCGCATCAGTCCTTCCAATGAACATTCAGGACTGATTTCCTTTAGGATGGACTGGTTGAATCTCATTGCTGTCCAAGGGATTCTCAAGAGTCTTCTCCAACACCACAGTTCAAAAGCATCAATTCTTTGTCTCTAGCTTTCTTTATAGTCCAACTCTCACATCCATACGTGACCACTGGAAAAACCATAGCTTTGACTAGATGGACTTTTGTTGGCAAAGTAATGTCTCTGCTTTTAAATATGCTGTCTAGGGGGCTTCCCTGGTGGCTCAGACAGTAAAGTGTCTGCATGCAATGTGGGAGACCTGGGTTCAATCCCTGGGTTGGGAAGATAGCCTAGGGAAGGAAATGGCAACTCAATCTAGTACTCTTGCTGGGAAAATCCCATGGATGGAGGAGCCTGGTATGCTATAGTCCATGGGGGTCACAAAGAGTCAAACATGACTGAGCAATGTCTCATTACATCAAGTTGGTCATAACTTTTCTTCCAAGGAGCAGGCGTCTTTTAATTTCATGGCTGCAATCACCATCTGCAGTGATTTTGGAGCCCCCCAAAATAAAGTCTGTCACTGCTTCCACTGTTTCCCCATCTATTTGCCATGAAGTGATGGGATCAGATGCCATCATCTTAGTTTTCTGAATGTTGAGTTTTAAGCCAACTTTTTCACTCTCCTATTTCACTTTCATCAAGAGGTTTTTTAGTTCCTCTTCACTTTCTGCCATAAGGGTGGTGTCATATGCATATCTGAGGTTATTGATATTTCTCCCAGCAATCTTGATTCCAGCTTGTGCTTCATCCAGCCCAGCGTTTCTCATGATGTACTTTGCATATAAGTAAAATAAGCAGGGTGACAATATACAGCCTTGACGTACTCCTTTCACTATTTGGAACCAGTCTGTTGTTCCATGTCCAGTTCTGTCTGTTGCTTCCTGACCTACATACAGATTTCTCAAGAGGCAGGCAGGTGGTCTGATATTCCCATCTCTTGAAGAATTTTCCACAGTTTGTTGTGGTCCACACAGGCAACGGCTTTGGCATAGTCAGTAAAGCAGAAGAAGATGTTTTC
The DNA here is from genome assembly GCA_006408695.1 of Aepyceros melampus. Classification (NCBI taxonomy): domain Eukaryota; kingdom Metazoa; phylum Chordata; class Mammalia; order Artiodactyla; family Bovidae; genus Aepyceros; species Aepyceros melampus. The sequence goes on from SJXQ01012512.1 coordinate 21,343, forward strand.
CTGGAATTCTCTTGCTTTTTCAGTAATCCAGCGAATGTTGGCAATTGGATCTCTGGTTCCTCTGCCTTTTCTAAATACAGCTTGAACATCGGAAGTTCATGGTTCACATACTGTTGAAGCCTAGCTTCGAGAATTTTCAGCATTTCTTTGCTAGCATGTGAGATGGGTGCAATTGTGTCGTAGTTTGAGCATTCTTTGTCATTGCCTTTCTTTGGGATTGGAATGAAAACTGACCTTTTCCAGTCTTGTGGCCACTGCTGAGTGTTCCAAATTTGCTGACATATTCAGTGCAGCACTTTCACAACATCATATTTTAGGGTTTGAAATAGCTCAACAGGAATTCCATCACCTCCAGTAGCTTTGTTCATAATGATGCTTCCTAAGGCCCACTTGACTTCGAATTCCAGGATGTCTGGCTCTAGGAGAGTGATCACACCATCATTGTTATCCTGGTCATGAAGATCTTTTTTGTATAGTGCTTCTGTGTATTCTTACCACCTCTTCTTAATATCTTCTGCTTCTGTTAGGTCCATACCATTTCTGTCCTTTACTCTGCCCATCTTTGCATGAAATGGTCCCTTGGTATCTCTAATTATTTTTGAAGAGATCTCGAGTCTTTCCCATTCTATTGCTTTCCTCTATTTCTTTGCATTGATCATTGAGGAAGGCTTTCTAATCTCTCCTTGCTATTCTTTGGAACTGTGCATTCAAATGGATATATCTTTCTTTTTCTCCTTGCCTTTCGCTTCTCTTCTATTCACAGCTATTTGTAAGTCCTCCTCAGACAACCATTTTGCCTTTTTGCTTTTCTTTTTCTTGGGGATGATCTTGATCCCTGCCTCCTGTGCAATGTCAGGAACCTCAGTCCATAGTTCTTCAGGCACTCTGTCTAACAGATCTAGTCCCTTGAATCTATTTGTCACTTCCACTGTATAATTGTAAGGGATTTGATTTAGGTCATACCTGCATGGTGTAATGATTTTCCCTACTTTCTTCAATTTCAGTCTGAATTTGGCAATAAGGAGTTCATGGTCTGTGCTATAGTCAGCTCCTGGTCTTATTTTTGCTGACTGTAGAGAACTTCTCCATCTTTGGCTGCAAAGAATATAATCATCTGAATCTGGTATTGACCATCTGGTGATGTCCATGTGTAGAGTCTTCTCTTGTGTTTATATTCTCTTGTAGCAATAAAAGTATATTTAATGAAGATTTAAAAGACACTCAAGTATTCTGCTTTTACTGAAGATATAATGTTCTCAATTCACAAGCCTCAGGTAAACAAAAAAATGTAATTATGCTTTTATTAAACATGTTCTCTATCTTGATCCATCACTGTACCTAAGAGCAAAGTTCTTAATCTAGGTTCATCCAGGTAAAGTGAATCAGTACTGTGCCTAACTGGTTGTGTATTTCTTCTAGTAGGGTGTGAAGTCAGGTCACTGGTAATTGCAAAGATTGCAGTAAGGAGAAAATACTTTTTTTATGTGTGTGTGAGGTGTGTGTGTGTGTGTGTGTGTGTGTGTAATGAGTAGAAATGAACAGAAAGGAAAATATAGGAAATTTTTTTTTGGAGAATGAACAAGCACACATAGTAGAAAATATATTCATTTGAGTTGTCAGTATAAACTTAAGGAAATATGAATCTGCTTGACTGTGTATTTGATGGAGCATTTGTTGAGCTGCTTGGGTGCAGGGGGAAGCAGATGCATAGTGGGGCTTAAGTAGGGTTTTGGCTTAGCAAGGCTGGTGAAGTTAGGGAGGGAAGAGTGAAGGGGTTATGTTTCTAATTACGATCTATGGAATGTATGCTAAATAAGAAGGGGCACAAACCCAAGGGGAAGCTGATAGAAAGAAAGGTCAAATCAGTGCTTGGGTAGGTCTGAGAATTTCTGGCGTGGATACTCAGAGTAGGAGAGCTGGAAGGAAAAGATGTGATTGTCAAGGGGAGAACGTTTTAAAGACTCCAGAAGAGATGCTGAGGTGGGAAGAAGTAAACAAATCATTGGAAGCAAAGAACTCAAGGATTTGAGAGACTAAAATGTTGAAATCAGTTGTCTATGTGGAAGTTGAGGTTGTTAAGAATGATGATAGGAGAAAGAAGGAGCACAGTTGGTAAAATCATCAAAGGATGAGAAGAATGGGGAGGAGTCCAGAGATGACAACAAAGAAGAGCTGGGCAAGGTCAAGTCCGAAGGTGTGGGTGTCAGATGACAAGGTGTTAATTATCTGGAGCATTGGAAACACGATCCGGACACCACATGATCCGGACACCAACATCAGAGAGATCGAATGTTCAGCTGGCTTCCTGTGCTTTTCCTTTTCTGTTTGGCTATTGTGGCATAGTGTGGGAAGGGCTCCAAGTATAGAGTTAAAAAGAGGGAAAAGAGACCCTTTTTACTTTCTGAAAAACCCTCAGTGTTAATTATGTTACAGTATGCGTAATGCACCCTGACTGGCAATGACAGACATTTGAACAAAGAAATCAAGATGCTCTAGGGCTGGTAGCAAATGGTGAATTCAACAGTTTCTGATGTTTGAAGAAGGAGTTTCACTCCAGGCAGGTTAAACATAGAGGTTTTGCCTGGAGACCGTTAAAAAAAATAAATCCCAAGCTACTAACAGAAATAGAGCTGTAATTGGACTCATTTAGCAAAAATGAAACTTAGATAAAATGAAAGTTCTCGGTGAAATTATTGTGGGTTATTTTTTATAATGCAGCTGAACAATATCCCTAAAGCATTTCAGTGTGATTTTTTCCATTTCTTATAATGATGATAAATTCAGTTTGATTTCTGATTATGCTAGCTGGAATTTACAGCAAGCACACAAGATATGTGTAAGATAAAGCTACATTTTATAATGCAGTTTAAATAGGTTTTGCCATCAATTAACTACAAATGGGAGAAATTAAATAATATAATGTAGAATTCATTAAACCCAAAGAAGAAGGTGAAATATGTAATCCAGGAGTACACATATATTAATCTCTTCTGTCACCTACAAAAATACTAAACTTTCTTTTCTATCACATATTTAAGAAGGCAATGGCACCCCACTCCAGTACTCTTGCCTGGAAAATCCCATGGATGGAGGAGCCTGGTAGGCTGCAGTCCATGGATCGCTAAGAGTCAGACACGACTGAGCGACTTCACTTTCCTTTTCACTTTCATGCATTGGAAAAGGAAATGGCAACCCACTCCAGTGTTCTTGCCTGCAGAATCCCAGGGACGGTGGGCTGCCGTCTTTGGGGTCGCACAGAGTCGGACACGACTGAAGCGATTTAGCAGCAGCAGCAGCTATCTACAAAACCAACCTACCCCCACCTCCTTCATAAAACCTTCTAGACTTTCCCCAGGCTCCAAGATCTCCTTCTCTTCTGAAGTCCTGTAGCTTTTTTATTAACAAAGTATGATTGATCATAATTTATGTATCAAGTACTATACCAAGATTTGGGGCAATAGGAAAAGAATATATCTAATCATAGGGGAGAAATAATAAAAAACAGCAATTAAAATGACTGGTTCTTGGGACTTCCTGGTAGTTCAGTGGTTAAGACTCTGTGCTTCAAATGCAGAGGCAAGGGTTCAATCCCTGGTTGGTAAACTAAGATCCCACATGCTGTGCAGAGTGGCCAAAAGATTAAAAAAAAAAAAAAGACTAGTTCTTACTTGTCAGGCTTTGTTATAAATGCTTAACACGTACTGACTCTTTGATTTCTCACCACAACATTATGAGGTAGTTACTATTTTTATTCCCATTTTAGAGATGAGTAAATAAAGGAACATACAGGTTACATTACTTGCTAAAGGACACAGAGCTAGTGGGTGGTGAACTCAGAATCAGAAGGAGTTCTCCCTGATTCTAAAGCTCTTAACTACCTGAGTCACTCAACCGCTTTGTCCCTCAATATTCTCATATCAGGAAATAAAAAAAGCATAATACTCTACATTTGTCCTGCCTATTTTATCGAGTTGTTGTATGAGGTCAAGTAAGGTAATAGGTTTGAAAATTCTACTTCCAAAATTATATCTACTGTAGAAGTGCTAAGTATTACTTATTATGTGAATTGTTTTTTATGTTTATTATGTGAATTTGTGAATTGTTTGACATGACTAACCCACTCATCTCTCAAAATGACACTCCAGAGCAGCTTTTAAGATCACGTCCTTTTTATCATGAGAAACTAAGATATAGACAGTTCCCATCTGTTCAGAAGTCCAACCCAGGAAGTCTGGCTCCAAAGGCCATGCTCTTAACCTCCAAATTCCGCTGCCTTGTTGCCAAACTTCATACTGTGAACAGTACACAGAGCTGGGCTCGGCCAGGTGTCCTTGGCAGTAGAGGTGGGCAGTTGCCGAATTAGGATGAGACCTCTGGGAGGACGCTACTCCTTTCTCTGGCTTGTATTCAGCCTGAGCCTGAGGCCATACAGATAAGCTCTGTCCCCTCAACCCGATACCTTGTATGTATCAACCCATACTCCCAGCAAAATGACTGGATGGCAGAGCACTGCCACCAAGCCTATCATGCTCTTCACAATGTTCAGATCCTGAACGAAAATCACATCCTACCTTTCCCAGAGGAAATGCTCAGGGTACCTGGTTCCTGTAATTCCTGATTGTGTCTGCATGAATATTTCCCAAGACCAAAACCCACTGCCTCCAGAAAGAAGTCTTTCCATTTTTACTTAGCTCTGCTTTGTAAAGAGTCCTTCTTTAAATAGAACTGGGAATGGCTTAAACTAAACTATGAATTGAACATTTTTTGGACTGGCTCAAGATCTGCCCTACTTCTCAGAACAAAATTTGACCTAGTGTCTATATCCCTGGTGCAGAAAGACTTGCTCCGGCCAAAATTCTCACCGTCTTATTACCCACTGTGAGAACGGGATTGGGGGTTTAGGTGGCATGGGCAGGAGTTACCTACTGATATGGCAGCAGGCCCCTCCCTTTACAGCACACTCTACTTCTGTATGGGGTTTTCAAGTGGCTCCGTGGTAACAAATCTGCCTGCCAAGCAGGAGACATCGGTTCAATCCCTAGGTTGGGAATATCCTCTGGAGATGGAAATGGCATCCCACTCCAGTATTCTTGCCTGGGAAATTCCATGGGTGAAGGAGCCTGGCGGGCTACAGTCCATGGGGCTGCAGAAGTGTCAGACATAGCCTTAGCGACTAAACAGCAGTGACAACCACTCTTGTTGGGAGAATGAAAATCATGTTAGAAAATTTAATCATCTGAATCTAACTTTGTCGATCCATCATCTCTCAAAATCATTTGCTAACAAGATTCCTTTTCATTTGTTTTTTGTTTGTTTTCTGGTCAATGCATCCTCTCTGACCAGGGATTGAACCCTACCCCCTGTATTGGAAGCTCAGAGTCTTAACCACCAGACCACCAGCAAAGTCCCAAGACTCCTTTTTTTGTTGTTTGTTTTTTAAATTAATGTATTTATTTTAATTGGAAGATAATTAAAGTATTGTGGTGGTTTCTTTTTAAAAAGCAAATATCTGTTAACCCACTGTAGAGCTAAAAATAAAGTAAAAGAAACCAATTTCAACTAATGGAAATCACCACTGTCCATAAGGACTGGCATTTAAAGCCTTTCTGAGTATCAAATGGTATTTTTCACTATGGAAAGTGAAATAATTTCTAAGCAACCAACTTTTTCATAAAGGCAGTTTGAAAATACATTTTGGGAAATATTGGCCAGAGAATGTTTAACTGAAGTTATAATCAAGTGCTAATCTCACAGACATTTCTTTAGGTCCTCGTCTCAAAGAAAAATATGATTAATACTTCTTGCCAGTAGATTCGATGATTGTATTCTTTTTTTAGTTTGCACAGGGTCAAAAACATTGCAGAGAGCACACCATGCAAATTCTGAATCACTGAAATGTAACATCATTTGGAGGTTCAAGAAAAGACAATATTCTGTTGATGTAAAGTATAATTTTTACATGACAATACATTTAACCACTTTCAGAATCTATGAAAATTGAGAGATCTTAGAAATCATCTAGTTCAGCTTATTTCATAATTGCAAAACCTGAGGCCCAGAAAAAGAGATTCAGTTCATAATCATTCAGCTAATGAGCAAGAGAGAGCAAGAATACAAGACCCAATTCCATACCTCGATTTGGTGCCAACCAAAATCTGAGCATGAGGAATATACTTTATTAGTCAAATATAGGTGAGCAATTAATGCTCAGTATTTCATTTCGCAGATATAATGGGGAGAATACTTTGACTCTACCCTCTGGATCTTTCCAAAGTTGTTATCTTGAGACCTGTACAATATATGAGAGGCTTCTTCAGATTTCACAAAGTAGCTATAGAATAACACAAGCAAGGAAATTCCAACAGTAATGACAAAAGTACCATTCTTGTATGAACCAGAGTTTATCTTCTATGAAGGTATTCATAGAGGCCACTCAAAAGATTTACAAAGCCCACTAAGTCTCTGTTTCATATGAATATTAAAGAAAGGACTCTATATAAATTTCTTTGGGGAGGAGATTGAAAGAAAATTTCCATATGCTACTAGAGTTGTTACTAGTTTAACAAGAATACTAGATACATACTGTAAAAATTTATTGCCTCTAAAATTTTTCTGTAAGATCTGAAATAAAGCTTTGTGTCACTTGTTATTGGGTTTCCCTGGTGCCTCAGATGGTAAAGAATCTGCCTGCAATGCAGGTAGACATAGGTTTGATCTCTGGGTCAAGAAGATCCCCTGGAGAAGGGAATAGCAACCCACTCCAGTATTTTTGCCTGAAGAATTCCATGAACAGAGGAGTCTGGCGGGCTACAGTCCATAGCGTCACAAAGAACCACATTTTATTACATAGCATTTTATTACACAACTTTCCTACTTTACTTTGATACAAGCAAAAAGAATATAAAAATTTCTCTTATTTATTCAAAATATTGGGTTTGCCAACAAGTTCCTTTGGGCTTTTCCAGAGGGTGGAACTTTCTGGCCAGCCCAATATATTAAATTATTATTTCCTTGGATCATCATTGGCACTAAAAATTCTTTTCATACTGCTATTTGATAGGGAGTAAATAAAGAGAAACCAATTTCAACAAATGGAAATCATCACTATCTGTCAAGTTGTTGGGAGTCCTTCCAAGCATCTGGTGGTGTTTTCCACTAGGAAAAGTGAAGTATCTAAACCACCAACCTGTTCATAAAGGCAGTGTAGAAGGAGTTCATATCAGAATCAATTGATCAAAATAGAGTCTCCTCAACTTAGGTACATATAAAGGAATCAGAGTGAATTTTGGGTTTACGAGAGTGAAAATTCCAAACAAATTTTCAAAGGTGAAGTAATTACCTTAGATACTTAAGAACTTTCATGCACAGATCCACGAAGTTAGGGTTACTTTGGAAGTAATTCCTCTGCATGCTGATGTAATGTTTTTACTGAAAAGTACTTTTCTTCTCAAGAAATTTAAGAATTAAATGTCTTCTTCTCACATACAGTCATATGTGCCTTAACTCAAATGAACGTGTTTAGATATGAGCAGAGTAAGAGGAGACAGGAAAGAGGCTGATGAACAATGTGCTGAGGAGGGAACATTTATTCAGTGCCTCCTTGGAGTTTGGTTCCAATAGCTCTAGAGGCCGGGACTCCAGATGTGATTAAAGGAGGGAAAAGTCTGCAGACTGAGTCTGTACATGAGCAGTTTTCTCTTCTCTGAATTTTACCACCAACCATGCTCTTTTTGTTTAATTAATTTTTATTTTTTAGTTTGTTTTGCTTTATAATACTGTATTTGTTTTGCTGTACATCGACACGAATCAGCCACGAGTGCACATGAACTCCCAATCCTGACCCCCACCTCCCGCCTCCCGCCCCACACCATCTCTCTGGATTATCCCCGTGCATCAGTCCCAAGCATCCTGCATCCCTCATCAAACCTAGACTGGCGATTCGTTTCACTTATGATATCATACATTTTACACTGCCACACTGCCAAATCATCCCACCCTCTCCCTCTCCCACAGAGTCCAAAAGGCTGTTCTATACATCTGTGTCTCTTTTGCTGTCTCGTGTACAGGTTTATCATTACCATCTTTCTAAATTCCATATATATGTGTAAGTATACTGTATTGGTGTTTTTCTTTCTGGCTTACTTCACTCTGTATAATCGGCTCCAGCTTCATCCACCTCATTAGAACTGATTCAAATGTATTCTTTTTAATGGCTGAGTAATACTCCATTGTGTATATGTACCACAGCTTTCTTATCCATTCATCTACCCTCTCCCTCTCCCACAGAGTCCAAAAGGCTGTTCTATACATCTGTGTCTCTTTTGCTGTCTCGCGTACAGGTTTATCATTACCATCTTCCTAAATTCCATATATATGTGTAAGTATACTGTATTGGTGTTTTTCCTTCTGGGTTACTTCACTCTGTATAATCGGCTCCAGCTTCATCCACCTCATTAGAACTGATTCAAATGTATTCTTTTTAATGGCTGAGTAATACTCCATGGAGCATTCTCATTTTCTTTTTGTTTACTATCCCATATCCCTCTTCTTTTTTTAGCCAACCTTCTCAATCTCTTCAGTTTTCTATTTCAGAAATGCCTTCTTGATCTCATTCAGATATTATTTTCATTCTGCCACTACATGAAAAGGTAATTAATTACTTCCACTCTGCCCAATCTAATTGCCATTTCTCAGTCCCTCCTCTTTGACTTATTAGCAATATTTTGCAGTCAAATGCTCTACCACTGAGCTTATTAGCAATATTTTGAACCCCCTTATCTTTGAAACATTATCTCTGCTTGTCTTCAGAATCGATATTTTCCTGTTTGTTTTTTTTTTTAATTTGTTTCCTTGTCTGGTTGCTCCTACTCATTCTCTTTTAATAATGCTGCGTCATTTCCCAATACTCTAATGCCTCAACAGTTAGACCTTTCATCTCTTCTTTTCCATCTTCATCTAAGCCTTTAGTGATATCATCCAATTGTATTATTTTGAATAGCATCTCATAGTATTGATGTTTATGTGTATATGTCTACAGTTCTCTCCTGAACTTTAGATTCATAATCACCTAAGTACTCAGTGTTTTGGTTTTGATTCTTAAAAACATTTTAAACTTAAAATCACTAAAGCTGAACCTTTTAATCACCAACAGTGGCTGTACTAGTTTGCATTCTCACCAACAGGGTAAGAGGGTTCCCTTTTCTCTGCATCCTCTCCAGCATTTACTGTTTGTAGACTTTTGGGTAGCAGCCATTCTGACCAGCATGAAATGGTACCTCATTGTGTTTTGATTTGCATTTCTCTGATAATGAGTGATGTTGAGCGTCTTTTCATGTGTTTGTTAGCCATCTGTATGTCTTCTTTGGAGAAATGTCTGTTTAGTTCTTTGGCCCATTTTTTGATTGGGTCATTTATTTTTCTGGAATTGAGCTACATGAGCTGCTTGTATATTTTTGCAATTAATTCTTTGTCATTTGTTTCATTTGCTATTATTTTCTCCCATTCTGAAGGCTGTCTTTTCACCTTGCTTATAGTTTCCTTCATTGTGCAAAAGGTTTTAAGTTTAATTAGGTTCCATTGGTGGCTCAGATGGTAAAGAGTCTGTCTACAATGCACGAGACCTGGGTTCGATCCCTGGGTTGGGAAGAGTCCCTGGAGAAGGAAATAGCAATCCACTCCAGTACTCTTGCCTAGAAAATCTCATGGACAGAGGAGCCTGGTGTCCATGGGGTCGCAAAGAGTCAGACATGACTGAGAAATTTCACTTTCTTTCTTGTTTATTTTTGCTTTTATTTCCATTACTCTGGAAGGTGGGTCATAGAGGATACTGCTGTGATTTATGTCAGAGTGTTTTGCCTATGGTTTCCTCTAGGAGTTTTATAGTTTCTGGTCTTACATTTAGATCTTTAATCCATTTTGAGTTTATTTTTGTGTATGGTGTTAAAAAGTGTTCTAGTTTCATTCTTTTACAAGTGGTGACCAGTTTTCCCAGCACCACTTGTCGAAGAGATGGTCTTTTCTCCATGGTATCTTCTTGCCTCCTTTGTCGAAGATCAGGTGTCCATACACGTGCTGCATCTCTGTCTGACACACCCAAATACTAGGGCACCAAGTCCTCTTCTGATTCTTCACTTGCAAAGATATTTGAGAGAGGACCTAATCAAATGGCCCACTCCCAAATAATTTAAAAACAACTTTTGATAATAAAGCTGGGAGTGGACTCAATGGATTTAAAAGTAATCTCATTCCCTGTTTGGGATGAATTCTGGAACTCAAACCAAGGCCAATTGTTGCATTACTAAACAGAACAGGGATTGGTTCAAGATGGGCATAGCTTCCCAACTAGAAAAATGATACACAAGGAGAAGTTTGCTGGGCATTCTGGGAAAGTTTTCCTGTTCTTAAAAATAGACAGCCATTGCACGACAGCTTCCAGTGTCCTCTGACTGCTGCATATGTGGATATAAATCCAAAAGTCATTATTTTCACCCGATGAGGAAAGCAGGCAGAGAAAAGGCCAGCAGGCAAAGTGCTCACCAGCAAGGGGTGAGAGTGGGTGGCAGAGGCAGGGGTTATCCGAGTAAGCTGCTGCTGAAGCTCTACCCTTCTTCTGAACCTCTTAGTTAAGTGAGGGTATATTTCCCTCTGTTTAAACCTATAAGAGTTGATTATTTTCCTGTTTATTACAGTCAGTGTGTCCTACTTTCTTTGTCAGTGTAAGCCTACCACTCCTTTATGTACATCAGGACCTATCCTGAGTCCAGCATTGGCCAGTCCCTCCCATATGGCGTGGATCTTGTTTCTCATCCCTGGGATGCTCTCCTGTACATGGCATGCAATTATTTTTCTCACCTTTGGGCACTGCCTCTGTCTGAAGCCTCCGACTTTTAATCTTTTTCTATAGAATGAGGCCAATTTGGATGTGGATTACCTCTTGAATCAAGGCCAATTTAGCAACTGCTGGATTTTCCGCTGCAGGGCTTATTTCCCCAGATACAACTATCTCTAGCCTTTACAACTTTCCAGTCCGTCAACTCTTGAGCTTTAGTGAATGGCTAAGATTTCAGATTATGGCTCCAACAGGCATATAAAAATAAAAATAAATAAATTTTAAGCTTATCCTTCTAGTTAACCTTCATAATATGGGTGTGTATAAACACATTTATGTCTACATACACAGTATGTAGCTATATATGCACATAAATATATACCTCTCTATATTTATCACATGTAAGCGTTTCTTGCTATGATATGCCCAGTGCATTATGGGTAGATCAATCAGAATGGAGAATAGCAAGCAACAAAGTGAATGCAGGTAACTTCCAGGCCCAGCTATCTCTTAAGCTAACACTTTCAATTCTGAAATCTGGGGACAGTCTACGAAATGCTCCAGGAGAGGTGCCAGCAAAGTGACTGGAGGCCTATGGCTGGGGTTATTTACCAATTGTCATCACTGTTATTAAATATTATAAAGACAACTATGACTGGATTAGCTTAAATCACCTTGAATATCACTACTGCTTATGAAAATTTGCAACCTGTTTCTTCAAGTCATTAATGAATCCACTGATATTGTCATTGATATGCCAGCCTTCCCTTATAAGTTATGCTATCTTACCTCAGTATTTTCTGGTAATTACTTACAATTGCTAAAAAAAAAAAAAAAAAAATTGAAATTCAGATAAAGTTAAAAGTTTGTCTTGAAACTCCTTTTCTCTCATTCACTACACTCTAAGACACTCAGGTTGTGTTTCAGTTCTTTCTGTGCATCAAGCTTTTTCACACCTCAGGACCTTGGCATGTGCCATTTCATTCAGCTCATCTACTCCCCTTTGCCTATTTTTTGTTGTTGTTTAGTCGCCAAGTCATGCCCGACTCTTTGTGACCCTATGAAGCCTGCAAGGCTCCACTGTCCATGGGATTTCCCAGGCAAGAATACTGGAGTGGGCTGACATTTCCTATTCCAGAGGATCTTCCCAATCCAGGGATCCAATTCACGTCTCCTGCATTGACTGGCACCACTTGGAAAATCCTTTACCTATTTGGCTAATTCTTATTTTCTGATTCTTCAGTAGTCCTTCCCTGTTTACTCAACTTAAAGTAGATGCTTCATATTATTCTCTCTGTTAGTGGTCAGACTACATCACAGCACTTGTCACTGTTCGTAATTGTGCATTGTTATGGGTTGAATAGCGCCCCCTAAAGAACATATGTTGAAGTTCTATCCCCAGTATCTCATACTGTGCCCTTATTTTAAAATGGGGTCATTATAGAGGTAATGAAGTTAAAATGAGGTCATTAGGGTGGGCCCTAATATATTATGACTAGTGTCCTTGTGAAAAGAGGATATTGGACACAGACAATAATGAGGGAAAGCAGAATGAAGACACAGAGAAGACTGCCCAGTGAATGGAGTGGCACACCCACAATCCCAGGAACCCCAAGGACTGCCAGCAAACAGCAGCAGCTAGAAGAGGCAAGGAAGGATTTTCCCCTAGAACCTCAGACTTCCAACCTCCAGAACTGAAAGACAATAAATTTCTATTGTTTTAAGCCACCTAGTTTTTGATACTTTATTACAGCAGCCCTAGAGCCCAATACATTCATTAAATTGAGATTTAACTTTTATTTATGCATGGTGTCTCTCTCCTCATTAGACTTTAACTTACTGAAGGCAAGTTATATTTATTTTATTTACCATTACCATTTACAATACTATGGCCACCTGATGCAAAGAGCAGACTCATTAGAAAAGACCCTGATGCTGAGAAAGATTGAAGGCAAAAGGAGAAGGGGGCGACACGGGAGGAGATGGTTAGATAGTATCACCGACTCAGTGGACATGAATGTGAGCAAACTCTGGGAGATAGTGGAGGACAGGAAAGCCTGAAGGGTTGCAGTCCATGAAGTGACAAAGAGTTGGACATGATTTAGCGAATGAACAACAACAACAATAATTTACAGCAGCACAGATGATGGTATCTGGTCCCTATTAGCAGTGGAATCTTTGTGGAATTGGTGAACAACACTATGAGTGGATGCATGGTTGATGGATATTTGAATGCAAAGTATTTCAAAAGGTTTTAGAATCTCAGATTGCTTAAATAAACCACTTAGAAGCAATATTAATTTAATCTTAAAATCAGTAATCATAATACTTCAAGTAGGAAGAGAACATTGTTTATGCATAATTAACAAATGCCTCATTTAACCAGCTCTCATTAGCTGTTTAACTGCACGTTCTGGAAAGACTTACCTTAAAATGAGACAGCATTGTTCTGATCTTACCCAAAGATTACCCTAACTGTAATGTTTAGAATAAAAAGTATAAACAATGTCTTCAATCTCCATGACTTATATTAAGAGAAATATAACAGGAACAGTGGAAGTTCAATTTTTCTGTTTTGAACATATGTAAGCACAGCTTTAAAGAATTGCACTAGCCGAAGTGATGGCAAACACACACAAATAGCTGACCTATTTTAAAGGATATCATTGCTCAAGAACCTTATGAACATGAACATAAATACATTTTCAAACCTGGAAAAACTGTAACACATAGAAAGATGGGAGGAAGATAAGCAATAGTATGCATGCTGTTGACTTCTGCTCTAATAATTTTTTTTTTTTTTTTTTTTTGGCCATGCCATGTGGCAAGCAGGATCTTAGTTTTCGATCGTAGATTGAACCCATATCCCCTGCTTTAGATGTGTGGACCACCAAGTAAGTCCCATGCTCCATTCATTTTTAATTCACATTGTTCCACTAATTACTATACACATTCACACACCACATACCCATATGCACACATACACACACATCTATGTGTATAAATAAAAGCGCAAATGTGTATCTGTATCTATCTACATTCACACACATGAATCTTTCTTAAGGTAATACACCTTAATAACAATGACCATTAACTTGTTTTATCTCAGGATACCCTGAATTCACGGATGGACTCAAAGTTTCAGTGTTTGGATGAGTAACAAAGGAAAGCTGATATAAAATTTTTTCTAAGTAGTCAAAGTCAGCTGTGTATAATTTATTCTAATACTTCCTAGCAATGTAAATCTGGCAGATTAATTCCCCCTTTCCACAGATGGGAAATTGGGGCCTAGAATACTTAACTAACAGGCTCAGAATTTTAAATGTTAAATGCCTTTTTTTTTTTACAGTGTGCTTAGAACTTAATTCTACATTTAACAACTCTAAGAGTTTATTCAAAGCCATTATTAAATGAGAAGGAACATTATTTCTACATTTATAAACTAGATGTCAGGACTGAGTTGCCAGGAAAAAATCTGTTTCTGGACAATTTCTATTTCCCTCTGATGTTAGGCTGTTCACAGTACACATTGATATAATCCTCCATCTGGCTTTTAAAAATCTAGAATTAGGAAAGTTTTCTTGATCATTATGTTACCTATGAGTTGGTCAGAACCTAATAGTTGCGTGTTTCTGTTTCAGATTAGGTAGCAATCAAAGTGATTTTTCCATTTAGGAAAGATGCCTATGCTGTAAGGTAGGTCTCTCTGGGAAGACTTCTAAGATCCTGTTTTTACCTTTTATGTTTAACCTGTGCCCTTAATATGTACAGCCCTTTATATGTATTATTTTATACAGTACTACATTAGTAAAGTACTATTATTAGTCTTTTTATAGACTAGGTAAAGCAAGGGGCATGGGTTCAATCCCTGGTCTGGGAAGATTCCACATGCCAAGGTCAACTAAAGTCTGTGGGCAACAACTACTGAGGCCATGAGCCTAGAGTCTGTGCTCCACAACAAGAGAAGCCACCACAATGAGAAGCCCAATCACTGCAACAAAAAGTAGCCTATGCTAGCCGCCCTAGAGAAAGCTGTCGCAGCAATGAAGACCCACTGCAACCAAATAAATAAATCATTTCCAAAAATAAATACATAAAAATAAAAATGACTTTAAATAAGACACAATTTCAAAATAACTCATCGTGAGAATTAAATTTGTCTATAGAAAGATTATAGTCACTGTCCTTCATTTTCTCATTTTAATATGGACCAAATAAAGCTGCCAGGATGAAATGAGTCAGAAAATTGAGGTTTGGAGGCTCTAGGGAGAGTAGGCAAGGGAGCGGAATACTGAAGAGGGTGTCCACTAATATCCAAAGACTTGCTTTTCTGCTACTGAGATTATGAAAGGAATGATGAGATGGAGCGGGCAACCAAATAAGAGTCATCATGCCCCTTGGAGCTTTTCTTTTCTCATATGACAAAGGCTGACTGAGACACTATTAAGAACTGGTTGTCAAAAGCCATGATTCTGGATGTTCAAGCTAAGTAGATCTGTGAAATGACAGAAATAAAACAACTTGTCATGAGCTTATACCTCAGAGATCTGGTGAAATACAGAGCAGTGGACAGAAAAATTGGAAGTCAACCATGCCTACCAGGTGGCTTGAGTCTTTCGACAATTGTAAGAAATTCATGATTTGTTCATTTTCAGAAGAAAAAAAAGGACTAATTCTATTTAAAAACAAAGCCACATAAAATAAAACAGCAAGTTAAATCTAAATACCCTCTAAAATACCTGTGAAGAAGGAAACAAATGGGCCTGATTCTGTTTTATCTGTGAATGCTTATTCGGTACTGTATGTATAGAAAAGTTTCACTGGAGACATTATGAAAAAACAGCTGCCTTTCACATGAACATCTTCTGTGGCAGGTGCCAGAATTAGGAGGTTCACTGCTAAAGGGGGTCAGAATATAACATGGTAGAGGAATCAAAGAACAGACTGATTAGTTACAAGTTCAACCATGAACATAGTCACTTCAATTTAAATCAAAGGTGTTTATAAGCCATATTTCATTTGCTAACCTAGCTTAAGAGACACGGAAATCTCCACATAATAGACTAATTTCATTATTCTTAATTTTCAAATCTCCATGAAACAGTGAGAATGCTGAGCTTGATCTTTAATGAAATTCAGTGCAGCAATCCTTCATTACACCATTCATGTTACAATAATCATGTAGTTGGTTGAATATATTTGCAAAAGAAAGGATCATAGCTTTGTCACTCAATATATTCTTCACATCAGTGTGCTTTGATGTAGTATTTCAATATAGGAATATATTTTATCCACTGGGTTCAATCAAATCTAACATAAAGACTGTATTTTCAATATATGAGTACTCTCACAAATCTTAATTTCCCAGTCTTGTGCTATTTTTTAGCCAATAAAATTATGATTGACTTCCTATGTAATTACATGTGCTGGACTAATGGTCTATTTACACTTGCAGTTTCTAATCCATGTTCCCTGTAGAGCTATTTTTACATTAGCCCTTTCTTGTTGAGGAATTTAGGTGTAAGTACAGCATATTGTTAATTATGAGTGTATAGAACTTATACAATTCTAAATGAATAAAAATGTAAGCTCATTTAAAAATTATAGTGTAACATAATTTGTGTTCCCTCAACCTCTTCTTTCTTTTGCATAAAGCATCCCTCCTCTTTTCGAGGGTGCACATCTAACATGAGGCCTGAATGAAAGCTGCATCTTCCCTTGACCATAATAACCCCCTTGCCTGCTGTTCTTTGTATAAAAAAAAGAACTTGACCTAGGATTTATTGATAATGGCACCCTGGCTTTCAGACTGGCCTGAGACCAGGATGTGGGGAAGAGGGAGAGTTGGCTATATCCTAAGCCACTTTTCTGATTGAAGCTGGAAAAGAAGAGCTCTTTCCTTCCCAGAAGCAAAGCTAGGAACTCATGAGCCAGGAGTTACTAGGAAACACTAATCTAGCCCAGGATTCTCAGTTTGGCAATCATGGCATTTTGGGTCAGATAGTTCTTTGTTGTGGGGGTTAAGATGTTTAGCAGCATCCCTGATCTCTATCAACTATACGTCAGTATCTCCTCCCATAACGTGGTTTCAAAAAATATCTCCAGACTCTGTTAAATTGGCCCTCATTTGAGAACCACAGAATAAGCCTCATGAAAAGGCAAACCTGGGCTTCCTCGGTGGCTCAGACGGTAAAGAATCCGCCTGCATGCAGGAGACCCAGGTTTGATCCCTGAGTCAGGAAGATCCCCTGGAGAAGGAAATGGCTACCCACTCCAGTATTCTTGCTTGGAGAATTCCATGGGCAGAGAAGCCTGGTGGGCTACAGTCTATGGAGTCACAAAGAGTCAGACACAACTGACTGACTAACACTTTCACTTTTTCACTTTCAAAGGCAGGACTAGGTGGAAGGGAGGTCAACCCATTCGAGCAAAGTAGGAAATAAAGACAGAAAGAGAAATACACCTATTCAGAATCAGTTACGCCCTTTTCCTTCTGGGTTATATAAGCTCATTATTTCCCATTTTTTTCTAAAGTAGTTTCTTTCTTTGATCAGTTAAAATAAGAATTCTGAAACAATATCATAAAAAGACTGAAGGAGAAACTAGACCAAAGGCAAAAAAAAAAAAAAAAAACCCACAACAAACCCACACCCAATCAGTAATAGGTTAATCAAAGCACAGAATCAACTGTGAGTTTTGGAAAAAAAATATAAGAACTTAAAAACCTGTTTAAGGCAAAGACAAAGAAATTGATTATAAAATAGATGGTCAACAACATGAGTAGAAATCCAAGTTTCCAGAGTAATATAAAACTAGTCAAGGTAGTAATCTTGGGATGAGGTGTAAGAAAGTGGAAAAATACTTTTATTTGTATATTCTGGGGATCATACACATGTCCAGCGATAATTTCTTATTTTAAATGTGTGTCTCTGTGTGCTTGTAGTTCTCTAAAAAAGAAGCAAATAATGTTTTCTAGTCAATCAACTGCCAACAATTTTTAAAAAAGAGAAGGGAAAGTACAAACTAGGAACCAAAGAAGTAACATTCTCAAATCATATTTTAAACCTGAGCTCACTGACTCTAAAATTCACAGGAGTCAAACTCTATGATGATGACTTTCATCCAAGTACAACACAGGAAATAAGTGTTTTCCTTCCTAGGACCTCAGGTCAAAATAACAGAGAAATTCACCATGAATGTTTCTGCTTTAAATATCAAGTTGAGGTTAAAAGATTTTAAATTTCCCTCCAGGGAACTGGAATGAAAGGAGCGGGTGGAATCTTTAGAAAGAAAGAAGTAGTATTACCTGGCTAGAAGCAATTATACAAGATGGACTTAAACCACTTTCAAAATATGCCAAGTCTATCTCCAATTCCATACAATGGCACTGGCCTGTTCCACTTGAAACCCTTGCCTTTTTTTTTTTTTTTTGAAGGCTATGTGCTTGGTGGAAAAATAACTGAACAACAAGAATTGTATTCTTCGAGAAGCAGTTGTTGAAAGAGGGCATGAGTGCAATGGAAAGTACCTATAGACCTTAGGGTAGATTTTTTTCTTTAAGTAAAAGTCAAATGTCTCATTTTGCTGTTTTGAAAAATTGTTTTTATGATGGGGTATCCAGTAATCACATTTCCATATGCTAACAACAACCACCACAGTACACATCACACCGGCCAGTTCAAAACTACACGAGGAGTTCCATCTCCAGCATAACACAAGGAGCTCCAACTACACGTTCCTCAGTAGTGAAAATTATGACACAGTCTCTTCAGCAAATAGTGCTAAGACAACTGTAAAAGAATAAAATTGGGCCCTTATCACACATCATATGCAATGACTGACTCAAAGTGGATACCAAAAGCCTAAATCTAAAAGTTAAAGCTCTTTTTACAAGAAAACTTAGAGGAAGACCTGCATGACTGCTGTTTTGGCAATGACTTCTTAGTTATGACATCAAAAGGATGAGCAACAAAAATAAATAAATATACTGAACTTCACCAAAATTTAAAATTTCCATGATTCAAAGTGCATTATCAAGAAAGTAAAAAAGAAATATTTGCAAATCATAATCTGATAAGAGATTTGCATCTAGAATTATACAAATGACTTTTACAACTCAATAACTAAAAATGGGCAAAGGATCTGAACAGATATTTTTCCAAAGAATATGTATAAATCACTAACAGGCCCACAATAAAAGATACAACAGGAAATGCAAGTCAAAACAAGATACCATTCCATCCACTGGGATGGCTATAATAAAATTAAATTTTAAAAATAAATGCTGATGTGGTTATAATGTAATTGGAACTCTCACACACTAATGGTAGGAATGTAAAATGGCACAGCCATTTTGGAAAACATTCTGGTAGCTCCTTAAATGGTCAAATATAGTTGTGGTATGAACCGCAATTCCACTGTTAGGTACAGGCCCAAAAGAAATGAAACATTATGGTCACACAAACACTTACATACCAATATTTATAGCAGCTATATTCATAATAGCCAAAGCTGAAAACAAAGTATCAATGAAAGAAAAAACGAATATAATGAATAAACAAAAATGTATTTGTCTACACATATATGTGTGTGTAAATATATATCTGTTCTTGTCACCCTGCTTATTTAACTTATATGCAGAGTATATCATGCGAAATGCCAGGATGAAAGACTCATAAGCTGGAATCAAGATTGCTGGGAGAAATATCAATCCCCTTAGACATGCAGATGATACCACCCTAATGACAGAAAGTGAAAAAGAACTAAAGAGCTTCGTGACAGGAGTGAAAGACGAGAGTGAAAAAGCTGGCTTAAAATAAAACATTCAAAAAACTAAGATCATGGCATTCAGTCCCATCACTTCATGGCAAAGAGATGGGGAAAAAGTGGAAACAGTGACAAATTTTACCTTCTTGGGCTCCAAAATCACTGCAGTGACTGCAGCCATGAAATTAAAAGATGCTTGCTCCTTGGAAGAAAATCTATAACAAACCTAGACAGTATATTAGAAAGCAGAGTCATCATTTTGCCTATAAATGTCTGTATACTCAAAGCTATGGTTTTTCTAGTAGACATGTATAGATGTGAGAGTTGGACTATTGAGAAGGCTGAATGCCAAACTGGTGCTTTCAAACTGTGGTGCTGGAGAAAACTTTTGAGAGTTCCTTGGACAGCAAGGAGATCAAATCAGTCAATCCTAAAGAAAATCAACCCTGAATATCCATTGGAAGGACTGATGCTGAAGCCGAAGCTAAAACAGTTTGGCCACCTGATGTTAAGAGCCGACTCACTAGAAAAGACTCTCATGCTTGGAAAAACTGAGGACAAGGGAAGAAAAGGGTGACAGAGGATGAGATGGTTGGATGGCATCATCAGCTCAATGGATGTAAGTTTGAGCAAACTCTGGGAGATGGTAAAGGACAGGGAAGCCGGCGTGCTTCAGTCCATAGAGTCGGACATGACTTATTAAGTAAACAACACACTTGCAAACACACACATATACAATAGAATATTTTTGGCCATAAAACAAGAACAAAGTACTGATCAATGCTACAACATGAATGAAACTTGAAAATATTATGTTAAGTGATAGAAGCCAGTCACAAAAAAAGAATCACATATTATACGATCCATTAACATGAAATATCTTGAACAAGGAAATCTGTAAAGACAGAAGACAGATTAGATGTTCCTTAGGCCTGGAGAAATGGGGAGAGGGGCTATAGATATGAACTGGTAACCAAATGTATAGTGTTTCTTTTCGTGGTGAGATGCTAAATTAGAAGCAAAGCAAGTAACTGTAATCAACAGAAGGGCTCACAAATCACTACAGATTCACACTATGATATACTGTGTGGCCCTTTAAAAAGTGCATACACTTTCCACAAGATACTGTGAAACGAGAAACAAAAGGCAAAATAGTATGCATAATATGACTTCATTTTTATAAGACAAAGCTAAAAACTGCCTGTGAGGGAGTGTGTGTATGTGTGTGAAGTCTGTACAGGATACTGTTAAGTGTAGAGCAATGTATGGAAGGATACACACAAGTTAACACATGTAACGTCTGTGGGCATGGAATGTGTATGTGGGATGTCACTCATGGACAGAATGAGGGACAGAAGAGAGGAAAGACATGCAGAGCTAAAGGTTTATTGAGGTATAATTGATAAATAACATTAAGATTACAACATAATGATCTATTTATACACTGTAAAATGACTAACACAATAAGATTAGTTAATATCCATTACCTCACACTTGCAACCAAAACCTTGATGAGAATTTTTAAGATCTACTTCTGTCAACTTCAAATACACAATACAGTATTAACGACTGTCATGCTGTGCATTACGTCCCCAGGCCTTATTTATAATGGGGAAGTGTGTACCTTCTGACCACTTTCACCTAATTCCCCCAACCCTACTTTCCTCTGGCAGGCGTTCCAAGTTTCTGTGTCATTTAACAGGCTGTTAGTTGGAGATGATTACCTCCATCTGAGTACTAGATTATTGTCTCTGGATGGGGAAATGAAGTTTGGAGTGGCTAAATGGTTTGCAAAACAATACAGTTGGAGTCATCCTGATAAATAGGAAGGCTTCTTAACCCAGATTTGTTTTGGATGTCAAGGCCAGTGGTTCCATGAACACACAAACAGGGTATGAAAAGAGTTATCACATAACGAGGCTTCCCCATTACAGTTATCACATAATAGGGCCAACAGGGCAGTCCTCTCTGAAAATGTCCTGAGACCTGGGAAAGGACACTGGCTTGAGGCTTTTATGATAGTTAGAGATGAGTCCCTGTACACAGGGAGGAGGTTGAATGGTTTGAACTTCCTGTGAGTGCTGAAAGAGGGAACATTCTTTTGGGTTTCTTAGCAGTCCAGACATGGGGCAGGAGAGAAAAAAGCAGGTGAAGCTTAAAAGCTGTCAGCAGCCAAACATGAAAAAATGAAGGCAGATTCTTCACTTACAAATGGTTTAAAAATTGTACATCAGTATTTAAGAAAAAATGTTTGGTTTTATATCTGTATATGACTGCATATCTCTTGTTTTAGTTTGTTGTTGCTGTTCAGTTGCTCAGTCATGTCTAACTCTTTGCAACCCCATGGACTGCAGTATAGCAGGCCTCCCTGTTCCTCACCACTCACCATCTCCCAAAGTTTGCCCAAGTTCATGTCCATGCCATTGGTGATGCCATCCAGCCTTCTCATCCTCTGACACCCTGACACCCTCTTTTCCTTCTGACCTCAATCTTTCCAACATCAGCGACTTTTCAATGAGTCAGCTGTTCACATCAGATGAACAAAACACTGGAGCTTCAGCTTCCTTCCTTTAGTTAAGATGATTTAAATGTCTACTTTGTGTGTGTAAGACACTTATTTAAATGCTAATAACCAAACTATTAAAAATAATAAGCAAATTCTGGGATACAGTGAAGGACAGAGAAACCTGGCAAGCTGCAGTGCCTCGTTGCAAAGAGTCAGACATGAGTGACGGAACAACCACCACCAAATGGTACAAGTCATCCATATAAGGTAATACGCATGACTAATACCTCAAACTTTATTCCAAGTCTTGAGAAATAGCTATGTCCAAAAATTAGCAAATGTTAGATAATATATTCAATTTTTACATAGCTATAAAATGAATACAAAATTACTTTGTATGATAAATATTACTAGACTGTGAACCTGGAGAATGAATTGAGGCGTAATGTGTCTCTATTCCTGTTATTGTAACTTATGTCTTTATCCCTGTTAATGTAAGTCACCTGCACTTGTGACTTACAACAAATAAAAGAACAAATTTGACAAACACTGTGTACATTAAAAAATAAAGCTAGATGTGAGCTGTAAAGAGTATGTAAAAAAAAAAAAATCCCTAAGACATAAAGTTACTAGTAGGAAAATGACTGTATGAGTATTTCTAAATAATAACTCAAAAATAATTTATATTTATCTTGGTAGCCTTTAAATAATTTTTTAGCTTTTAGCAAACCAACTTTCAAAGTTATCTTTAATTCTTAAAAAATATTTAATCAGTTTTGCATTTTTACTTTGAATTTCTAATATCAAAGTAAATAGTATTTCAGAGAAAATTATGATGAAATAAAGGTGAATACACAGTATACTTGTTAATATACACTGGATTCATATTAGAATCCGATTCAGAGCCTTGAGCTACTAATAGGAAAGGAACGCACAATAGTCAGTCGTTTCATATTAAACTTTTTATTAAAACTGAGTCTTTACAATATATTTAAAATGACATGTTCCACAGACAAATATTTAAGAAAAAAACTTTTTAATGTATAATTATTGGCATACAAATTTAAGAACATAGTTAAAACTAAGCTAAATATTTATATGTATGTATATGTGTGTGTACATATATATATATATATATATCCAAATTTATATCAATGATCTGGAACACCTGAGCTTTAAGTTGTTGGTTTTCCAGATAGTGTGAAATACTTTTCATCCACTTTCAAAGGATCCAGCCCATTGAGAAAGAATAACTTTGGTTAACAGACATTATCTTCCAAAGATCACATAGAGGTCTTCAATGAGATTACAATTTATCTTCAGAGGCTTCTTCCAAGTGGAGATCTGTCTGTGATGTAAGGAAGGATTCCCATGTAGCAAGGCACTAAATAATGGAAACACACCATCAGGAGATCAACAGTAGTTCACTTTCACTGTTAGAAAAATTAATAAATCCTTATATAACTGTTCCGATAGCAATGTGTCCAATTCCTCTTTCCCATTGGCTTGCTAGGATCCCTATCATATTTTACATATTTTAACTGTTAATGAGGGAAATTGTTGCTAATAAGATGAAAAGATAAAGGTTAAAAAATTAGCATGGTTTAGTTTGCTGAAATAATCTACTATTTCCCCACTGTCAGGGCAGAAACAGATCTAAATTATAGAGGAAAAGATGGACCATCTGGATATGAGGCAGGCATAAAGCATCTAGACAGAGGAGTAGTGATACAAGCATGGTTTAATCAGATCTGAATCCTACTATATCACATGTGTTTGTGCAAACTGATTAATCTCTGTTATAGTTTCTTCAGCTATAAATTAGGTTAATGATAATACCACAAAAGCAACTGTGGAAAATTAAATTTACGTAATCTGTATAAATCTCTATGCAGAATGCCTGGCTCAAAATAAATATTCAAAAATCAGCAATTATTATATTATAATGGTCTACCAAGACTAAGTAGTGAGTGAAAGTGAAGTTGCTCAGTCGTGTCTGACTCTTTGCGACCCAATGGACTGTAGCCTACCAGGTTCCATTGTCCATGGGATTTTCCAGGCAAGAACACTGGAGTGGGTTGCCATTTCCTTCTCCAGGAGATCTTCCTGACCTAGGGATTGAACCCAGGTCTCCTGCACTGTAAACAGACGCTTTACCATCTAAGCCACCATTAATGTGTCCAGGAAATGAATCAAGGTGTTCTAATTGAGAACTATAGAACAAAAGAGAATACATATTTTTTTCTTGTGCACATAAAACATATACCAAAACTCACCACATTCCAGGTTATACAATAAGTCTCAATACACTTAAAAAGAGTAAATCATATGAGGTTTATTCTCTGAGCATAGTGAAATTAAGGTAGAAATCGGTATCTGAAAAATCCCCAAATATTTGAAATCTAAAGAAGAAACAAAAAGGTAATCTAGAAAGTATTTTATTTTAAACTAAATGAAAATGAAAGCACAGTATATAACAAAATTTTGGGATGCCACTAAAGTAGTACATAAAGAGAAATTTATAGCACTAAACACCTATATAAGAAAAGAAAAAGGTCTTAAATGACTTCAATTTCCATCTTAAAAACTAAAACAGAACAAATTATACCGAAAGTAAGCAGTGGAAGGAAAAAACCAGAAAAGATAGCAGTTGTGAGTCAATGAAAGAAGAATCACTGGATCTTTGAGAAGATTAACAAAACTGATAAACTTTTAGCCAGACTGTTCATAAAGGAAGAGAGATGATATAAACTACCAACTGTTAGGGTTAAGAGAGGTGATATCAGTCTAAATTCTACCAAAGGAAAAGAAAATATTATTGAAAACTTTATACCTATACATTTGAGAACTTGAATAAAACCAATGAAAAGACACACACTACCAAAATTACCAAAACTCACTCTAGAAAAAGTAAATCTAGAAAAAAAAAAATCCAAATAAATCTGAATTTTTTGTTAACTATCTTCCCATAAAGAATACTCCAGGTATAAATGGCTTCCCTAGCAAATTTTATCAAAAATTTAATGAAGAATCATATTAATTCTACACAAACTTTCAGAGGACTGAAGAGAAAGGAAAGGTTTCCATCATATCAAAGATATTACAAAGGAAGAAAACTACAGATCACTACCCCTCATAAATACAGGTGTAAAAAATTTAAACAAAATTTTAGCAAATCAAATGCAGAAATCTATAGAAAGAATTATACATCATGACCAAATGGAGTTTGTCCCAAGAATGTAAGATTCGATTAATGTTCAAATCAATCGTGTAACTGAATGTATTCAATGTAATATCATCTCAATTGACATGGAAAGACATCTGTCAAATTACAAATGTCCATTTCTTAGTTTAAAAAAAATTCTCAGCAAACTAGAAACAGATGGGAACTTCCACAACTTGAGAAAGAATATCTTCAAAAAACTTACCGTTAACATCATATGGACAAATGTATTAACTATTAGCTGTTATTAATATTTTATTTCTTTTGAATGCCAAGAAAAAATTTTAATTCAGTTTTATGGATACTTAAAAATTTCCAGCAAATTTTGAACATAAGAAAGGAAATAAACAATACCTAAATACATATAATGTTTAAAAATCTATCCACAATGTATACAGAACTATGGTACTGAAGGGCTAATAGACAGTAGAATCATAGTTCACCTTTGTAAAAAGTCCTGTTTCCTGTGTGAAACTCATTTCTGGCCTCGTCTGCAAATTCATACATAATCTGCTATCTGGTAACCCTGCAGGGTAGCCCAAAGCAATTACTGCTTTCAGGAGATATCATATCTTTTCGATAACTCTGCCAAACTATTATTTAAATAAACTTCTGAACATACTCAAGGCAAAACTCAATGAAAATGTGAGCAGTCTGCTCTATTTAGAATTCCTGTCAAATAGATCCAAACTGCACCAAAAATGGTATTAATCCTAATGTGAAGAAGCTTCTATCATTGTCATATTCTTCAACTATCCTAGTTTAATAAATGTCTAAGGGAGATCAGCCCTCCACGCTGATTATTGCTGTGAATTAATATTTTCATTTCTAAAGAAAATCCTCAGAAGGACAGTGAAATGTGGTAAAAGAAACAAACTAGCTACTTAACCATTTCCTTATCATCCACCACATGAAAGGCAGAAAAACAATTTATGTATTTTGAAATATGGATTATAGAACACTAGCATAGAAAAACAAGTATCATGGCAGCTGCTAAATATCTATATGAATACTTGGTGAGGCATCATTATGGTTGTTATCACATATTGGGCTTCCCTTGTGGTTCACTAGTGAAGAATCCACCTGCTATTCAGGAGACGTAGATTCAACCCCTGGGTTGAGAAGATCCCCTGGAGAAAGGAAAGGCTACCCACTCCAGTATTCTGGTCTGGAGAATTCCATGGACTGTATATCCATGGGGTCACTAAGAGTCGGACATAACTGAGCAACTTTCACATGTGACTATCACATATTACTTTCTTTAAACTTCACAGTGATGATTATGAATCTTATTTTACAGATGAGAAAGCTGAGGATCAATGGTTAAATATGTTTGCAATATTACAAATCTGATAAGAAGTATAGCCATTTAATGGAAGGTGGAAAATAATTAATATCTTGAATGACCACAAGAGTACATTTAGTAAGTCACTGGGCCATCAAGATGAGATAACTTTCTTTTACACAATGTAAGAAGAACCATTTTGGAGGAGAAGAGGGGAAAAAAAAAACAAAAACACCATGACTGCAGGTGGATCAACTTTTAGGAAAGAGTATAAATGCAGGTTGAGTGTAGAAACCGATTCTTTACATGCCTTTTGGAAGTTTTTAAGTATTTCCAGGTGTATGTATTCTCTTTGAAGATGACTGAATTAATAACATGCCAGGCAGAAAGTAAGTGTTCAATAAATACCGAGAGCATAGGGAAGGAATGCACTGAACTGTGGATGCAAATACACTGGTCATCAGGAACACTGTACTTTCAATCTGAATATTAATCAACTGACATCCTGGCTTCTATTGATCACTAAATGTGTTAATGTTAAGTTTAGCCGTAAAAACCTGATCCCCAATCAGGGTGCTGACCAATCAGTTTTCTGGGTCTACAAAGTTGAGACATGGCCCTGAACTGTGTAATTCCTGATGCTACCAATCATCTTTTGGAATTTTTATAGCAGATATTTTTAACTAACTAAATATGCTAATTGTCCCCTCCTGCCAATGTTTAATATTCAGTTCAGTTCAGTCGCTCAGTTGTGTCCAACTCTTTGCGACCCCATGAATCGCAGCACGCCAGGCCTCCCTGTCCATCACCAACTCCCAGAGTTCACTCAGACTCACGCCCATCGAGTCAGTGATGCCATCCAGCCATCTCACCCCCAGTCATCCCCTTCTCCTCCTGCCCCCAAGCCCCCCCCAGCATCAGAGTCTTTTCCAATGAGTCAACTCTTCGCATGAGGTGGCCAAAGTACTGGAGTTTCAGCTTTAGCATCATTCCTTCCAAAGAAATCCCAGGGCTGATCTCCTTAGAACGGACTGGTTGGACCTCCTTGCAGTCCAAGGGACTCTCAAGAGTCTTCTCCAACACCACAGTTCAAAAGCATCAGTTCTTTGGCACTCAGCCTTCTTCACAGCCCAACTCTCACATCCAAACATGACTACTGGAAAAACCATAGCCTTGACTAGACAGACCTTATATTAACCTGTTAATATTGATATGTTGTATATTTATCCAGTCAATGTACATTAAGTCTATTTTTAAATAATCAAAGATAACCTCTAACGCTCTTTAATGGAGAAGGCAATGGCACCCACTCCAGTACTCTTGCCTGGAAAATCCCATGGACGGAGGAGCCTGGTGGGCTAAGAGTCGGACACGACTGAGTGACTTCACTTTCACTTTTCACTTTCACGCACTGGGGAAGGAAATGGCAACCCACTCCAGTGTTCTTGCCTGGAGAATCCCAGGAATGGGGGGAGCCTGGTGAGCTTCCGTCTATGGGGTCGCACAGAGTCGGACATGACTGAAGCAACTTAGCAGCAGCAGCAGCAGCAGCAGCAGCAATGCTCTTTAAATCTCTTTATCTTTTTTTGAGTATGAAAAACTAAGTGAAAACTCAAGAAATGGATTTTTTATACCATAAGCAATTATGATAATTGAATGATACAAAGAATCATCAAAACAACAACAAAAATCTCAAAACTCATTGTGAGACTTGCTCATAATTGTACATTATATATATATATATATATTTTAAAGTATTTCTGTTATTTGGCTTCTCACTGTTCTCTATCAAGGAACTAATTTATTCCCGTTTTAAAATCATTATAATTAGTAGAGCAAGCTAATATCTATTAAAATTAAAGTAACAATCAAAAACACCTAGTGTCACAGTTGACTTGACCTTTAATTGTACCCCTTAGCTCATCAATGGCAACCCACTTCAGTACTCTTGCTTGGAAAATCCCATGGACGGAGGAGCCTGGTGGGCTGTAGTCCACGGGGTCGCTAGGAGTCCGACACGACTGAGCGACTTCACTTCACTTTTCACTTTCCTGCATTGGAGAAGGAAATGGCAACCCGCTCCAGTGTTCTTGCCTGGAGAATCCCAGGGTTGGGGGAGCCTGGTGGGCTACTGTCTATGGGGTTGCACAGAGTCGGACACAACTGAAGCAACTTAGCAGCAGCAGCAGCTTAGCTCATTCTAGTTTGATTATCATACTGTCATAGAGCATCAATAACAATTCCATATTTAGTTGAATAATTTGCATATTTTTGTCCGTATTATTTTATTTGATACAACAATACTCTGACAAACTGAAGTAATTGCATCTTAGAGGTAAGAGAACTGATCTATTGAGTCCAGTACTCTTTTCTATTGCCCTATGCTTCTCACTGCAGAACAGAAAGCCCATAAACATGTTGAACATGCTATTAGGCAAGATGTGGGGTGACTAGAAAGTACAGATCCTCATTAATTGAGAACCCAGTGCACATTTTTTTTTTCCTAGGTGGTGCCAGTCTGTAGCCAAAGACCAAAAACTGTAGCTTCTCTTCGAAGGCACGACTGGGAAAGACTGTACAGTTAGGAAAGTGAGCCAGAACTAGGGCAAACAGACCCAAAAGGTAAATAAAAGCCCTTTTGTTCTGACACATGCTTAACGACTTCAAATAGAAAGTAAGTTTTAATTACAAAACTAGTCTTGAAAGTAAATCTCTTGCTATCTCAGTAAAAGCAGTGATGACATTTTGCCCTAAGAAAAGGTAAATGTCTCTTTAGCTCTCAAAAGTGACAGTGATCCACAAGTAGATGTGATTAAATTTTCTAAAGAATGAATGATAACAAAAATGGGGTTTCTGTTGGTATAATATAGCTTCCAATGAAAGCTCCCACATTTAAGAATCACTATTTTCTCAAAATGGTGGGATATAAAGAGGTTCTGTCCCACAGTCTGAAAACATTCAAGCGAATGTTTTCACTTTATCTCAGTAAAAGCAGTGATGACATTTTGCCCTAAGAAAAGGTAAATGTCTCTTTAGCTCTCAAAAGTGACAGTGATCCACAAGAAGATGTGATTAAATTTTCTAAAGAATGAATGATAACAAAAATGGGGTTTCTGTTGGTATAATATAGCTTCCAATGAAAGCTCCCACATTTAAGAATCACTATTTTCTCAAAATGGTGGAATATAAAGAGGTTCTGTCCCACAGTCTGAAAACATTCAAGCGAATGTTTTCACTTTTCTGGGCCTATTTACCCATTCACAGAAGAGGGGGCTTCAACCATGTGCATGCATCAACTTTCATCCGAGAACCTAAAATGGCCAACACAAAAATAAACAAACGCAACCTAGTTATTAACTTAAAAGCTTTTGCACAGCAGAGGAAACCATAAACAAAATGAAGTGACAGCTTACAGAACGGGAGGAAATATTTGCAAATGACGTGACCAACAAGGGACTACTCTCCAAAATACACAAACAGCTCATACAGCCTAATATAAAGGAAAAAAAATGAAAAATGAGCAGTTCTAAATAATCATTTCTCCAAAGAAGACATACAGATGGCCACGTGAAGAGATACTCAACATTGCTAATTATCAGAGAAATGTATTTCAAAATTACAATGAGGAGTGACTGAGCACACACACATCGCCTCACACAGCTCAGAATGGCCATCATCAAAAAATCTAAAGCAATAAACACTGGAAAGGGTGTGGAGAAATGGGAACCCTCCTACACTGTAGAGCCACCATGGAGAACAGTATGGAAGTTCCTTAAAAAACTAAAAATAGAAGTATCATATAATCCTACAATCTCACTCCTGGGCATAGGTCCAGAGAAAATCATAGTTCAAAAAGATACATTCACTCCAATGTTCATTGCTGTACTACTTGGAAGAACTAAGGCATGGGAGCAACCTAAATGACCACTGATGAAAGGATAAGAGGTGGTATATATACACAATGGAATATTACTCAGCCAAAAATGAATGAAATAGTGCCATATGCAGCAACATGGATGGAGCTAGAGATTATCATACAAAGTGAAGTAAGTCAGACAAAGACAAGTATCATATGATACTGCTTACGTGCGGAATCTAAAAAAAAAAAAAAAAAAAAAGTAAACTTATATACAAAACAGAAATAGGCCCAAAGACATGGAAGACCAGCTTATGGTTACCAAAGGGGAAAGCAGTGGGAAGGGAGGGTAAATTAGGAGTTTGGGAATAACATATACACATTACTATATATTTAACAGATAACCAGCAAGGACCTACTGTATAACCCAAGGAGCTATACTCAATACTCTGTAATAACCTATAAGGAAAAAGAATCTGGAAAAAATAGATATAATGTACGTACAAGTGAATCACATTGTGATACACCTGAAACTAATACAACACTGTAACTCAACTGTACTTAAATAAATCTTTTTAAATTGGCAAATGAGATCGCATATAATGGATAAATATGCCTTGCTCTATTTGGCTTAACAGAGTGTGGAAAGACATCAAATATAAAATTTTACTTCTTCCTTCAGTATCTGATATTTATAAGTTTTTTGCCTCTAAGACTTTTCTTTCATCTGTATTTTATTATGTACACATGTACATGCATGTACATACGTATTTTAATACCAAATAAAATTTATGATATGTATACTGTTATTTTCAGCACTTTACAGAAAAGGATACTGAGGCTCACTGAAATAATGAAAGGTGTCTGCACTTAAAGTCACAAGTTAGGCCCATCCAAAGCCCATGTTCTTAGTGACCAGGTGATAGTGCCAACATAAACTTTTATATCTCCAGAGGTAATGCTATGACCCTGTTCATGGAACAACTAGTGGAAAACCTAGTCTCATGAAAATTATCACAAGAATCAAATTAAAATATTATCTATATATCTCTGCTAATGAAGTAAAATAACCATAAATTTGCCTAAAACAATAACAACAATATCTACTAATATAAAATGTGGTAAGAGCCAAACCTTACCATGTACTTTTTTTAAAACAAGAAATTTCCATATTAAGTCAAAAGCTGTGCTTCTAGTTTTCCTATTAACCCCAATGACATAATAACTGCATCTCTCTTAATAAATTAAAACAGAAATATGACTGAGCATTCTTTATATATTTTGAGTGACTTCACTTTCACTTTTCACTTTCATGCATTGGAGAAGGAAATGGCAACCCACTCCAGTGTTCTTGCCTGGAGAACCCCAGGGACGGGGGAGCCTGGTGGGCTGCCGCCTATGGGGTTGCACAGAGTCGGACACGACTGAAGCGACTTAGCAGCAGCAGCAGCAATCTCAACTATCTTGGGCACAGATGACATCACCTACATATGAGGAAACACTGAAAATCAAATATGTAAGCATCTCCATACTAGGCCAATATCATTGCAAAGTAAATTACATTGTAAAAATTGTAGGCCATACCTAAAATGAGGCAATGGGATGTACAACATTTTAGTAACTGCTTTTTTAATCACCTAGACCTAAGATCCAAATAGTAATGAAAACTTTTAGGAGCTGCATATTTAAAAATTTTCCTGAAATATAACTAATCTAGAAAAAAATTAGAGATGATGTTATAAAAGGAAATCTATTATTTTGCAATGGCTCAAAATTATTCAATAAACTTCATTTTTGGAAAAGTCTGAATTCAGAATAAACTGCTAATTTATAATTTGAGAAAAATCAGTAACTTCAAAATGACAAGATTTGCATTTTTTTTTAAAACTAGTTTTACGTATTCCTCAAGAATGTAAGTAATAAGTTTGCATTTGTAAATACTGCAAATGTTAATACTGATGATTTCAACAGTTAACACAAAAAAACTCATTAGCTACAAACGCCATCTTGTGGTCCTTTTAAAAATTATTTTGTAGTTTGTAGATCTCTAACTCAAGATCTTGTAAAGAGAGAAAGAGCCTTAGATACAACCAATTCCATTTCTGTCATTTTTACATGTGGAAAAGTTGGGGATCCGAAGATCTAACACACTGGAAATCTATAGAGAGAATACAAGAGCCAAAATTTTCATATTTTCCACTCATACTTTTATATACTATATCATCATTCTCTCTTTTTTTTAACTAGTAACAAGCCAATTACATGAAGTTTGTCCAATTTAGTACCAGCCACTTCAAACACTGAGCTGATCTTGTTTATCATACATGAAAATACAATAAACTAAAAGAAAAGCACATTTACTTTTGGATTACTGGGTCAAGGCACAGCTATGATAAGCACATTATTTTAAAGCATTTCACACACTTTCTAATTTTATTCTTCTAAAAACCTGTGATGGATGTGTGTGGATAGGGGGCAG
This sequence comes from Aepyceros melampus, assembly GCA_006408695.1. Classification (NCBI taxonomy): domain Eukaryota; kingdom Metazoa; phylum Chordata; class Mammalia; order Artiodactyla; family Bovidae; genus Aepyceros; species Aepyceros melampus. Next base: position 54,286 of record SJXQ01012512.1, read on the forward strand.
GGGCAGAGGAAGACCATGGGTTCCACCTTTTGACAGATTAGAAAGCTAGGTATAGAGAAGATATAACTGAGATTTTACATTTAGTAGGCAATGGCGCCCCACTCCAGTACTCTTGCCTGGAAAATCCCATGGACGGAGGACCTGGTGGGCTGCAGTCCATGGGGTCGCTGGGAGTCGGACACGACTGAGCGATTTCACTTTCACTTTTCACTTTCATGCATTGGAGAAGGAAATGGCAACCCACTCCAGTGTTCTTGCCTGGAGAATCCCAGGGACAGCAGAGCCTGGTGGGTTGCCGTCTCTGGGGTCGCACAGAGTCGGACACGACTGAAGTGACTTAGCTGTAGTAGCAGCCATCCTGATATCCAAGTTTAATTTGCTTCATTAGGAAATCCACCTTTTTTCTTCAAAGTGTTACAACATGCAGTGTGTGCATGTGTGTTTTAAGTCATTTCTTCCTTTTCTTTACAGGAACTATTATATTGGTCCATAGCATATGATCTGTCCTTTATGAAGCACAGTGAGATATAAATTCTTGATTCAGAATCTAGATAATTTTAGAAATGATTACATTATAAAATGTAATCACCTATTTAAATGTTTGATTAACTTAACTACAGAAAAACTCATCTAATTCAAAGGTTGGGAAAAGACAGGCTGTCGATGCTATGGTATAACCATCACTTTTACACCTAAATCCAACTTTGCTTATATAAATAATTGAAAAATAAGTATATCTCAGAATATAAGAGATTAATGGAAATGTTTTTAAGTTTTTAAGAAAGCAGAAACCTATAACACAACAAAAGCTTTAAAACTTACATGAACATAATAAAAAATGTTCATAGTTATTTGGAAACATGAACTACAGCTTTGGAATATGCAATTTAGAATAGAACTCATCACTTAATAAACAAAACACAGTTACATGATACTTTTGAATTCTAAAAATGATAAATACTTCATTTTTAAGGTTTCCTTCAGTTCAGTTCAATCGCTCAGTCGTGTCTGACTCTTTGCGACCCCATGAATCGCAGCACACTAGGCCCCTCTGTCCATCACCAACTCCTGGAGTTCACTCAAATTCACCTCCATCGAGTCGGCGATGCCATCCAGCCATCTCATCTTCTGTAGTCCCCTTCTCCTCTTGCCCCCAATCCCTCCCAACTCATCACTTAATAAACAAAACACAGTTACATGATACTTTTGAATTCTAAAAATGATAAATACTTCATTTTTAAGGTTTCCTTCAGTTCAGTTCAATCGCTCAGTCGTGTCTGACTCTTTGCGACCCCATGAATCGCAGCACACTAGGCCCCTCTGTCCATCACCAACTCCTGGAGTTCACTCAAATTCACCTCCATCGAGTCGGCGATGCCATCCAGCCATCTCATCTTCTGTAGTCCCCTTCTCCTCTTGCCCCCAATCCCTCCCAGCGTCAGAGTCTTTTCCAATGAGTCAACTCTTCACATGAAGCGGTCAAAGTACTGGAGTTTCAGCTTTAGCATCATTACTTCCAAAGAACACCCAGGACTGATCTCCTTTAGAATGGACTGTTTGGATCTCCTTGCAGTCCAAGGGACTCTCAAGAGTCTTCTCCACCAGTCCAACTCTCATATCTATACATGACTACAGGAAAAACCATAGCCTTGACTAGATGGACCTTTGTTGGCAAAGTAATGTCTCTGCTTTTGAATATGCTATCTAGGTTGGTCATAACTTTCCTTCCAAGGAGTAAGCATCTTTTAATTTCATGGCTGCAATCACTTAGTAAATAAAACAGCACAGTTACATGATACTTTTAAATTCTAAAAATGATAAATACTTCATTTTTAAGGTTTTCTTAGAAGTACCTTGGTGCCTTTAAACTGAATTCTACAATTAATCATGCTTTATATACATTATTACTTGAATATCAGCCAGATTATAAATTTTTAAATGAGAAAAAATACTACCTATGTTAATTTGAAGAGATGAACAAACTTCTAGAAAACAGAAGGAATTTTAAGCCATGCTTTTCAAACTATCTGTGGTGAAGAACACATCTTTTGTTGGCTAAGAACCATTAGTTATCCTACTGAGCTGACTAGTTCGCTCTTCATGCCACAAGAAATCATCACAAAAGCTGGACAATATCCCAACTGGTCTATACTTGATTCAACAAAAGAGGTCTAATAATCACCTGGACATCATGACAATGTCTAATTGCCCTAGAATATTTCAGTTGGTTATATTCTATTTCTGAATTTATGTTATAAATCTGTAATAAATAATTTATGAATTAGGCATTAGTCCACACTTTAAGTAACATAACTTTAGAGATCAGTATAATTACCCAAGGTTTCCAAAATTGTGTTCCATGACAGGCTAATGCTATAAGAAGAAATGCTGACCTAGTCAAAGTTATGTCTTAGATTCATAAACCATATAAGAACATGTGCTAAATCACTTTAGTCATGTCTGACCCTTTGTGACCCCACGGACTGAAGCCCTCCAGATGCCTCTTTCCATGGGATTCTCCAAGCAAGAATACTGGAGTGGGTTGCTGTGCCCACCTCCAGGGGATCTTCCCAACACAGGGACTGAACCCCTGTCTCTTAAGTCTTCTGCACTGGCAACTGGGTTTTTTACCACTAGTGCTACCTGGGAAGCCCATATAAGCACATAAAAGGTTCTAAGAACTTCTTTAATAAACATGCATATTTAATTCAAACTTATTTGACTACAGAATCTATCTTTCCTATCAAGATAAACACCCATTAACATTACAAAAACTAATTTCCTATAAAATGCACAGAGAAATTCTAGTCTAAACAGAATTGCCGATGTACATTATTCAACAACTGCTTTAAAATTCCCAGTGGCAGAGAACTAATTTCTTTGCAATGCAATTTAATATAGAGAATTATAATACATAGGATATAATTCTTTTTTGTGAATTCAAATTATTCAACTTCCAAAAGTTAATTCTAGATATGCTTTCTTTTTAAAAAAAATTTCATTGGCGTACAGTTGCTCAGAACTATGTAGTTTTTCCAGTAGTCATGTACAGATGTGAGATTGAACCATAAAGAAGGCTGAGTGCCAAAGAATTGATGCTTTTGAACTGTGGTATTGAAGAAGACTTTTCAGAGTCCCTTGGACTGCAAGGTTAAACCAATAAATCCTAAAGGAAATAAATCCTGAATACTCATTGGAAAGACTGATGCTGAAGATGAAGCTCCAATACTTTGGCCAGGTACCTGATGCAAAGAGCCAACTCATTGGAAAAGACCCTTATGCTGGGAAAGATTGAGGGCAGGAGGAGAAGGGGACGACGGAGGATGAGATGGTTGAATGGCATCATCAACTCAATGGACATAAGTTTGAGCAGGCTCTGGGAGTTGGTGATGTACAGGGAAGCCTGGCATGCTACAGTCCATGGGGTTGCAAAGAGTTGGACACCATTGAGTGATTGAACAACAGGAAGGGTGGCAGGGAACTTTTTTTTTTAAGTGTCTTCTAACATAACAAGACCTCATGAATCTTATAAAACTTCAATTTTGAAAGAAGCAAATTACAATGTGGTGATCAAGACAAAGACAAATAAAATGACTTAAACTTGACAAAGTATACTATCATTCTACATGCTGAAAATAATCTTTTTGCAAAGTATTTTTGATTTGAGTATAAAGATTCCTTGGTGCTAGGGTATGGGGTGGGGGAAACCAGTTAGAAGTAGATTTACAACTTGGAATATGAAAGGACTTTGTCATCAATATAGAGGATAACATTTACCTTATTTGCTATGAGAGAAGAATTCCTTTGAATCACTGAAAAGCTGTATCAAATTACTGAGGTGAAACTTTAAAAAGGTAGTTGGCTACCACTGAGCAGTTTTTTTTATTTTTTTAAGACAAGTGGAACTGAAATTTACTCTGTCAAGAGTTCATTGCTACTAAACATCTTCAGATGGTTTTACAATAGGGCTTTAATGAACACTAGAAGTCTTACATTTTTATCAGTTTCTTAAGTATTTTCTAGACAATAGTTCCAAAAATATTTCAGACATGAATTCCATAAATGACTTCTGTGAACAAATAATCTGAGATCTTAAACAAAGGTGATATAGTTGTTTCCTAAGGAGTTTCTTAGGAACTTTAATGTGTTAAGATGCACTGCAACATTCTTCAATAAAATGAAACAGCATAACTTAAGAGGAAGGCATTTGGCTATGAAGCTGTCATACCCAATGACAGCAAAAATAAAATAAATGGGAGCAAATGATTGTGTGATCAAATATGTCCTCAAATAAACAATTAGAGACTCAAAAACTATGCCCAGGGACTTCCTCCAGCATTTGTACTAGTTGATTTTAAAAATTTATAAAATGTCTTTAATGTAGCATTCCCTCAGCTCAGTTTATAATTTCATCTCTTTACTCAACCAAGATTCCTGGTACAATCTATCAAGCTAAGAAGGCAACTTCCCATCCTCTGTGGTTGGTATTCTCCATGGATGCCTCTCCCACAACCAATCAACTAATAACAGAGGACCATAACAGCATCCCATGAACAGCCCAAGCAAGTTTATTGAAGATTTTGTTTCTATAAGCAGTGGTGAAGCCTCTCATGTGAGAGTAAGAATAAAAAGTTTTTAAGTCTTAGGATGCACAAGGTTATTTCCTCTCTGTTTCCCTTGTTTTAAGCATTATTATTATGTACCTTTAGATTCTATTTCAAATAGGAATTGATTGCTTACCAAAAAAAAAAAAAGATTTTGATAGAATAAATGGTAAAAAGGACAAGATTAATCATTAAATAATCAATAATGTTGGTCTCTTTACTAAAAATACAAAGGGAAAAGCTCCTAGGCATTCAATGGAGCATTATGGCATTAAGAAGATGAAAACTTGGTGTTTTGATGAAGATGACTGTCCCTAAATAATCTGGATGGTCCCTAAATGTGTGGTGTACTATAGCCCGAATTTGTTAATCTTGACATCAGGTTACTAATGAGTATCTTCCAGTGAGTAAAAAAGTCAATAACGTGGACAAAAGAATGTAATGAATTGGAAATTCTAACTGGCACAAAAATGGTCAGGTTGAATAAATATCTAAGCATCTAGCCTCTCAAGCTGGTAGCATGTTTACTTTTCAGGAAATCTATCTATTACCCATTAATGGAAATCTAGGGAATTCACTAGGGTGTATAATGTAGTTCTGAAACATTCTTCTAACAGTTCCAAATAGAGATTGTTATTTTCTGAAGAGTTGTTTAACCACCATCAGATCTGTCTTCCTGAGTTCTAGAGATTTGGTAAGGTAAGTACCAAATATAGTAAATGTTTAGTAGCAGTTTAAGTAAATGTTATGAGGCATGATTGTAAAAAGTACCTTGATATGGATTCGAAAATCCCTGTCCTAGATAACACTGAATTATTCTAGCTTTTTGTTCTTATGATTTTCTAAGGGAGTTGAGACACACAATAACCTTAAAGAAAGTATCTATTTACTCCATTTCATCTTAAGAGACTGTCAACATAAAAATATAATTTAAATTGCTCAACATAGAGCAACTATTATGCCTCTCTCCCAACATTTAAAAGGAAAACTAAGAAACTACAGGTCATTCTTTGTGACCCAAATGATACTAAACAACTATAGTTGAGTAAACCTTCAATCACTTCCATCCTCTCTTACAAGAAAGACATAATACTGATGCTGGAATTAAACTTTTTTGTAATTTTTCAAATCACTTTACTAAATTCTAGGGAATATGACTAGATGGCCAGAGTTTCCTTCCTTTCCTTTTCTTTGACTCTCAGATTTTCAAAATAGTACTTTGTCATCAAGTTTCTGTCTTGTTACATAACAGCTCCTTTTTGTTGCATGGAGTTAGATTTTGGGAAAGTTATTCTCCCTCACTGTTCCTTTCAATTAATGTAGATGAACAGCAAGTCCATAATTTATCTGAGACCCAATTTTTTAAAAAAATAATGAAATCTCAGACAGATACATAAATTCCACTCATCAGAATCTTCTTAGCTGGCAGTTTTAGTATCATTATCAACATAGATTAACCTCTTAAAGTCACAATGTTTCGGAGATACCTTTACTTGGATCATGGTGTTTTAAATATTCACAAATTTTTTTTTAAATGTTCCAAAATATGTAGCACATCACTGAATGTAAAACAAAAAACTCTTTTGCTACAATTTATTTTACTATTTCCCAATATAACAAGGAATATATTTCTAAATAAAAACAACTATACCTGAAAACTCTAGGAGATTCAATGCTTATCTGTTACTTACTTTGTAAAAGAACTTCTATGATGTGTATTTTAAAAATTTTCTCTGCTTTTTGAATGGTCCATATATAGCTATACTTGGATTTTAGGGAAGCATTAGTTGTGCTATTGATTTGGCTAGATTGTGAACTCTTGAAATGATTTTTTTCCCTTCTTTTATCTCAGAGAAAACATCCTATACTAGATGCTTTTCTGCTTCCTAGATACCCATGTAGATATAAATATTTTTATTATTCAATAATTATAGAACCCTTTTACTAAGTCAGTTTATTATGATTCAAATAAATGAATTCAAATACTCTTCCATTAAAAAAGTAATATATTATAAAGCTGTATCAATAAAATGAAAAATATATATACTTATTATTCTTCCCTAAGGGGAAGATTTAAGTTTGAATTTGAATGCTGCTTAGCATAGGGTTTTGATGTTAATAGAATCCTAAAGAATAATTTTACATGAGGCAACTAACATTCTTAAATAAGACTGATAGCATTTGAAATGAAGTCACCTCTATCTTGGCTATTTCTGGAATATCTTATCAAGAAAGATCTTAAGTCTAATGTTCATAATTATTTTAAATAATATTGTTTATGAGAGCATAAAAATTTACATAAATGTTCAATTATTAGTAGTTATCTTCATTAATAAAGATATATGAACATTATGTACTATATAAAGATCAAGGTATACAGAAAAATGTTTAAACAAATGAAAAATATAGAACTCAAAATAACACATGTCCACTGTAGTCATCATGACACAAATAAGTAATCATGTTTTTATGTTGACATATTTGGAAATGAAGAAATTTTAAAATACTTTGATCAGCATAGAGCAAATTGTTTTTCTATAAATGCATTTCAATATACCCCTCTGTAGGAGATAAGGTTATGGGTATTCTTTATTTCCTCTTTATACATACTTAACTTTTGTTGTTTTTGTACATGTATTAATTCTAAAACCAGAAAATGAGGCCAAAACAACTTCCATATATTAACTCTAAAATAAACTGTGCAAAGAAATAAATTTTACTACTTCAAGTATTATATTCAGTTAACTACAAATGATTTTATTTGGCAATTATTAATATTATGTGATCTTTTCATGATTATAATATTAAACTTTAACAGCATATTATTTCAGTTTATAATATCTACCAAGGATTCCTTCCTTTTAAATTTCTTCACCATCATCATAATTATCAGCATGAGCATCATCAACAACAATAAAACATACTATTTTGTACCTTGTGCTTTTGTTTATTCACTAAGTTATGTCTGACTCTTGCAACCCCATGGACTGTAGCCTGCCAGGCTTCTCTGTCCATGGGATTTCCCAGGCAAGATTACTGGAATGGATTGCCATTTCCTTCTCCATGGAATTGAACCTGCATTTCCTGCACTGCAGGTGGATTTTTACCACCAAAATAAGACCTGGGCAGTCTTATTTTGTACCTACTAAAGAACAATTAGAAAATGTCTGTGCACTTTATCCAACATGTCATAGTTTATAGTTTTAGCATTCCTTCACGTTTTAGTAAGAAATAATTTTCTTTGGTTATTTGGATACTAATATACTTTGAAATTATTCACTTTGAAATTATTCACCTATGGTTAATGGGATTTTTTATTTTATTGCTTTGTTCTTATTTTTTCAAAAAAGATTCAAGTTTATTCTTAGTTACTGGTCATATAGAACACAATTGGGAAGAGCTTCATTTTACCTATTCAGAGTTTATTTCAGATCCTTGTTTTATATTTGAGGTCAACTGTCTCTAAGTAAATTCACATATCTAAGTACAATATTTCAGTTAGACAATAATGGGCCTTTGATACAGACAGATCTCATATTTACAAACTGATTTTCCTCTGTCGTTTTAATAGTTAAATTTTAAGTTATAAACAAGTTGTGACCATTTTACTTCATAAAAGTCCAAAGACAAATGTTTATACCCTATTTTTTCTATCACACTAGGAGCAAACCCCTTTAGGGGTTTATTACTTTTTTTTTTTTTAACAAATGTTGATGAAAAAAGAAGTATTTCCATAATAATGTAGATTTTAAATCAAAAAGGAACTGGAAAGATTCTGCAACATTTTACTTCCTTATATATTTGACATATTCTAAAGTTAACAGGTAACAGCAGACTGTTGCTGTTTCAGGCCACACAGTCTGTGCGTTAATTAGGAAGCCTTGATTATATAAGGGCTTCAATTTCCGATCATGCCTGGAATCATGTGCCAAGTCAGTTAAAAGTTATTCACTCAGGAAAAAACTCAGTAAATAACTTGAGCTGTAGATACCTTTTGAAGTTATAATAAAGAAAACCAATGATTCCTCCAAACATCTCCATCTAAAATGTCATACACTTGATATAATTTTAGTAAGATTTAGAAATACAATTCACTTGGAGAAAAGAGTTAAAAACATAGATATAAACTGCTGTGAGGGACAAAATTTCCAATATGGCAATATGACACAGGGATGCTAATTTAACTATTTCTAAGAAGATAGTATTTTGTATAAACTGAGTGCAATCTATGAGAATAAAAAAAAGTGTGCATTTATGTGAAAGGTATAGTCAAAATCCGAACATTTCAGTTGAAGTTCAGTGGAACTACTATGAACAATTTCTCTTAAGAAAATTAAAAATCCAAACTTAGAGCTAAGTTTTGCAGACATTATCATTGAGAAGACAACATAGTATTGAGTGTTTGTCACATGATTTTTATAACCTAATATGTTTTATAATTGCAATCACTTATAGTATAATGTGTTTCTAATTTTCTTAAAAAATTCTTTCAATTATTAATTGTCATAGCACTCCTATAATGTCAGTGTGGCCATGTTCTATCATAAAGGAGAGATAAAGTTATTTCTGTGGATTTAAAACAGTTAAAGTTGTTAAAAAAAAAAAAGCATATAGTGACAAATCTGCTTTATCCAACAGAAATATTTTAAATCATTTCAAAATCTGAGACTTATGGGGAGTTCCTTTTAGATATTTTAATTTATTTATGTTTGTTAATGTAGAATAAAAAAGGAGGGGAGGTAGAAAACGATCTTCCAACACCACTTGCTAAAAAGAAAATCACTTAAATCTGTCCTCCAATCTGTAGCCTGCTGCCCCGAAACCACTATGTCAGTTACCCTCTCTGTCTTTGTTGCTCCACTTTCTAACCAGGCTCAATATGTTTAGTTTTGTTCCACTATGACCCATATATAGCCTGCGTGATCATTCTAAAAGGCAAGTCCAAATTGTCTCTTCCCTGCTGAAAACTCTTTAATGGCATTTACCATTTCCCTTAGAATGAGAAACAAAAAGCAAAGCTAACTAAGGCCTTCTTCAGACTTCCCTGGTGGCTCAGATGGTAAAGCGTCTGCCTACAATACGGGAGACCCAAGTTCAATCCCTGGGTCGGGAAGATCTCCTGGAGAAGGAAATGGCAACCCACGCCAGTATTCTCGCCTGGAAAATCCCAAGGAAGGAAGATCCTGGTAGGCTACAGTCCGTGGGGTCGCAGAGAGTAGGACACGACTGAGCGACTTCACTTTCACTTTCCTCCTAATAGGGTTCAGGACATATTAACACAAAATATGACATACTGTCATATTAAGCGGAAAGGTCACTCTGACCTTCTTCCAACTCTTATCTCCTGAGGCAAGCCATAAAATCCTCAAGTAAGAGGTGGGATCCTCATCCCCCGAGGAAAGGTGCATCTTTACCTCCGAAGCCAAGTACATGAGAAGACTCCTAACAAAAGCCCTGCTAAGTCTCCCTCAGTTTACTGGGCTTACTTTATACTCCTTAACCTATCCCTCTCTACACGACAACCCAATCTTCATCAAACCTAGCATAAAAATACTCAGATCTGTTTCTTCTGATCTTGATTTGTTGATGAAGGCTCCTGTGCCACAAAGAACTTATATTCATTCAACTTATATGCTTTTTCTACTGTGAATTTATCCTTGTGTTTCATTTTCAGACCTAGCCAGGGATCCTATGAGGGTTGAGGAAAATATTTTCCTCCTCTACAAGCCTCATTTTTCTTTTCTTTTTTTTTTTTTAAGCCTCATTTTTCAATTCAACACTATCTCTACTCCACCATTCTCCCAAAAGGAACCTCAGTAATTTGAACATGTTCTCTCTCATAGGAAGGAAGATCCTGGTAGGCTACAGTCCGTGGGGTCGCAGAGAGTAGGACACGACTGAGCGACTTCACTTTCACTTTCCTCCTAATAGGGTTCAGGACATATTAACACAAAATATGACATACTGTCATATTAAGCGGAAAGGTCACTCTGACCTTCTTCCAACTCTTATCTCCTGAGGCAAGCCATAAAATCCTCAAGTAAGAGGTGGGATCCTCATCCCCCGAGGAAAGGTGCATCTTTACCTCCGAAGCCAAGGACATGAGAAGACTCCTAACAAAAGCCCTGCTAAGTCTCCCTCAGTTTACTGGGCTTACTTTATACTCCTTAACCTATCCCTCTCTACACGACAACCCAATCTTCATCAAACCTAGCATAAAAATACTCAGATCTGTTTCTTCTGATCTTGATTTGTTGATGAAGGCTCCTGTGCCACAAAGAACTTATATTCATTCAACTTATATGCTTTTTCTACTGTGAATTTATCCTTGTGTTTCATTTTCAGACCTAGCCAGGGATCCTATGAGGGTTGAGGAAAATATTTTCCTCCTCTACAAGCCTCATTTTTCTTTTCTTTTTTTTTTTTTAAGCCTCATTTTTCAATTCACACTATCTCTACTCCACCATTCTCCCAAAAGGAACCTCAGTAATTTGAACATGTTCTCTCTCACCTCTTTGCTTTTGTGCATGTCTTCTCTGCTTGGAACTCTCTTTCTCACATCTGAATCTCGCTACCTCTCATTCATTATTCAGGACTCAGCTTAAATATATCCTCTGAGGAATCATCCTCTTTCCTTCTAGATTAGGTTAGATGCCCTTGCAAAGTCTTCCTATCCTGGATCTTATTATACTTTTTATTATAATGTTTTAATTGTAACCACATGAGAAAGAGATTGTGCTTGTCTTGCACACTGTGGTCTCTCCAGGACCCAGCACAGTGGCTGGTGGTAGTAGGGGCTCAGGTATTTTTTGCTGAATGAAAATATCAGTATCAGTTAGATAATCTTGCAAAATATAAAATATTTTAAAGTACCTTTAACCTGGCAAACACTATGGAGTACAAAATATAATTTTCTTAATGTATCAATTTCATATAGCCATATATTCAGACAGAGATAAGGTTAAAGATGTATTTTAATATATACCTTCTAGGAAAAGTATGTTCAGAATAGCTAGATGAAGCAAGCAATAGCATAAAATTCACTGAAAATAAATACTATTGTGTTCAAAAAAGACAATCATTTGAAAAGCAAAATGTTGATTAGACATTTTTCCTAAGGTAAACAAAGAAAGAAACAAAACCAACTGAACTAAACTAGAGTGAACTAATGCTCTTTTTTGACCCTTTGAATAGCTACAGAGGAAAGGTGGGGATGGAAGGGACATAAGGTATAAACGCTGAACTAATTTCCTGCTCATTCAAACTTCTGTTTCTTTCCTGACTTTGCAAACAATACAAGAAAAGGAGTGTGCATGCTTAGTGGCTAAGTCATATCCAACTCTTTGTGACCCCAAGGACTGTAACTAGTCAGGCTCCTCTGTCCACGGAATTTTCCAAGCAAGAATACTGGAGTGGGTTGCCATTTCCTTCTCCAGGGGATCTTCCTAACCCAGGGATAGAACCCATGTTCCAGTGTCTCCTGAATTGGCAGGAGGATTCTTTACCACTGAACCACCTGGGAAGCCCAGATAAGAAAAGGAGAGGAAACAAAATTTTAATCAGATAGGAGAATCATTAGGAAGTAAGATCAAATGATTTTTGAAGATGTCAGATCCTGCCAAAACAAGAAACTGAAGGGAAGACAAACAAAACAAAATGGTAGCATTTAATTTTTTTTTCATATATAACATTCTGTTCAGTGTATTTGTATTGTTTAAAATTAGGGAAATAATAGACAAGAAACTGAAGGGAAGACAAATAAAACAAAATGGTAGTATTTAATTCTTTTTTCTTATATAAGATTCTGTTCAGTTTATTGGTATTGTTTAAAATTAGGGAATAGGAAAATATGAAAATTAAAAAAACAGTGTTTAAATAAGCTCAATTGTAACATATAAAATATTTGTAGCTTTTTATGTAATATATTTTGAAACCATTTCAATTTGGCACTGGTAGAAACAACTTCAGTATAACTGCTAAAAGTCATGAATACAACTCACGGTGGTTTTGTAATTTCTTGTCTGCTTCATTAATAAATATTACATTTGTGTTTGGTTTTTTTTTTTATGGCTACTTCTTAAACTTAAATTGCTTTCTGTCATCCTGAGTCTTATCTCAGATCAGTCTAAATGTGCAAAATGGCACTCACTTCTTTTCCCTTCCCCTATATTCTGAGTTTTACATGAAGACAGCAGAATTCTCTGTCACATCAAGCTCAGCTCCTATCAGGCACTTGGGCATGCTGTGGAGGAAGGAAAGCTCATCACCTTCTTACAGGTAAACACTTTGTGTGGCTGGGTGGGCTTAGTGATGCTCTATTGACTGGCAGCTCCACTGGCACTGAGCCACCAAAGAGGATTTTGAATGTGACACTTGGTTCCTGAACAGACTGTCAACACAAGACAAACAGAGAGTGAGAGAGAGGATAACTTTTTAAAAAGAAAGCAATATTGCATATCACTAATTACCTGTTCATAAAAGAGGATGTTCTCTCAGCCATATTTGTAAATGCTGACTTGATCTCATTTTGCATGCTTTGTTTCCATCTTTCCCAATCTGCTTTCAGGGCATTATTAGCACACTCCACTTTATCTTCCAGTTTTCCAATCTCCTCTGTAAGCTGAGTTAGATCACAAAGAGAGATCAGTTGCTCTATGCATTCCTGCCATTAAGTGAATTCTTTGAATCTAAGATGAATATTATATATTTTTAAAAAGCACAAGAATATTTTTTTTAAGAGTCGCCAGTATAGTCAGAGATATCACGTAGAGTTCTAAGGTCTGTGACCAGTAGCACTTGACTTTGGATAAATCTCTCAAACCTTGGGCCTCGGTTTCACTATTTATAAATCTAAGAAAAATAAACTACAAGTAACCTCAAAATTCTTTTGCAATAACTCTCTCATGACCACTGTTTGTGGTGATAATATTTATGTTAAAAGATATGGTTTCACATCTTCAGCTTTCCTTTCCTGCTTCTCACTTTTCAACTGTTTCGAGCAGAATGCTCAATTAACTATGATGTTATAACATCCATATAGATTATTCAGTCCAGCCTGGAGGTCCAGGGGATTAACTGGCTACATCCCATTCAGCTGGTAACAGAGGCAGGTTTATATCTCAAGACACGTGACACCTATTCCACACTCCATTAGACAAGCTGTGTGTAACAGTCACACCTCCTCCCCAAATCACCCAGCAACATTTGAGCAAGGAACCCACCAATGTATAGCTTTAAATTTAACACATTATATTTATACAAATTTTAATATATTTATCCATATTTTATTTATTCTTATATTCAGCATACATATATTTATTAAGTGCCTTCTATGTATCAGGCATTCTTCAAGGGCCTGGAGATTCAATAATGAAGACAACAGACAAAAATTCCTGCTTTTAACAGAACTTATATTCTATCAGCAAAGACAAACCATAAGCAAGACAAATGAAATATCTATCATTTGATAATAAGTGCCAAAAAGAAAAATGAAGTAGAAAGGTAGATAAGGAGATAAGAACAATGCAATTTTAGATAAGATGGCTGGGGAAAATCTAAATAAGAAAGTGTCATATCTAAAGTTGATCTTAGAGTGAATCATGTAATTCTTAGCAGGAAAAGCATTCCTGGCAGAGAAAAAAAAAACAAGGCAATGGTCTAGAGACAGAAGCATGTCTGGATGGTCCAAGAAGAGCAAGGAGACCAGTATGACTGTAGCAGGTGGCAGAGTTAAAAAAGAGGGGAGATCCTAGGAGATGCAGTCAGAGAAGCAGTTGGGTGACCAGATCTTACTATGCAGTCCATGGTAAAGGCCCTAGGTTTCACTGAGACCAAAGGCAGGGACAGTTAAGCAGAAATAACAACATTTCTCCCATGTTTTAGTAATAAAAGGGGCGTTATATATTACTACTATTCCTTGACTCCAAGTATTCAAAAGAGGCTGTCATTAAGAAGGTCACCATTACAGACATGTTAAAAGGTAATAATGTATGTCTTAGAATAAAAAAAAAAATGTTATTTTACTTTCAATGCTTGCTTAAAATTTGTATTCATTTTATTCATTTTTATTTTTTTCACTTCTTATTCATTCATTTTGCTATGAAATTTCACTCTGACTTTATTTCATTGCAGCCATATTTGCTTTTATTTCCCTCAGACTAGATGTTTGGTATTATATAAATCTTTTATTATCTGAAAAATGTAAAGTGTTCATCATTCAGTCATGTCCGACTCTTTACTACCCATGGGAGATCTATTTCATATGTAGTGTTGGTTCTCATGGTTTGTGTGTGGTGGGAATATGTAGTTCTTTTTGTTTTTTCCTTAACTTTTTTGTTTTGTTTGTAAACTATCTCAGTGAGGCCATTTATTACTTTTATGGGTACCTATAAACTGTGGTACTGCAGAAGACTCTTGCAAATCCCTTGGAGTGCAAGGAGATCCAACCAGTCCATCCTAAAGGAGACCAGTCCTGGGTGTTCATTGGAAGAACTGATGCTAAGGCTGAAACTTCAATACTTTGGCCACCTCACACAAAGAGTTGACTCACTGGAAAAGACTCNTATGGGTACCTATAAACTGTGGTACTGCAGAAGACTCTTGCAAATCCCTTGGAGTGCAAGGAGATCCAACCAGTCCATCCTAAAGGAGACCAGTCCTGGGTGTTCATTGGAAGAACTGATGCTAAGGCTGAAACTTCAATACTTTGGCCACCTCACACAAAGAGTTGACTCACTGGAAAAGACTCTGATGCTAGGAGGGATTGGGGGCAGGGGAGAAGGGGATGACAGAGGATGAGATGGCTGGATGACATCACCGACTCAATGGACGTGAGTTTAAGTGAACTCCGGGAGTTGGTGACGGATAGGGAGGCCTGGCGTGCTGCAGTCCATGGGGTCACAAAGAGTCGGACACGACTGAGAGACTGAATTGAACTGAACTGATGACTCTATGGGGTAATTATTTTGCTAAATCATAGAGGATGTCTAAAAGGGTGTTGTGTGGGTATGTATGCTCAGTTGCTTAGTCATGTCTGACTCTTTACAACCTCATGGACTGTAGCCCACTAGGCTTTTCTGTCTATGGAATTTTCCAGGTAAGAATACTGGAGCAGGTTGCCATTTCCTACTCAGGGGATCTTCCCAACCCAGAGATCAAACCCGTGTCTCTTACATTTCCTGCATTGGCAGATGGATTCTTCACCACTGTGCCACCTGGAAAGCCCAACAGGACATTAATGGGAAGTCTAATAGTGGACTTTGGATGCTAGGGAATAAGCTAAGGTAAAATTACTGACAGGCCAAACTCAAACAGGATCCATAGAAAGCTCATGAGCTGGTTACAAAACCTCATTTCCCTGGGTTGTTGGATCAAATCTTCCCATTTTCACAGCCAGATGGAAATGATTAGAAAAGTATCTTTTTTATATCTAGGATCAAGAGGTAACCATACCAACTGTAACTATACTTTTTCTCCTCCGCTTAGGTTCTGCAGTCTAAAATTGCTCTGCACTGGAGTGGGATGACCTGCAAAATTCTTTACTGAAAATAGCTTCATGAAACAGTATCTAAATCATATGTTCCATCTTGCTTCCCCTCCTGATAGAGCTTAAAATGGTGTCACTGCCGTAAGGGCTTTACAATAGTCTTCTCTTTATCAACCTGCAACTACCCATCTTGCTAGCCCTTGTTAGTGGTGGCTAGGCTGGTTGGTGCTTCTGCTCTGGCCCAGAGCAACTGCATTCTTAAAGAAGTCCTGTCCTGTTCTCTGACTTCACTCCAATCCACAGAAAGGTCGTAGCCTTATCAGCATGGCACTGAGATTATATGATTAATGATAGGTTGAACTGATCTCAGACTCCATATTGGTCTTTCACAAGCTGTATGACACTGGGTAGACTACTTTTTGAAGGCTTAGATTCTTCATCTACAAAATGAACATAAAAATAACGATACCTATCCCATAGGAATTTTTATTTAAAATTGCCTGAGATAATGAACACATTAACTGATGTTCACAGTGTCTGACAATTTGCCTCCTAAATGTTATCTATCACAACCCTCAACAGCACCACCATCACCGGCTGGTGGAATGGGAGCTGACTGCCTCTCCTCTTCCAGTATTTTAGTCTCTGGAAATATCCTATTCCTCTGCCAGGATCTAGGTATTAATTTCCAATGCAATTTCTTGATTTATTCTCACCAATGTAGATGATAATATATCCAATTCTATATAATTCATTCTAAATATATATTACCAATTCTTATTTTTGCTGGCTATATATAGAGACCATTTTTATTGATGACTCCATCATGACTTTAGTTTGAAAAACAGGAAAGTGACATTAGGTATTTCCTCACACTGAATCATCTTCCCGTAATTTTAACTTTTAGGAAACTCTAACTGATAATAAGTACAAAACACTTAATTCAAATTAGAAATAATCTGGACTATATCTTTCCTACCAATTTATAAAGACATATTATTAGATCTTCCTTCCCTTAGTTGACTGCAATTTTAGCAACTTCTTGCTAAAATATGTCCACACAGATGGCGCAGTCAAGGTTATGAACATCAACACTCAATATAATTTCACCAAAGTGGGAGAACAACAGGTTAGGTGCCTGGCAGACCAAAGAAGCCCCTCTAACTACATGGCAAAGTTTCAATAACTCTAAAGGTAGGAAATTCAATTCATAGTTTCTACTGTAAAACAACATAAAGACTGAGTTTTAAAAGATTAAAGTTTGAATCATTCATTTCACAAATACTGGAAAATTGGCCCTCTGTTGGTGGAAAAACTGAAGAAGTAAACAATCTTTCTGCCAGGAAAATGTTGAAATATCAGAATAAGTAATAAAAGAATGTAACATAGGAAAATAATTATTTAGATTTAACCACAGGCTAATGTGGTAATCTCTAGCTTCAGTTATATTCAGCTAAAAAGGAGTCACATGATTAAATGAAAACCATTAATACTAAGAGCTCAGGAAAACAAAACAATATTCTTCTTCAATACTTTAGTACTAGGAACAGCAACAGTAATAATGAGCATTTATTGTATTTCTGCCACAGGCCACCATATTAAGCTATATGCTTTACATACATTATTTCATTTAATCTGCTTTATAATGCTGCAAATTTTGTAATATTGTCTAGCTTTTGGGAGACATATACAAAGGAGAAACTGGGAGAAATATACAAAGGAGATCACATAACTTTCTGTGGCATTATAGAGGTTCAAACCAAATCAAAACACATGTTCTTTCCCAGAGTGACTAAATAGCCCCAAGCTACTTTGCCTGTAGCAACGTGAAGCAGAATAGCCCCAAGTTACCTTGACTGTATGCCAAAGCCTTTGACTATGTGGATCACAACAAACTATAAAAAATTCTTAAAGAGATGGGAATACCAGACCACCTGACCTGCCTCCTGGGAAATCTGCATGCAGGTCAAGAAGCAATAGTTAGAACTGGACATGGAACAACAGACTGGTTCTAAATCAGGAAAGGAGCATGTCAAGACTGTATATTGTCACTCTGCTTATTTAACTTATATGCAGAGTACCTCATGAGAAATGGTGGGCAAGATGAAGCACAAACTAGATGAATCCAGATGGCCAGGAGAATTATCAATAACCTCAGATATGTAGATGACACCACCCTTAATGGCAGAAAGTGAAGAGGAACTAAAAAGCCTCTTGATGAAAGTGAAAGAGGAGAGTGAAAAAGTTGGCTTAAAATTCAACATTAGGAAAACTAAGATCATGGCATCTGTCCCATCACTTCATGGCAAATAGATGGGGAAACTATAACAGACTTTATTTTGGGGGGCTCCAAATCACTGCAGATGGTGACTGCAGCCATGAAATTAAAAGACACTTGCTCCTTGGAAGACAAGCTATGAACAACCTAGACAGCATATTAAAAAGCAGAGACTTTACTTTAACCAACAAATGTCCATCTACTCAAAGCTATGGTTTTTCCAATAGTCATGCATGGATATGAAGGTTGGACTATAAAGAAAGCTGAGCACCGAAGAATTGATGCTTTTGAACTGCGGTGTTGGAGAAGACTCCTGAGAGTCCCTTGGAATGCAAGGAGATCCAACCAGTCCATCCTAAAGGATATCAGTCCTGAATATTCATTGGGAGGAACTGATGCTGAAGCTGAAACTCTAATACGTTGGCCACCTGATGCGAAGAACTGACTCATTGGAAAAGACCCTGATACTGACAAAGATTGAAGACAGGAGGAGAAGGGCATAACAGAGGATGAGATGGTTGGATGGCATCACCGACTCAATGCACATGAGTTTGAGTAAACTCTGGGAGTTGGTGTTGGACAAGGAGGCCTGGTGTGCTGCTGTCCATGGGTTTGTAAAGAGTCGGACATGACTGAGCGAATGAACTGAAGTGAACCTTGCCTATGGCTTTCAGCTTTAAACTAATTCAGCTCTTACCTCAAGGAGTTGTTCTCTAATAGAATGTTGTTGTTGTTGTTGTTTGTCCAAGTCTTTTGTGACCCCATGGACTATAGTCCACCAGGCTCCTCTGTCCACAGGATTTCCCAGGCAAGAATACTAGAGTGGGTTGCCATTTCCTTCTCAAGGGGATCTTCCTAACCCAGGGATCAAACCCACATCTCCTGCACTGGCAGGTGTATTCTCTACCAGTGAGCCACCAGGGAAGCCAATCTAACAGAAAATAGATGTGCAGAAATAAAACAAAAACCAAAGGCAATCATTCAAAGCAGAATGTGATATATATAATAATGGAGGGAAAAAATTAAATGAGAATACAGAAAGATACAGAATAGAGGACAGAAAATAGATATGCAAAAATAAATCAAAAACCAAAGGCATCATTCAAAGCAGAATGTGGTATATATAATAATGGAGGGAAAAAATTAAATGAGAATACAGAAAGATACAGAATAGAGGACAGAAAATAGATATGCAAAAATAAATCAAAAACCAAAGGCAATCATTCAAAGCAGAATGTGGTATATATAATAATGGAGGGAAAAAATTAAATGAGAATACAGAAAGATACAGAATGGAGGATTGATTCTAACAGGGGTAGGGGACATTCCAAGTGTTAAACGGCTAGGCAATGAATGGATGAGGGTGTGTGGCATGAATAAAACCACAGAGATGTTATGGTATAGCGCATGATAAAAGAATGGATAAGAAATAGGTTTGGGGGTAGTCAAGAAGAAACATGGGCTTCCCTGGTGGCTCAGATGGTAAAGAAGCTGCCTGCAATGTGGGAGACCCAGATTTGATCCCTGGATCAGGAAGCTCCCCTGGAGAATGGAATGGCTACCCACTCCAGTATTCTTGCCTGGAGAATTCCATGGACAGAGATGCCTGGTGGGCTATACAGTCCATGACATTGCAAAGAGCTGGACATGACTGAGTGGCTAACACATGCATAAGACAAAATATGGGAAATGTAGTTGAACAGGCCACCTGAAGACTGACGGGTATAAATGAGGGTATAAATGATAATGAGCATAAAATGAATTCTGTAGGGAAGGTAAGCCACTGAAAGATTTTGGCTAGTAGGAAAGGAAGGAGGAGAGGAAGAAAGAAACCAATTAATCTGCACAGGGACTGTGGAAACAGCAAGAAAAATTATGAGGATTTGGCTCAGCATCCATCCTTACTTCCTGTGTTAAGAACTAAGATGAAGAGTGAAAAACTGACTGCCTCAAGAACTCATGCCTAAGGGGAAAATTTAAAACAACTAGATAAAATGTGATATACATTCAATGTAAAGCAAATAGTGTGTACAGTCCTAAAAGCAAGTTTACTTTGAAGTTTCTAAAACCTGCAAGTGGTTTGTCAAGGTTGGTACCTGGAATGTGAATGGGAAAAGAGCAAAGAGGAAAAAAGAGGTACTACTTTGCCTACACACGTCCATATAGTCAAAGCTATAGTTTTTCTAGTAGCCATGTATGGATGTGAGAGTTGGACCATAAAGAAAGCTGAGCGCCAAAGAATCAGTGCTTTGGAACTGTGGTGTTGGAGAAGACTCTTGAGAGTCCCTTAGACTGCAAGGAGATCCAACCAGTCCATCCTAAAGGAAATCAGTCCTGAATATTCATTGGAAGAACTGATGCTGAAGCTGAAATTCCAATACTTTGGTCACCTGATTCGAAGAACTGACTCATTTGCTGAGAAAGACTGAAGGCACGAGGAGAAGGGGACAACAGTGGATGACATGGTTGAATGGCATCACTGACTTGATGGACATGAGTTTGACCAAGCCCCAGGAGTTAATGATGGACAGGGAGGCCTGGGGTACTGCAATCCATGGGGTCACAAACAGTGTCAGATACCACTGAGCATCTAAACTGAAAAGAGGAAAAAGAGACATGAATTTCCGGGGGGGTGGGGAGGGCAGAATCTGGATTTTTAATTAAAAAAGAAAAAAACAAGTGGCATCACTGAAGAATTTTAGGGAAGAGGACCAGGAAGGGAGCATAACAATCAGGTTCCAGATATGAGGGGATCTGAGAGGAGGAGACCCTGAGACAGAATCAGTAGCGGGTTGACAAGTGATTAAGTGTGGGCATTGGAAGAAAAGATCATCTGGTCTTTTAAACTGGATAACATTCACTGGAAGAACAGGTCAGGCAGGGTAAGAGGAAATGAAGGCCTAAAGAAAACAGTAATAGTCATGCAGAGTGAGGTATATGTCAAACAACTTTTGGAGGTCAACCTTGTGACATATTTCACTAAAAATTTACTCCAATTCTTACAAAGTGGAAAAAAAAAAATTCTGATCCCTGAGAAGGAACAGGGTCACAGAGGAAAAAATAATGAAATAACAATGGGAAAAAAAAAGATTGTGCTAAACATAGTCCACCATTAATATCAAGGCTTCAACAAGGGCTTCCCGGTGGCACTAGTGGTAAAAAATCTGCCTGCCCATGTAGGAGATATTTAAGAGACACAGGTTCAATCCCTGAGTCTGAAAGATCCCCTGGAGGAGGAAATGGCAACCCACTGCAGTATTCATGCCTGGAGAATCCCATGGATGGAGGAGCCTCCTGGACTACAGTCCGTTGCAAAGAGGGGTTGCAAAGAGTCAGATACGACTGAAGCAACTTAGCATGCACACACTATCAACATATTACATAATTACTATACTTCATTATTTCTCATCCAGAAAAAGTACAGTCTCAGAGGTGGGTGTCAAATCAAAGAATAAAAGATACATGAGGCTCACGTCATATCCCATCAACTTGGAGGTATCCTAGCTTTCAGGTGAAGAGTGTTGCTTCTTGTTTTGTTTCTCTGCTTCAGTTCAAAGATACCTAGAGAAAGACCTGATGGCTAAAGAGCCAAGAGCAGATGTACTGGTTCCATTCACGTCACTTATAGCTCTGAACTGTGGTTATATCACACTATGTATGTTTGTCACAGGTCAAGTGGGAAAGTGCGTAAAATGATTTGGACGAATCCACTCAAATCACTCATTATTGCTAGGAAACAAAAGCTACATTCTAAGGCATAGCCCTGGGAACCATTAAACAGGTATAAACCATTTCATTATTTTTAATAGTTACTCAGTGTTGGAAGTACATGTCTGCTAAGGCATGCATCTGGTAAGGCAACCACAGGTGCAGGGTCCCTCGAACCCAATTAACCACCTTGGAGGTTTTCCTCCTTATTCCCCCAAAGCTGACTTTAGAAAGTGAAACCAAAAAATCATATAGAATTTTCATAATTTTTGTTAAAATAGGTCTTTTGTATATTTTATTGTTCTATTACATTTAAATTTGTAAGAATATACTTTCCTATAAGTATAACCATCAGAAATAGATCTAATTTTATAGAAAAGTTATATAGATCCACGCAAATATAGTTTATTACCTTCCTTTAACAAATGATTAAAAATTTTCACAGAAAATTAGTATTTATTAACTTAATAAAAATATATGTGATAGAACATTTTAGAATCCTACAATAAAGATAATTATTTTTCTTTGTGATAAAATGTGGCCCTGGAAATTATATCAGAAATATCTATTTATAAATAAAATAATATAGATAAGAACTGTATGATCAGTTAGGCTAATGAATGAAATAGGATATAATCAAAGTTAGGGTAGTGAATAAAATAGGATTTCAAATAAAATATGAAAAAATATTTTAAAATATTTTTGAAAAGAACATATTTCACACAAGTAAATTGCCAAAAATATTTTGTAAAAAAACTTGGATACAAATTTTATAAAATGGGATCACCTATGAAACCATGAAATTAAAAGACACTTACTCCTTGGAAGGAAAGTTATGACCAACCTAGACAGCATATTAAAAAGCAGAGACATTACTTTGTCAACAGAGGTCCGTCTAGTCAAGGCTATGATTTTTTCCAGTGATCATGTATGGATGTGTGAATTGGACTATAAAGAAAGCTGAGTGCCAAAGAATTGATGCCTTTGAACTGTGGTATTGGAAAAGACTCTTGAGAGTCCCTTGGACAGCAAGGAGATCCAACCAGTCCATCCTAAAGATCAGTCCTGGATGTTTATTGGTAGGTCTGATGTTGAAGCTGAAACTCCAATACTTTGGCCACCTGATGCAAAGAGCTGACTCATTTGAAAAGACCCTCATGCTGGGTAAGATTGAGGGCAGGAGGAGAAGGGGACAACAGGATGATATGGCTAATGGCATCACTGACTCAATGGACACGGGTTTGGGTGGACTCTGGGAGCTGGTGATGGACAGGGAGGCCTGGTGTGCTGCAGTCCATGGGATCACAAAGAGTCAGAGACGACTGAGCGACTGAACTGAACTGATATGCTCATAAGCTATACGAGAGGTATTTACAATGTATCCAGTGAGTATGTGCTCAGTCGTTTCAGTTATGTCTGACTCTTCAAGATCCCATGGACTATAGCCCGCCAGGCTCCTCTCTCCATGGGATTTCCCAGCAAGAATACTGGCATGGGTTGCCATTTCCTCCTCCAGAAGATTTTCCTTACCCAGGAATAAATCCGCATCTCCTGACAGTGTCTCTTGCATTGGCTGGGGGATTCTTTACCACCTCAGCCACCTGGTAACCCCCATGTATCCAGAGTGTATATATTTGATCTAATACTGAATGTTTGAAAATAATTAGGTTTTTCTTCTAAGAGATTAAAGTGTGATTAAAGATGATTAAGTAGGACTTTCAAGGCTGTATATTGTCACCCTGCTTATTTAACTTATATGCAGAGTACATCATGAGAAATGCTGGACTGGAAGAAACACAAGCTGGAATCAAGATTGCTGGGAGAAATATCAATAATCTCAGATATGCAGATGACACCACCCTTATGGCAGAAAGTGAGGAGGAGCTAAAAAGCCTCTTGTTGAAGGTGAAAGAGGAGAGTGGAAAAGTTGGCTTAAAGCTCAACATTCAGAAAACGAAGATCATGGCATCTGGCCCCATCACTTCATGGGAAATAGATGGGGAAACAGTAAAAACAGTGTCAGACTTTGTTTTTTTGGGCTCCAAAATCACTGCAGATGGTGACTGCAGCCATGAAATTAAAAGGCGCTTACTCCTTGGAAGAAAAGTTATGACCAACCTAGATAGTATATTCAAAAGCAGAGACATTACTTTGCCGACTAAGGTCCGTCTAGTCAAGGCTATGGTTTTTCCTGTGGTCATGTATGGATGTGAGAGTTGGACTGTGAAGAAGGCTGAGCGCCGAAGAATTGATGCTTTTGAACTGTGGTGTTGGAGAAGACTCTTGAGAGTCCCTTGGACTGCAAGGAGATCCAACCAGTCCATTCTGAAGGAGATCAACCCTGGGATTTCTTTGGAAGGAATGATGCTAAAACTGAAGCTCCAGTACTTTGGGCACCTTATGCGAAGAGTTGACTCATTGGAAAAGACCCTGATGCTGGGAGGGATTGGGGGCAGGAGGAGAAAGGGACGACCGAGGATGAGATGGCTGGATGGCATCAAGCGCTTACTCCTTGGAAGAAAAGTTATGACCAACCTAGATAGTATATTCAAAAGCAGAGACATTACTTTGCTGACTAAGGTCTGTCTAGTCAAGGCTATGGTTTTTCCTGTGGTCATGTATGGATGTGAGAGTTGAACTGTGAAGAAAGCTGAGTGCCAAAGAATTGATGCTTTTGAACTGTGGTGTTGGAGAAGACTCCTGAGAGTCCCTTGGACTGCAAGGAGATCCAACTAGTCCATTCCAAAGGAGATCAGCCCTGGCTGTTCCTTGGAAGGAATAATGCTAAAGCTGAAACTCCAGTACTTTGGCCACCTCATGCAAAGAGTCAACTCATTGGGAAAGACCCTGATGCTGGGAGGGATTAGGGGCAGGAGGAAGAGGGGACGGCAGAGGATGAGAAGGTTGGATGGCATCACCGACTCAATGGAGTTCACTTGAGTGAACTCCACAAGCTGGTGATGGACGGGGAGGCCTGGCGTGCTGCAATTCATGGGGTCGCAGAGTCGGACACGACTGAGCAATTGAACTGAACTGAAAAGCTACCATATTATAAAAATTCATTCCTCCTAAATTTTAGTGAAAAATAAATTCCATTTCTGCAAATATTTTTAATATTGGGAATATAAGACAGCTGGATTTTCCTGTCTGATTCTGTATCTAGTCTATTGCATGCAATGCTCAGTCACTTCTGCTGAGTCCAACTCTTTGCAACCCTATGGACTGTAGCCCACCAGGCTCCTCTGCCTATGGGATTCTCCCGGTAAGAATACTGGAGTGGGTTGCCATGCCCTCCTCTAGGGGATCTTCTTGACCCAGGGATCAAACCAGTGTCTTTCCTGTATTGCAGGCGGATTCTTTAGTGCTGAGCCACCCAGGAAGCTCAATCTAATCTATTACAATATCCCATTTTACACAGCCTCTGGAAAACTCATAGTACATTCCTGATAGAATGAAAACAAGAAAGCAAATGGTGTTTTAGTATTACAAACACAGTCTTGACTTGGTAAATGCCAGAGTTTGGAGATTCAAGACAATACAAATTGTAATCCCACTGAGCTTTTAAAAAATAAACATGGCAAGCTGATGCTATAACTTATATGGCATGCAAAAGGCCTACAAACTTCAAAAACCAGTTCTGAAAATGAGCAAATTTGGAACGTGGTTCTAGCATAAGAAGATCAAACGCATCAAGAGAACAGGCTAAAATTACCACAAAACACCACAGATACAGCCGACTGATTTTTTTATGTAAAAGGTGCAAAAGTACTCCAAAAGGGGAAAAAGCCTTCTTTAAAAATGATGCTGGAACCTAGACATCAGTATGAGAAAAAAAAAAAAAACCTGGATCCTTACCTCATGTTACACAACAACTCAAAGTTAATCACAAACCTAAATGCAGGAGTTAAAACTATGAAGCCTCTAGAAAAAATCAGAGCAGAGTAGCTTTCTAATTTGGGGATAGGGAAAGATTTCTTAAAAATAAATGAATAATTAATTAGCCTTCAAAATTAGGAACTGCTGCTCAAAGACACTTTGAAAATTAACAGACTAGCCACAGATGGGAAGGAAAAAATGCAATGTATGTGTGACAAAAGACGAATATTCAAAATACGTAAAAACGTCCAACTCAATAAGGGAAAACTCGATAAACAAATGGGCAAAACCCTGAATAGACATTCCACTAAGGAAAATATATAGATGGTCGATGTGTGTGCTAATAACCATTCATAATCATTAGTCATCAAGGAAACGCAAGTGCCAAACGCAGTGAGATACCATTATACACTCCTAAGGAAGACAAATATTCAGAAGACTGACAATATCATATGTTGGCACAGATACGGAGCAACCAGGAACAATCGCCCATTCTTGGTGGGACAGTCAACTAGTAAAACCACATTAGAAAAAGGCCTGACAGTTTCTTATCAAGTTAACCAAACATTTACCTTTACAACACAGCAATTCCACTCCTAAGTTTTTTACCCAACAGAAGTGAAAGCATATGCCAACACAAAGACTAGAAACAACCCAGGTGTTCAACAAATGAATGGATAAACAACTGCTGTATTAACACAAAGGAATACTATGCAACTGAAAAGGAATGAAACTACTTATTCAGATGACAGAAGAATGAATTTCAAAAACAGTACAGAGAGGAAAAGAGAAGGGTACACACATTACATGATTCCATTTATACAAAGGCTTAGAATAGGAAAACTCATCATGAAAACAGAGAAGAACAGTGCTCTCTGGGGTAGAAAGTAGGATTGAGTGGGAAAATCACAAAGAGACCTCCTAGGTAACATATATACATTTCTCAAAATTTAAAGGGTGTGCATAAGAACTGTGCTTTTCAGTGCCTGTGAAATTTACATGTACGTGATCAGCAAATATTGACCTATACTTAGTGATATGTGTGCTAAAGCATTTACAGGTAAAAACATACTGCTAATGTAGCAGCTTCGGAGAAGGCAATGGCATCCCACTCCGGTACTCTTGCCTGGAAAATCCCATGGACGGAGGAGCCTGGTAGGCTGCAGTCCATGGGGTCGTCAAGAGTCGGACGGGACTAAGCGACTTCACTTTTTACTTTCATGTGTTGGAGAAGGAAATGGCAACCCACTCCAGTATTCTTGCCTGGAGAATCCCAGGGATGGAGGAGCCTAGTCCGCTGCCATCTATGGGGTTGCATAGAGTCGGACACGACTGAAGCAACTTAGCAATGTAGCAGCTTAGTATGAAAAGCATCAGGAAATCAGGAGGCATTGATGGGTGAAAACTGTACTTCCAAGGCAGAAAACCCACCATGAGATAAACAGACTAAATTATACTTTATAACTCCTTTCGGGAATAAATTATGGGGAAAGCAATCAAAGTGAAAGGAACATACCCACCAAAACTAGTCCTCCACCTCAGTACCAGGTAAAAGTTCCCTGTTATTGTTATAGGATCTGACATAACCAAGTACATGGCTACCGTTAGTTTTCAGTTTTCATTTGTTCAACTGTCTCCAAGAGCCATTACAGGGAAAAAACTATGAAAATATCTTTTTTTCAAAAAGCTGCCACACACAATAAAATTCCAGCTGCTATAAAACAGGAGTTTTTTGAAATGTAAACATCATACTTTAACTTGAAAACCAGAAGCTTTCTGAGCTGTCTGTTGAAAATGAGAATAGTCTTCCCACTGATCACTTTGCTATTGAAGACCACAAAGATTTCAGTCTTATCCATCAGAAATGCGTTTCTGTCCCCGCCCTCAAAAAAAGTGAATCTAAAACTCAGATGTTACCAATGGCATTTAAGTTCCCTCCCCTGCCTCCCCCACCCCACATACACATAGACACACACACACCCCCCAAGATCACTACACACATGCCCAAGTTAAAATATAAACCTTTAATGGCAAAATAATGTGAGACAGGGACCCTCTACAGGACTAAAGCAGCTGAACTGAACACTCTCACCCTGAGCCTTCAGATTTGAAAGGGCTGTGGTTAGGAAGTTGGGGTCTAAAGAGGAGGAAAATAGACAGGGATGTATTCGCCTAGGGGTACTCACATGTTCCTGCACCAGATAGGCAAGGAAATCATAAGATGATTTTGCAGGAGAGGAGGTTTTTTAAATAATTCAAAATGCCATTATACATTGAATTTAAATTATTCCCGATAAGAAGCAAAAGCAACACATTACCTAAAGTTTATCTACTCTAAATGCATTTATTCATACAGATTTTAGAACTAAATACCTCTGTGTGTTCTACGACTAGAGGTCTTTAAAAGGGGGAAATTGAAAGAAAAGAGATCCATATGACCATTGTCATTTATTCTCTCCACATTTCTTTCCTCTCAACCTGCTTCTCATTACTTCAGAAACTCAAATTCTCACTCATCATGCACCAGCCCATGAATTAACTTAAATAATCCCTGGTTTTAGCACTTTAACAGTAGAAAGGTAAAGCATGTGGGAGTGAAACAAAGCCTGCAGTTTAAAAATAGGCCTATGTGCACAGTCCAAAGTCAGCTTGCAAGAGAGGAACCATGAAGAATTTCTAACACTGCTTGAACCAACAACATCTAGAAGAACTTAAATCTTTTTTTCCAAAAACTTCTCTTGCCTATTTTCTTTTTGAAAGAACTGAATGAAAGGCCAGTCTGCCTGCCAAAAGTCAGGAATAGACTGTCTTCATATTTGCCATAGACATATCTGAAGTTCTGAAGGCATTCTGTTTTTCAGGGATGTGTCTGATTCATTTACAGAAATTCACAACGTTTTCCTCAGTCTTGGTCAAAAAGCTTTTATGTTATTTCCTTGCCCCAAAGTCAGTTTCAAAACCCCACTATAATTATATGCTGAAGGAAAAATATTTTCCCCTCCTGCAAAATCATCTTATGATTTCCTTACCTATCTGGTACAGGAACATGTGAGTACCCCTAGCTGAATACATCCCTGTCCATTTTCCTCTTCTTTAGACCCAGACTTCCTAACCACAAACCTCTCAAATTTGAAGGCTCAGGGTGAGAGTGTTTGGCTCAGCTGTTTTAGTCCTATAGAGGTTCTCTGTCTTAAATCTAGATTTTTCAGTTCAGCCGTTACTCTGGGCACCATGGTCCTAGCAAGTCTAAACCAAAAAGGGAGTCCCTTTAAGGTGTTTGAAATTAGATCCCAAGACTCGCTTGATGTTCCTATGTTCATTCTTTTGATTTATGGGTCTCATTACTGGGGAAGGCTGCAATAGCTCTCTTCTTTCTCTCCACCAGTGGCTTCAAAGCACTGTATGCTTGGTTACCCAAATACATTAAAACTAATTTAAATCATCTTAAGCACCAGTGTGCTCAACAAACCAGAAAAGACTCTGGAATCCAAAATATATGGTCACATTTTATACTGAATAGGACACAAGGTAGCAAATCCATCAGCATCATGGTATAGCTTGTTATGAACACAAGCAAGACATTTCTTAAACACTGTACTACCTAATGCTGCCTTTTAAAGATGAAATTAATGTCATCCTTCAGCTGAAAGGCAAACTTAACAACGATTACTTATAAGGATAACTCCAACTGACCATGAATGTGTACGTCTGTGAAAGGGTAAATGCTTACATTTATGTAAACCGCAAGTAAAAGTAACAACTTCGCCCCATTTTCCATTTATCCTTAAAGCATTGTCACTTCAATACACATACATCAGTCAGTTTCTGCATTTTTTCCCCTGCTACAGTCCATAGGGCTGCAAAGAGTTGGACACAACTGATGCAACTGAGTCTATGCCCCGACCAGTAACGCTGAAGAAGCTGAACAGTTTTATGAACAGTTCTATGAAGACCCACAAGAACTTCTAGAACTCACACCCAAAAAAGATGTCCTTTTCATTATAGGGGACTGGAATGCAAAAGTAGAAAGTCAAGAGATACCTGGAGTAACAGGCAAATTTGGCCTTGGAATACAGAATAAAGCAGGGCAAAGACTAACAGTTTTGCCAAGAAAATGCACTGATCATAGCAAACACCTCTTCCAACAACACAACAGAAGACTCTACAAATGGACATCACCAGATGGTCAAAACCAGATTGATTATATTCTTTGCAGCCAAAAATGGAGAAGCTCTATACAGTCAGCAAAAACAAGACCAGGAGCTGACTGTGGCTCAGATCATGAACTTCTTATTGACAAATTCAGACTTAAATTGAAGAAAGTATGGAAAACCACTAGACCATTCAGGTATTACCTAAATCAAATCCCTTACAATTATATAGTGGAAGTGACAAATAGATTCAAGGGATTAGACCTGATAGACAGAATGCCTGAAGAACTATGGACAGAGGTTTGTGACATTGTACAGGAGGCAGTGATCAAGAACATCCCCATGGGAAAGAAATGAAGAGAGGCAAAATGGCTGTCTGAGGAGGCCTTACAAATAGCTGAGAAAAAAAGGGAAGCTAAAGGCAAAGTAGAAAGGGAAAAATATATCCATTTGAATGCAGAGTTCCAAAGAATAGCAAGGAGAGATAAGAAAGCCTTCTTCAGTGATCCGTGCAAAGAAATAGAGAGAAACAATAGAATGGGAATGACCAGAGATCTCTTCAAGAAAATTAGAGATACCAAGGGAATTTTACATGAAAAGATGGGCACAATAAAGGACAGAAATGGTATGGACCTAACAGAAGCAGAAGATATTAAGAAAAGGTGGCAAGAATACACAGAAGAACTATCAAAAAAGATCTTCACAACCCAGATCATCATGATAGGGTGATTGCTCACCTAGAGCCAGACATCCTGGAGTGAGAAGTCAAGTGGGCCTTAGGAAGCATCACTATGAACAAAGCTAGTGAAGGTGATGGAATTCCAGTTGAGCTATTTCAAATCCTAAAAGATGATGCTGTGAAAGTGCTGCCCTCAATATCCCGACAAATTTGGAAAACTCAGCAGTGGCCACAGGACTGGAAAAGGTCGGTTTTCATTCCAATGCCAAAGAATGCTCAAATTATCAAACAATTGCACTCATCTCACACACTAGCAAAGTAATGCTCAAAATTCTCCAAGCCAGGCTTCAATAATACATGAACTGTGAATTTCCAGCAAGCTGGATTTAGAAAAGGCATAGGAACCAGAGATCAAATTGCCAACATCCACTGGATCATCAAAAAAGAGTGTTCCAGAAAAACATCTACTTCTGCTTTATTGATTATGCCAAAGCCGTTGACTGTGTGGATCACAACAAACTCTGGGAAATTCTTAAAGAGATGGGAATATCAGACCACTTCACCTGCCTCCTGAGAAATCTGTATGCAGGTCAAGAAGCAATAGTTAGAAGTGGACATGGAACAACAGACTGGTTCCAAATCGGGAAAGGAGTACGTCAAGGCTGTATATTATCACCCTGCTTATTTAACTTATATGCAGAGTAGATCAAGAGAAAGGCTGGGCTGGATGAAGCACAAGCTGGAATCAAGATTTCTGGGAGAAATATCAATAACCTCAGATATGCAGATGACACCACCCTTATGGCAGAAAGTAAAGAAGAACAAAAGAGCCTCTTGATAAAAGTGAAAGAGGAGAGTGAAAAAGCTGGCTTAAAACTCAACATTCAGAAAACTAAGATCATGGCATCTGGTTCCATCACTTCACAGCAAATAGATAGGGAAACAAAGGATACAGTGACAGACTTCATTTTGGGGGGCTCCAAAATCACTGCAATGGTGACTGCAGCCATGTAATTAAAAGACACTTGCTCTGGGAAGAAAAGTTATGACCAGCCTAGACAGCACATTAAAAAGCAGAGACATTACTTTGCCAACAAAGTCCGTGTAGTCAAAGGTATAGTTTTTCCAATAGTTATGTATGGATGTGAGAGTTGGACTATAAAGAAAGCTGAGTGCTGAATAACTGATGCTTTTGAACTGTGGTGTTGGCAAAGACTCTTGAGAGTCCTTGGACAGCAAGGAAATCCAATCAGCCCATCCTAAAGGAAATCAGTCCTAATATTTATTGGAAGGGCAGATGCTGAAGCTGTAACTCCAATACTTTGGCCACCTGATATGAAGAACTGACTCATTTGAAAAGACCCTGATGCTGGGAAAAATTGAAGGCTGGAGGAGAAGGGGATGACAGAGGATGAGATGGTTGGAGGGCATCACCAACTCAATGGACGTTGAGTTTGAACAGGAAGGCCTGGCGTGCTGCAGTCTATGGGGTCGCAAAGAGTCAGACATGACTGAGCAACTGAACTGAAGCAACTGAGCATGCATGGACATTTATACTAAACTGATATTTTCAAGATAAAACAAAAATAGGAACAACTGAATTAGGACCCGTTAGACCATTTCTTGAAACAAAAGCATGACCAAAAAACTTGACACTGCTTTTCCTTGCTAAAAACCACATCACAATATGAAATTCAGTAAAAATTGCTTCTTATGTGCCATTAATGCAAGCTATCACCTTGAAATGCAGATATTCAAAACTGGTCTTCTTGCATAATTTGCTATATAGCAGCTATGTATAATTCTATATCTGGAAAAATATTCTAGAATATTCATCTTTTGAAAAAGAAAAAATACATGCTCAATTTCATAGGAAGAACTAGGTTTAAAAGTTATTCGAGTTGTTTTAGTCCTGGCTTTTCTCAGGCAAATCATTGAGACTTTGGACGCTTTAGTTTCTCATCCATTGAGGTAGGTTAAGTTCACTTCCAATTTCCTCTAAGAATCTATAATCAATGGTCTTTTGCAGGCATTAACCTCTTTGAAATAATAAATTCAATGCTAAGTAGAACTCCATGACTAAATGCTTATTTCATAAATACTGGTAAGTTTCTATATACATCCTTGTAAATCATTATTACAAAGTCTCCAAGAACTTTAGAAACACCATAAAATACTGCTCATTTAACAGTTACCACTTGAGGAAGTGGAAAAGTCCAAGTTTACCCAAGCCAAAGTAACTAGAATCCAAAGACAGAAATATTTTTAGGTTTCTAACTTTTTACCTTGGAATCAAGCTGAAAAAGCTCCCAATGGCCAAAGGTGGGATAATTTCAACAAAATAATGATCATATAACCAGAAGAATAAAATGAGGCTAAATTAACAGAAGTAAATGATTGGATAAGTGGGGAAGAAGGGACAAACCCTTGAATTACAAATGATCCATGAAGATACGTCCCTGTTTCCTTCTTCCAGAGAACTTAATCTCCTCCCCATGAGTGTGGATGGTGTTCAGTGATTTGATTCCGAAGCACAGAGTATGAAATGTGGAAGTATTAATTTTACAGTAGACAAATCTGACAGACTATACCTTAATCCAGTGGTCAAGATAAGTATCACCAGTGTTAACTCAAGTTTCTTTCACACTCTTGTATGATATGATGAAAAAGTCACTTTACCTTTGTAGTATTCTCCCAAACCCGTAAATCTAGTCATAAGAAAACACTGATACACCCAAATTGAGAGACATTCTACAAAATACTTTCAAAAGTGTCCCGGGAAGACTGAGAAACTGTCGATTATAGGAGATCAAGGAAACACGACAACTGAGTGTGAAGTGTCACCCTGGAATGGAGCCTGGAACAGAGAGAGAACATTCATGAGAAAACTAGTGCAACCAGAATAAAATCTATAGCTTGTAACACTATGCCAATGTGACTTTAAGTCTTGACAAATGTACATCATTATACAAAATGTAACATCAGGATAAACTACATGGGAACTCCCAGTATTATCCTTGCAACTTTTCTATAAAACTGAAGTTATTAATATTAATAAATGGAGTTTTTAAAAAAATTTAGAGTCAAATGTACTACATGGTGATTCAGATCCCATATCAACTCATTCCATTAAAATATGCCAATAATTCAGGGAATTTTGAAATATGGCAAATAAACATTTTAACATCTCAAAGATATTCCCTAGAGAAAATTTTAAGAGATACACCCACCATTTTAAAGTACTATTTCACAGTAACTCATGATTTTGTGGAATAACAAAATAAGAAAAGCCTCACATTTTCCATATAGAAAAACTCTCCTCCATGCCAGAAATACCTACTAGGTACTTGGACTTCTTCACCTTCAACTGCAGGACTGAACCATAAAGGACAGGACTGAGAAAGGAATGCAGAAAATTGTCAAGTCAATGACCTCATGCAGAAATTATCTTCCTGAAAGTCAAATAAGAGAGAACATGGCAATTCACCCTCTTGTGCAATATGAGGTTTCCCACAACACAAGGCATCCAGCATTTGTGCCTTAGGCAGACATGGCTTAGGCGATGCACTGAGCGATCGGTGCCCCTTCCCCTGCCGGACTGCACAGGGGAGAAAGTGGAGAAGCCAGAGAATGGAGAAGCGAGCTTCAAGACCTGCCCTTCCATCAGCTGTAGGGCAAGGAAGAGTGGAGCAGACACCACCGAAGATAAGCGGGGCAGTGACAACATCCTGTGTTCGCCCCAGTATTTTCTTCTCCCCGGGCCCCTAGAGGGGCTACATTTCCCAGCCTTCCTTGAAGTTAAATTAGGACTTTGTAAACCCTCCCCAATAGGCATGTGAGCAGAACTTTCTACTTCTAATTATAGGCAAGTGAATGTCATTCAGTCATGTCCAACACTTTGGGACCCCATAGACTATACACGGAATTCTCCAGGCCAGAATACTAGAGTGGGTAGCCATTCCCTTCTCCAGGGGAATCTTCCCAACCCAGGGATCAAATACAGGTCTCCCACATTGCAGGCGGATTCTTTACCAGCTGAGCCACAAGGGAGGCCCAACAATACTGGAATGGGTAACCTATCTCTTCCCCAGCAGATCTCCCAACCCAGGAATTGAACTGGGGTCTCCTGCATTGCAGGAGGATTCTTTACAAGTTGAGCTACAGGGAAGCCCAATTATAGGCAAGGGTGAGAAAATTCAATATACTAAACTCAATGAAATGGACACTTAAAATGGATGAATTGTGTGACATGTTAATATACTCTTTTAAAGATCTTACCAGGAAAAAAAAGAAAAGCTCTCTTTTCCTGAACTCAGAGTTGGAAGTGAAGAACTACAGGATGAGGGGTTGCACAATGGAAGCAACTGGGCTTTGATTCACTACTGGATAAGAGTCAGCATGGTGAGTTACAAGGGCCACACTAGACTGTTACATGAATGTGTTAAGGGATTGAGATTGTACTTATTATAGCGAAACCTGATCTACCCTCATTAATGCAAAGATAGCTCAAGCTTTCTTGGTTAGTATCATACTAAAGGTAAATATCTCCAGTGGGCACTCATTTCTTACCCATCCCTCTATCCTACCCCAAACCTCAGAAGACTAAAAGTAGTCTGCACACCACTTCCTCCTTC
This sequence comes from Aepyceros melampus, assembly GCA_006408695.1. NCBI lineage: Eukaryota > Metazoa > Chordata > Mammalia > Artiodactyla > Bovidae > Aepyceros > Aepyceros melampus. The sequence continues at coordinate 89,701 of SJXQ01012512.1, forward strand.
CATCAACCCTAGTCCCAACAGAGACTGAAAGAGAAGGGGAATTTTTTAGTTCAGTTTGGGATTGGAGTTTAAAACTGAAGAAGACCCAAAAACCATGGAATTTAACCAAAATGTTGGATTTTGACAAAGCGTAATTCTAAAACAGCAGTTATGAAAAATAAAACCATTTATTGCTAAAGACACCTCAATGAATCTATTTCCCTTAGCACCTCAGTCTCTGCCTTGTACTAAATCTTGGCTCTAGGTATCTTTCTTTTAGACAATGTAAGTTTATTTTCAACAAAAAGCATGGTTGCAAAATAGTACAACAGGTCCCTAGACTCACATATACTAGACAGTGACAATTTGGATTTTTTTAAATACACGTCTCCTAGATTTCAATAAAGGAGTTTCTTTGTTTTGTCAATATCTTACCATTCACTTTTGGATAGAAAATGTTTAAATATGTCTAAAGAATCTAACAGTCTTAGCTAGATATGAACATTAGAGTGGCTCACAATTTAATGAACATTAGCAGATATCTCTTTCAAAGAATCAGCCCACCATTAAAAATGTTTTCGCCTAAAGCTTTCCCAGTAACACATGTGCATATATTTCGCTATCAGCAAAATATGGATTATGAGAGCTCATGGTTATTCCCACAGTGACAGTCAAATGACATGGCCTTCCAGAAGACAGCCAGAATGCTGCCCAGGTCCTGGCTGAAATGCCATGGTTCTGGAGAAAAAAGCACATGAAATGACACACGAGCCTGTCCACCCAAAGCAACAGCCTGAGACCAGGCTATGCCCTTAAAAGTCAATGACTGTAAAACTGGACTGACATACGCAAAGCCGACTCCCAGCTTCACACACATCTGTTTAAAATTCAAACAGCTTGTGCAAACCATGGATTGGTATTCCAATAAAACTGTAAGGGACTGTATTCATTTAAAAAGGAAATGAACGTATGTGCCCATGGTTCAACATTTCCTGGGGAGAGCTGACAAGCCTGCTCAGATTGAGATGCCTGTAAGCCTAGTAGAATAAAGGTGTGGAAGTAGAAATCAGCCAGCTTTTGACAAGAAATCACCAGCATCCTCAGGCCCACGAAACACCAAGGCTGCAGATCCGCAGCAACTTCACAAAGATCCTGAAACTTGAAAACATGGGTTCTGGAAGCCAAGAGTAACCCCAAAGGCAAGTGAGCCACCACAAACAAAACCTTCCTCTGAGGCAATGCTAATACATTGACAAGAACATCTAGACAAGTCTCCATTTCAGCAATGACAGGACCACCTTAGTTGGGATGAAGGCTACCTGCTTTCACGACACTTTCTCTGCCTTAACTCACTGAACTTCACAGTAAAAGGGACCACGCTCATCTTCTGACTTGAAGAAACTTTATAACTTGCTCAGTGTTAGTCACTCAGTCATTTCCGACTCTGCAATTCCATGGACTTTAACCCACCAGCCTCCTCTGTCCATGGAATTCTCCAAGCAAGAATACTGGAGTGGGTTGCCATTCCTTCTCCAGGCGATCTTCCCGACCCAGGGATCAAACCTGGGTCTTCCACACTATAGGCAGAATCTTTACCATCTGAGCCACCAGGGAAGCCCCAGATTATAAAGCTAGAATGAGGCAAAGAAGAACCCTGACCCCAAATGTTCCAGGGCTTTTTCCCTAGACCAACACTCTCCTACTCCACTTTTAGGACATTCAGATGACAATACAGATTCAGAGATTAATTTCCCTGGTGGCTCAGATGGTAAAGAATCTGCTTGCAGTGCAAGAGACCCAGGTTAGAACCCTGGGTCGGGAAGATCCCCTGGAGAAGGGAATGGCTACCCACTCCAGCATTCTTGCCTGAAGAATTCCATGGACAGAGGAGCCTGGCTGGCTGCAGTCCATGGGGTCACTTTCACACATGGAATAACTTCTATTCTCTGAGTGGCTGCCAAAAAGTAAGTAGTAGCACCTTGGTCTCTCTCTGTCTGGAAAAAATTGATTCCAGAAAGAATACACAATTCACCTATATGCTAGCTATCAAAACATGTCAGTTAACGATGACATATTCTTTAAAATATAGGGCTCCAACTATTTCTTTTTTGTAAATGAAGGGAGTAGAGGATCCTGAAGCCAGTCAGACATATAAACCATGAGATTAGACGATCTCCACTTTCAGCTTCACAGTAAGGCTCCCAACTGCGTTTGTTTTAAAGCTGTACTAACCCTGCCTAACATGTACTTGACACGAGGCTAGCTCAAACCATATGAAAGTGTGAAACTACACACTGGTTTTCAAGGCTGAGCACAGAACCACCACTATAAGATCTCATTTTCTTATGAGAAAACATGAAATAAGGTTTTCAATATATGGGGTTGCACAAAGTAAACTGAACGATTTTATCATTTTGCTTTTTAATATGACTACTAGGAAACAAACATACGTGGCTTGCATCATATTACTGCCGGACAGTACTGTGGTGAAGGCAGAAGTCAAGATCAAAACTGTCGCTGCCAGAGATGGCGCAACAAGCCACGCAGAACTCTGCAAGGCTTTCCCTCCATCCCTCCTGGCTGCCTATCGGAGCCTCATCAGCAGGGCACAGCCTTGCCTCCTGAAGGAGGCACTCCTATAAAAGCCCTCCCCGCTCCTCCACGGCCCAGCCCACACCTGCCAGACTCTCAGATGAGCAGGGGCCCCACTCCATCTCCGGGGCGCTGCCGTCTCTTCTTCTTTTCCCTCTCTGGCTACTGCTGCCACCTTTCCAAGCGCAGGAAAAGACCAAGGGACGTTTCAGGGATTTTCCAGTCTCTCCAGACCAGGATGATTTTGTAAGTAAGTTCCCAGCACATTTCCTTCTGTACATCAATGGCCTCCCAACTTTTATGATCATATACCACATTAGAAATCGCTTTGCCCAACCCCCAATATGTGGTTATTTATAAATTACACACATGTTCTAATGTATTAATATGTATATTATACAAACAGAAATTCGGAAGCTGAGATAAAGATGAAAAAAAGAATTTTAAAAATACTTTTACTGCATTTATCTTTTTTTGTTCTCATTAAAAACACTTTACATACATACCATCTGCCATCTGTTTCTTTTTTTTTAATTTCAGTTTAACACTTTTTGATGAAGCAGCTCAAAGGTCTAAATTCAGTGTATTTCAATATTTAGCTTCAAGGTCTTTATCTATTTAGCTAAAATAGATACCTGACAAAGACAGACACAGAAAGAAATGTGCTTACAAGGTTCTCCTCTTTCAATCTCATATGCTAATTACTCAAAGTCTTGGGGGAAAAGAAAAAAGAACTTTTTTCCCTGTCAGTCAACTCATCTTGCAAACTAATTGGAAGATGTTTTCATTCAGTTTGAAAATCTTTGTTTGAAAGATTTGAGTTTGTTTCCAGGATTTAAGTACGCAGATATGAGTTTTATATATAAACACTACTGTTTTCCAATGAAAATCACGTAACAATGGAAATACCTCTACATACTTATTTTAAAAATGTTCTTTCCACTATTAAGTATTTACAGGGCAATAAGACCATAGCTATAACTGCATAAAAGGCCAGCTATTTTGAAATGCCTGTCTCTGCAAGAAAAATTCTTAATCCACATTCAACAACTCTCCTTTAAGTAATTTGCTACAGTTTACTATCTGTAGTACAAAAGATTATGAGGATCACTCCCCATGTCATTATGAAGTATGTAAGATCTGTTGGCCATTTAACATGGTATAACCTGTAAATCTTTTCAACTGGGCAGAGATAAACTTCTATCAGCAAAGACAGCCCCCGTGTTGACAGAGTACACTCTTCCCTTAAAATGTTGAGGCTATAAACCCTACCTTCTCGAATTCATATCACATGAAGGCACCAAGGTCAGTCTATATACTGATTAACCATCAGTAAAGTTTAATTCCTATTTTTAGACAGAAGTATGTGTAATTGAAATATCCACTTTTCTTGCATCCTAGTGGAAAGTCTTACACTGGTCCAGAGTATGAGCATCTCATTTTGGAAAGAGCTGCTATAAATAGCAATGTGCCAGCCCAACACCTGACTGTTGCAACCACTTCTAACCCAGCCTGTTTTCCTCTCCTAGAAGCCAGCAACACTGATCACCTCCAGAAGAAATCTGGAGCTCCTGAACTGCACTCCCAGAATCCCATCATGGTTCTAGTTCTGTCTTTCCTGCCAGTCCTGGGTCGCACATGAAGGAATGGGTTCCATTACGGTCATACACTTTCTTGTACTGAATAGAAGGTCTCGGTCTCTTTCCGCCAATTATGGTCACATACCTCCTTGTACTGAATAAATGGTCTTAGTCTCCTTCCACCAAGACAACTTGTTACCTGAGATTCTTAGCTTCCAAACTCCTGATAGCTTTTTTTGTTCTCTTCACAGCCGACCTCTAGAATACACCACTCCAAAATGGCACTAGGTAACCCCACTATCGGAGAAGGCAATGGCACCCCACTCCAGTACTCTTGCCTGGAAAATCCCATGGATAGAGGAGCCTGGTGGGCTGCAGTCCATGGGGTCTCCAAGAGTCAGACACAACTGAGCGACTTCACTTCACTTTTCACTTTCATGCACTGGAGAAGGAAATGGGAACCCACTCCAGTATTCTTGCCTGGAGAATCCCAGGGACGGAGGAGCCTGGTGGGCTGCCATCTATGGGCTCGCACAGAGTCGGACACGACTGACGCGACTCAGCAGCAGCAGCAGCAACCCCACTATGACTGTTACCTTGTTTATCCCACATGGTTTAAGTTTTTTCTTTAACAGCTATTTAATAAGACGTCCAAAGCACTTTTCCCTCTGAGCATTTAAAAAGATGTTCTACATAAAACAGGTATAAATCTATACTGAGTCAGCTCATCTGACCCTAACCCTCTTTCTGTCTCTACAATACACACGCCCCCTCTCCACCAAGGTTTTCCCAAAATATCATTTCACTTATGCTGTATTCTAATCCTCACTTGTATCTAATTCCCTTAACAGAAATACTCCATGTGAAATAGTCTCAGACCATTTTCTCCTCAAATTCCCTCCCCTTAGCAAGTGCTTATACATTTTCTTCCAACTGAAATGCCACTTCCTCCACTTTCAACCTCCTGGTTACTACCCATCCATCCACAGCTAAAACCTGCCACCCCGTGAAAACCACTCTCCTTCCAACACCATCCGTCAGGCTTTGTGTTCTGCTTGTGGACACCATGTCTTCTCAAAAAGATTGTGCTGTACACTGTTTTATCTCCAATAAATAGCAGGTGCATGCTCAGTCATGTCCAACTCTTTGCAACCCCATGGAGACTGGAAAGGGTTGCCATTTCCTCCTCTGGGGATCTTCCCAAACCAGGGATCAAACCCACATCTCCGGTGTCTCCTGCATCCATAGGCGGATTCTCTACCTCTGAGCCACCAGGGAAGCCCATACCATATATCGTGGTACAGGACATAAACCAGGCTCACCCTGTAAGTTGGGTTAATCTTTATTAAACACAAAAATATAGTTTTTGTAATTGTAGCGATATAATCAAGAACACACATTATCTGGGGTACTTCTTTCATTAAGTTAAAAAGCATTTTCTTGGCAATTATTAATTGTGTTGGGAAGAGAATCAAAGCTGCCTCTACGAGAGCTGAAAAGACTCCTGGCTCAGTCCCACTACTTGAATGTACACCTAATTTCATCTGACGCAGGACTTCCTGCCATAATGTTTTCAAGCTGAGACATGGAACGTTTGCTGTGCCATCGCTACAGTGAAATTTGCCAAGCACGCCCTCTAGGGCAGTGTTTCACAGCCATTTGGGGATTAGAGAGCTCTTTGAGGCTGAGGAAAGCCATGTAACGATCCCCATAAAAATACTCATATACAAAAGTGTATGACAGTGCTAAGAGAAGGGGGATCAGATGCCCCAAAGGCCTCGAATCCCAGTCAAAGTAGAAAAAGAAGCCTGGGTGGTTTTCCCAGCATCCAAGGACCTGGAAGTCAGCCGACAGGGAGAGTTTTATCATCGTACAGACTCCTTCCCAGAAGTTTTTACATGAGTCAAATAATAAATTTATATTTTTAAAGGAAAAACAACTGCCAGTATAGCTGTTGAAACTACATACATCTTGTCAATATTGAGGCATAGATTAAGGCATTCTTACCCTTCCTAGAAGTACCTGATATCTGCTTAGATGACTCAAAACTAATTTGATGTCACTGCCCAGTGACACAGACCTCCCACTGGTCTTGCCTTATCCAGCTCCAGGCTGAAAACGATGAGCATCCCACAGCCTCCCTGCATTTCTTCTTCTGGTTGTGCAATTGCTTTTATCATCAGAGTAAACCACCCTTTGGTATTTCTAATCCTCCCAGTTTCCACTGGCAACTGAACAAACCCGTTTTCCTTTTTAGACTGAACATCAAAGTCCCTCCTGTGCTTTCTGGCTTCCCTCTCGCCTCCTTTCCTCTGTCCTCCTGCTGCAAAACCACATTGAGCCACGTCACATCTCATCACCACTCGTGTGCCACTCAGGATCAAAGTCCTTTTCAGTTTCCTTGGCAATCACTCCTAGATCATCCTCTCTGAAGTACTTTATCAACTGTTTACATCAAAAGGCAACAAAACCTTGACTAATGCGTGAGAAGGAAGTTCTCTTCAAGATCAGTCATATCAACAATAAGAAAGTCAACAGCCCAATTAAGAACATGGGTGAATGAGCCAAACATTTCAAAGAAGATACATGGATTTTGCATCTTTATTAAAATTCACATTAAAGCCGCAATGAGAAACCACTATACGCCTATTTGAAAGGCACAAAGACCAACACTAGCAAGTGCTGGTGAAGATGTGACTTTACTGGCACTCACACTGCTGTTAGGAAAACAAAGCAGCAGAGTCACTGGAACACAGTCTGTCAGCTTCTTGGAGAACTAAACATGCACTTATCAAATGGCCTCATCCAGTTCACCTATCCCTGGAGGCGCAGACGCTAAAGAATCTGCCTGGAATGCAGGAGACCTGGGTTCGATCCCTGGGTTGGGAAGATCCCCTGGAGAAGGAAAAGGCAATTCACTCCAGTAGTCTTTTTGCCTTAAGAATCCCATGGACAGAAGAGTCTGGTTAGTTAACTCCATAGACAGAGGAGCCTAGTGGGCTAAAATTCATGGAGTCCCAAGGAGTTGGAGCAACTAACACTTTCACTTATTCAAATAGACGTGTCTGGTACAAATTTCCTTCATTGTATTTATCACAGTGCACTAGAATTATTTCCAGATACCTTCATTTGTGTGTGTGTGTAGTTGGTACTCCATATCTGAGGGTTCCACAACTATGGTTTCAGCCAACCATGGATGGATGAGCAGAGAGCTGACTGTACTATACCATTTTACATAAGGGACTTGAACAGCACAGATTTTGGTATCCATGGGGGTCTTGGAACCAACACCCCAGAGATGGAGCTATACCTGTATACATACACGCCTTATATAAATGGTGAGTCCTTTCGGGGTAACTATCCTGTCCTATGTATCTTTTTATCCTTTGCTTATGTCTTAACACAAAGCGTGGCACCTGAGTGTTCACTGAGGGTTTGCTGAATAAATAGAAGCATGAATGATATTCACCATGTGCTGCATTCCAGACAGGCACTGGGAATACAGACCATGGAAGAGATGTGGTCTGTCTTTAGAAACCCATCCAGCTAGAGAAACAGGCTTGACCAGAGAAAATGGTGACCACCACACTGGAGATGACTGACCACCAGCTGTGTTAAGTGACATGGTAATAAACAGCTCTCCATCACTGGTTGCAGTCAGACAGGCTTGGGTTCAAGGTCTGATTCTGGCTTATAAGCTTGGCAGGTTACTTGATGCTTCTGTAACAAATTTCCCTAATCTATAAAAAGAGCAGGTTAATGATGGGGTTGTTGAAAGGCAGTCTGACAGTCAGCTGGTAGGTACCAGTACAGTGCTACCATAGTAAAACTGATGAAATTCTTCCACAGCAGGTGGCAAATAGGTGTTGTCTTGAGCCTCCAAAGTGCTGTTTCCCAGCAGGAACCTTCCTCTAAACCTCTCTACAATTCACCACCAAACGAATAAGCTTCAGGACAGCAGGTGACCTTGGGGACCCTGCCTGCCCACACCACAGCTGGATGTTCTACCTGCCCCATGCCTGCGTTGTACAGCAATGATGTGGACACCACCTGTTAGGAGATCATGCAGGCAAAACACCAGATGAGTTGTAAACACTGTTCTCAATAAATGCTGGCTATTGTCAAAGTGCAAGGGAGGCTCTCAGGAATTGAATCATACCAGACAACTCAAGGGACTATGACAGAGAGACGAAGAAACCACAAAAGCAAAGCAGAAAAAGATTATGAGGGATGGGGGTGAGAGGAGAAAGAGGTAACAGTGAGCAGACTGTGCCAGGAAGAGAAGGAGACATGGGCTGGAAAGCAATGGAAAGTAAGGTTGAGCAAAGGTAGATGGGACCATATTACGGGAAGACTCTGAAATGGGTTTACGTTTGATGGAGTGGGAAATGGTAAATCACTCTTCTTTCAACTGCTAAAGCACCTGCAGCAAAACCTCTCCCATTACCTTTATCACAGCGATATACTATTCTCTGTATGCACACATGCCTGCCGCTGAACTCGGAGCTCCTAACTGCAAGAAAGGGACTCTGGCCATCACCACATTGGGGGAAGCTCTCTCTGGGGATGAAGTCCACACAATGCCTACTGCTCCAAGCACTTGGGTACACACCTCTCTTCAGATCCCCTATCAATTCCTTCTGACAGGCTTCCTTCCCCTGCCTGCAGATCCTAACCACAGATTACTACCTCCTTTTAATAAGCACTCATGATCACAAATCCAAAGCTTATCAAGTAACCCTGGCTCACTTTCTTCCACATGAGGAGATGAAGCCTTGTTGAATGTTTGTCCCGTGTTACCCACCATACTACCTGCAGCTGCATCTGGCTCTTGCCAGCCACTCCCAGTCTCTAAAACTGGCCCCATCAGATCTGATGGTGCCTTGATTCCTAGCCTACACTCCAAGATTCTACACCCTCCCTCCTCATCCTGTGTTCAGACCCAACGTTAAGTCACACATAAAACCAAGCTTTCGTGCATAAAATCTTATCTTTAAGCAACCACTATTGGCCTTCCATCGACCCAGGATCTGCCTTTTCAAACCTGTTATAACCCCCACATTTGACAATAACATACTAAACTGATGGTTATCAAATTTCAACTAAGATTCCTGAAACAGAAATAATTTTGGACCAAAAAAAAAAAAAGTGGGGGAGGATTTAATTCACTTCCTCAATTTAATTGCCTATGATTATAATTATTATAGCCCCCCACAAGGGTAACTTGCAATTTCTCAATGATTTACACAAGCCTGAGATTAGAAATGGTCAGCCAAAAATATACTGGATCTCAATTTTGGCTAGAAAAGATGTTTTACTTGGTGTCCTGGTATATTCAGCCACGCCCTTCAGGCTGCCAAGCTGCAGGTGGTCATTGCAAGGGATGAGTAAAGCAGCACTGAAGCTTGAGAATTTAGATCCAAGAAGTAGTGAATTTAGACCCATGAGGCAGCACACTCAAAACTAATACAGTACTATTTTCATTTATAGCTCTACAGCCCTAATTCAGAAGTAGTAATGTATGTCTGGAGAGGGAATGGCAGTAACGTCCACGTCCACGGGGCTTCTTCCACTCTCTCGTAAGGGCAGTTATGTTTTTTCTCCTGTCGGATGCCATTGGAATAGAAGCAACAACTATGTGCCTGCCCTTTTCCTACTCCAAAATTAGGAGCCCTCTCCTCCTCCTCCCTGTTTAATAATAAACAGCACTTCCGTTTTCTCTCGTTGGATTATAACACACAAAGGCCAATTTAAGCTCTGAATACACTCATCAGGGCTCTAAAAGTACATGTCTGTGAGTGCTTAAAAATGCCCAAATGAAACTACCGAGCAAAATGAAGCAACAGGAGACAAGGCTTAACTACTAGGCAGGAGACAAAAAGACAAAGGGCAGGAAATGGAGGCACAGCCCAGCACGCAGGTGTCCCTGTCAGGGTGCCAAGGGCTGACACGGGGAAAAGCGGCCCCAGAGGAGCCTGCAGGTCCCTCAGGCTCATCGGCTGCTTGGCTGGAGGAGGCCCCCCGCCCACACACGAAAGAGGGAGGTTTTCATAAGACTCCTCTTGCCATAAACGACAAGAACGCACAACTCTCTCCAAAGACCTAGAGTATAATTATTCAACTGAGATGAGCTGCTTGCAGCCCAGGGAACTTCAGGTTTATCCTCCAAATATTAGGTTTCTGATTTCTCAGAACAAAAGCTCTTTAAAATAAATTAACTCAGATCACTACTTCTGGCAGAATAGAGGGTTAGATGTCTACAGAAAATCTGCCAGTATCGGACAAGTGAGAAACTGCTGGACAAAATACCCAACTACGGGTGAGCTGGCAGCAGACTAAGGGAAATTCTGAGAAGCCAGACACACCTGAGAGCGTGAATCCAGGGAAATGAGTTGGCACCACAAGGGGTATTTGCCCCTAAGGGATATCTGCCATTTCTGGATGCCTAGATTACAGGTTGTGACACGCTGCATGGGCACAGGGACAAACCCAGGAGCCAGACGAAGTAAGAGGCCCCACGTCACACCAAACAGCAACACTTTGAGTAGGTGACCCAGAAAACCACCCGACAGGCAGACTCTGCAGATATGTGCCTGTGTCAGCTTAGGCTCTGGGTAAACATGAAGTTACAGTAACAAAAATAATCTGGGGTGAGTATTTCTAATTATAAATCCGCCTTTAGGCAGTTTCAGCAGCCAAATTAAAAAATACCTGAAAAAAGGAAGACAGAAAAAAACCTGAGTGACCAGAACAATGGCAACTCAAATTTAAAGGTGGGCCGGGATTGTTAGCACCCCTAGAAACTAGTTAAAAGCAAATGCAAAGGCCTCTGTAGGAACGTATCTTCAAAACTGGACCTGAAGGAATTCTAGAAACAACATTCTGGTGAATATCTACTCACAGCCTGAAAGCACACAATGTACAAGGCCATCGGCCACAATCAGAACAAAAATCAGACTGCAGTCTCAGTCCAGTAACAACTGCATGTTATTATACTCTATCTTACAATTCTAGTCTATTGAACGCATGTAAATAATGATGACACTGAAATTACGACTAATTGATAAAAGACTTAAAGACTAGGAAGAGGTGAAAAAATCAAAACAGAACTTTTAGATATAAAAATATGTAACATTTGAAAAGGGTAACCCCAAAAATGATAGCAGGTATGGTAGAACTCAATAGAGAATTCTTAAACTAGAAGAGACTACCCCCATGTGCAACACACAGAGACAAGGAGCATATGAAAGAGAAATTGAGAGAAAGTTTAACAGTCGTAACCACACTTACATAAAATGAGCACTGGAAAGAGGCAATAGTCCAAGAAAAAAATGACTAAGAAGCTTCCAAAAGGCAAGAACATAAGTCCTCCCATCCCAATAAATCCCAAGCAAGATAAATTTTTAAAATCCAAAAAGAAAAGAGAGATTACCTATAAAGGAACAGGAACCAAGCCAACGATCAGCTGATTTATCAACAATTAACAAGGGAAGTCAGAAGACCATGGAACAAAGTCTTTCAAATGCTTGCCAAAATATTAGTTGTCAAACTACAACTGCACATCCAGGGAAAAAAAAAATTCAATGAAATCAAGACCCTCACCACCTGATTTTCTGGAAGTGGCACTTTAAGAAAAAATTATCCCAAAGAAAGAGACTGTCTAAAATGTAAGTAGTAATGGTGAACAACAAAAACAAAAAAGGGCACATACGTGGGAAGATCTAAATAAGCATTAATTATATGAAGCAATTATATAATATTTAATTTCTAGAATTAAAGTTTTTTTCATTGAAATGTTGAAAAATAACAGCCCAGACCTCTGGAGGGAGTGATCCAACCGTAAGCATCCTACAGCCTTAGGCTATTTTGGTTGGAGGTAAAAATACTGAATACCTTTTGCCTTTGGTAATTTAAATACACGTTGTTTACTGGGGTAAACATCTAGGCTAATCACTAAGAACAGCAAAGAAGTGTATCATCGAAAGCACTTTGTGATGAGGGAGGAAATACCAGCAGAAAAGAAACTAAATCTAAAAAGTAGAACAAAAAGAAAAAAATCAAGTACAAATAATACAAAATGTCAATTAAAAATTAGATCATCCTACATGGAAAATACCTAGATAATTTTATAAATGAGTCCTACCAAACATCCAATCTTATGCAAAATTTTCTCAAGAAAGGAGAGAAGGAACACTTCGCATCTCATTCTATTATGCTAACATCACCTTATACCAAAATCATAACAAAACAGTGTGAGAAAGCACCCGTCTCAGTCACGAATACGGATGCAAACTGAAGGATTAAAAAAGACATCATGACCAAGTGACGTTTATTATAGGAATGCAAGTTTGTTCCAACATTAGCAAATCTTTTACTATAACTCCCCACATTAAAGATAAAAGGAAACCATATGATCAAATCATATGATCCAATTCAATATATGTAGAAGATACTTTTGGCATTCAAGCAATACAGGAGATGTCCTTTAACTTGATAAAGTGAAAGTCAAGTCGCTCAGTCGTGTCTGACCCTTTGCAACCCTTTGGACTGTAACCTACCAGGCTCCTCCGTCCATGAGATTTTCCAGGCAAGAGTACTGAGTGGGTTGCCATTTCCTTCTCCAGGGGATCTTCCCAACCCAGGAATCAAAGCCGGGTCTCCCGCATTGTAGGCAAAAGCTTTACCGTCTGAGCCACCAGGGAAGTCAACTTGATAAAGGCTAACTACAAAACACCTTCAGCAAATGTGGTGCTCAGCGATTCAAGACAAAACTCTTCTCAAAATAAGGAACCAAACTCACTAATATTAATCTGTCTCACAATGAGCTGGGGACCCCAGGCAATGCAGAAAGGCACAAAACTTACAGATATGAAGGTTAGAAAAATAATGTCTCCCCACAATATAACTTTCCATAGAAAACCCAAAAGATTAGACAACATACCAGAATTCATAAATGAGTTGAGTAGTTTCAGTGTACAAAAAACATGCAACCTAATTTTTTTATGAAAGCATGTTTGAAAATGAAATATTAGGGACAATTCTACTACTAAAGCAACCAGAAATATAAGGCCAATAGGTCTCACAAAAGATCCACAAGAACTTCATGAAGACAGTTATAAAAATGTGTTAAGACATGAAAGACCTAAATAGAGGGACATACTTATGGACAAGAAAAGTCAGTATCAAAAAGATGCATATTCATCTCAAAATTATATACTGATTCAATGCAATAATCAAAATTCCAGGCAGATTTTTTTTTTAAAGGTGTGACAAGTTGATTCTATAATTATATGGAACTGCAGCTGAACAAAGAGGAATCGCCTACCAACATCTATTGTATTAATACAATTACAGTTCTTGAGGTACTGACTCCAGGATAGAAACCATCATTAACAGGATAGAAAATCCAGAAACAGACTGACATATATTTAGAAACCTCCATATGACAAATACAGTATCAGTTCAAGGGTAGGGGCGGAAGTGGAGTTTGTCAATAAACAGCACTAAGGCAGAAAGTTACCAATATGGAGCATATACAAAATCACGCCATACTCAAAAAATCAATTCCAGGTGCACTAAACAAATGTGAATGGAAGAGCTTTTAGAAAAGAAAAGAAAATAATAATCTGAGGGCAATGAGATAGGGGAGGGTTTCTTAAATAAGATAACAATTTATAAAAGAAACATTGATCAATTTACTCCATACAAGTGGTTTTAAACTCTTGTGATGAGCTTATCTGTAAAAAGGAAAAAGTCATTTCATATAATAGAGTATGTGAAAAAATTTTCTAAGACAAAAAGCTTTGTGAAACAAAACTTACTGTTAAATACAAGTGGAATACTTGGATGTTTTCTTGTCTCATTCGATAAAAACTTAATATCTCACACAAGACCCATACAAAAGTGCTCTTAACTGTTGGAGGCAACTCAAATGCCCATCACCAGGAGAATGGATATAAAAACTGAGGTATATTCACATAATGGAATTATATAAGAAGGAAAAATAAATGAATCCCAACTACGAAGCATCAGGGAAATCGGGGCTCTCAAAGCGCTGTCCCGAGGCCAACAGCATCAGCATCACCTGCAAGGCTGTTAACCAGGCAAACTCTCCTCCCTAGATCTGCTGACTTACTCACCCTGCAATGGGGCCCAGCAAGCCATGGTTTTAAAAGGCCTCCCGGTGGTAGACTTGAGTTTGAGAGCCACTGCTACAAAGGGCATGAAAGCTACTCTCAGAAGAAGACAAAGTAACAGTGTTCAGAAGTACCAAAATATAAGGCAAAACCATAAGGAGAAGCAGAGACTGATTCATACAAATTACTTTGTTGGAGGGAGAGGGTAAGGGGATGAGAAGGGCCACATGGAGTGCCTCTAAGATAAGGTAGTGTTTTACCCAGTTAGACAGTGGATATGAACATTTTGCTTTCTCATTATCCTTTATAAACTCTGCTAATGAACTATATTTTGTAAATATGATTAGTAACATGCAAAAATGCAGGGCTGGAGTAGGAAAAAGGTTAAGAACAATTACAAACATACAATATAGCCCATATGAATTCAATTCTAACAAAAGGTCTAGAAAACGATTTAAGTACCTAGCAGGTGTTGAATATTTATAGACTATTAAATATTTACAATGTTCATATGCTTCTTCATTCTGTTCTCCCCAATTTTTCCATAATGCAAAAAACGATCTAAGAAGAAATATTTTTATAGAAAGTATAAACAAACAGTCTATAATTCGGTGCCCACTTTACCATCACTTCCATCTTGAAGCATAATCTTTTTTCCAGACTTAAAATTCAAATCTTAACTAAACACACAGTATAGCCTAAGGGAAGATACGATTTTTCAATTCTGGTTTCAAAATGTATTTTTCTCCGACTTTCCAAAAACACTTCCATGGAACTAACTCTGTTCAGTTCTGTTTAATTACATTTCACACCTAGGTATCAAGGTACCTAGCCAGTAAGAAGTGATTTTTTAAAGTGAAAGCAAAAAAAACCAAAAAACCAAAAAGTTAAGTTATCTATGTAAGATTTAGTATTAAGTAAAACAAAAAACCATACAAACATAATGTATAAATCATACAGGGACTGCCCTAAGAAACTCATTTGTTTCTAATTCATTTTCTCCACTAGCAATGTGTTGTTAAAAATCACGAGAGAATAAAGCATCACTCATATAAATTAATTTTTATCCATCTGCAACATGGGACTCAGAAGGCTGGCTTTAACATCCAAAGAAAGGCAATTATGCACGATGAGGAAGGAGGTGGTTCAAAGTCACACTGCCAAGAAATGACATATTCCAGTGGATTCAAACCACCCTCTTCAAATTTTGGCATCCTTTGGTGTAAAAATAAAACCCAAGTTCATTGAAAAGCAAAGCTTGCCACCTGCTGCCCAATGGCAAAATCATAAAAGTTCAACTTGCGTTCCTATGTTTTGACCTGAACTCTTTTATGAATTGATTGGTATGGATATTTGCGTTTTCTGTATTCATTAACTCATACTAGTCTTTTTTTTTTTTAAGAATGTCATCCCCAGTTTTTAACCAAATGCTATTTCAAACCCTCTACAAAAATCAGCTATAACCGGTACACCTAAAACAAAAGAAAAAAAAAACTTCCAAACTATCATACATGTTGTGTATATAATAGTCGACCAAACTGCAGTTGTGTTTATTATAGTATCCAGACCAGGGAAGAATTCCTTTGAAAACGTGCCAGCATTGTCCCAGGCTTCCATGGCCTGTCATCATTCTAGAGAATATGGAATACTGAATCCATTTTCTGATCCACGCAGACTTTAAAAACCAAACATTAACAGTTTAACTGCACTGTATATACATTTATATGCTAAAGTTTTAGGTAGCAACCCCACTAACCAAAAAGAAAACTCACCTCCAAGATTTCACCCGAGCTTTGTCAGTGCTAAACATTTAAACTCTTAAGTATCTTCATTATATTAATGTCAACAGGCATTTCACAGGTTAAAATACTCCCAATATTTTTTCATTTGAATTTATTCTAAGAAAATCTGAGAAGTAAAACCATTTAGCCTTTTTTCCCCTTAAACAAAGACAACAAACCTACCAATTTTGCCTCATCCTTCAAACTCTAGATTTGTCTATCCAGGCCTCTCATCCTATAAAGACAAAAAGAAAAAGAAAAGACGGATACAAAGCACTCTTAGGAAGAAAGTGAACCTTTGAATTTAGAGGGTGAACACCATCTGAGAGAAAAAGAGATGTCCTGAAAATTCATCACAAGTCAGACCAAGAGAGAGAGAGTGCAAGGACTTCTTCGTATACGCACTTTGCAACCAGAAAGCCAGGCAGGCGCGGCGGCTCCTGGGAACTCTACAAGCAGCAGTCTCATCACACCACATGGATAACTCCTGAGGCCCCTCTGAAATATAACTTTAAAGGCTTCTGCCTGGGGAACTTGTCCACATGCAACATAATTAAGTTTTCTAGTTATCTGGAAACTGCTTTAAAGCAGTCAATAAAAAATAATTCATTTTCAAGATAGATGGCACCATAATGTTACACAATTTTCTAGTGTGCATTTTTTTCCTAAACACTAGAGGCAGTGTCTCCATACAAAAGGAAGCTGGTCCGGCTGAAGCCAGTTAGCATTCAGATTCTGCTCTTCCTGGGAAATCTCCCACACATAAAATCCCCCCTTCTTTTCTGTGGTTGGCTTACCCTTCAAAAACTCTACAGAAGCTATTAACTCATGCACTATCATTGCTCAAAGCTTCTAATCAGGCAAAAATCTCCTTTCTCATTCTCATTTAATTGCCCACACCTGCAGTGGTTTGAGATTGAAAGGCTAGTTAGGGGTTAGTTAGATCTTCCCCCAGGACTGGCTACAAGTAAGAAGGGTGCCTGGCATGATGTTACAGCAAGCTAATCAGCTAATTAACCAATTTCAGGCCTTTTAACACCAGAAATGGACTTTGATGGAACAGGTCAAATATTTGATTTAGTATCAGTAGAGGGAATTGCATTATAGATGTTTTGTTCTATAAAAATATAACTCTTTACTAAAAACAAATAAAAATTTAACTTCTCATTCTAGAAATACTAGAAAGAGAGGAGAAAAACATAACAGATACAGAGTATTCACTGAAATTAAAGAATTGTTTAGCCACTAGCATGGTACCTGGCACATAGTAAGTACTCAATAAATATTTGTGATTCAAAGTCACAAATCCTTCCCTTTGGTTTCTTGCTAAAGAATTCCTAATGCGTTGATCAAATCTTTATTTTGTAAAAGATCATCCTAAATTGATTTGCACCCTAATGATGATATACGTAAGTTTTTTGAAAGAAGCAGTGGGTTTGGAAAGTATTTCTGATTCTGTGAAAGAAAACACTGCTATCACGTAGCATGTTGCTGGACTGATTACAAAGCAAATCATAAAACCTTTCCTAGCAACCCTAGGCCTCAACAGCTAAACAGCATATACAAGTGAAGTCAAACAAAACTGCATTATTTATTAGTTAACACTGTAGAATAAGAAATAACACAATTGTTTCAGACTTTAGTTTTTTACAGCTGTTGTTTAGTCTCTAAGTCATGTCCAGCTCTTTGGGACACCGTGGACTATATAGCTCAACGGGTTCCTGTCCATGGGATTTGCCCAGCAAAAATACTGGAGTGTGCTGCCATTTCCTTCTCTGGGGGATCTTCCCGCCCAGGGATCAAACCCACATCTTTTATGTCTCCTGCACTGGCAGGCAGGTTCTTTACCACTAGCACCACCTGGGAAGCCCTTCTTTACTACATCAGTTTAAATAATAACTAATGATAATACACTCCAACTAGAAACTAGATAATGTGATCCGACTAGAAAGACATTTGAAGCCTATCATCATGTAGGTTGTTATGTAGACCTTTGTGTGTGCACACGTGTGTGTGCATATTCGTGCATATGTATCAGACTCCTTCCAGCTCATCATAAAGACATCATGGAAGATGTGGAATTTCAATCCTAGCAGAAGAGGCATATAGCTGAATTGATCATTCCTATCATAGCATGAAAACCACAGAGAAGATGCACAGAGATTTATGCTGGAAGAGGCAGAGATCACATGAATGGCAAAAGCTGTTGAGCCAACAAAGGTAAAGGAAAAGAACTGGAGTCTGATGAACACTTGAAAAAGTAAAAAGGGACCTCAATTTCTGTACAAAGAGTGATGCAATGTCACCAAATACGTTCTGAAATCTAGAGAGAAAGAGAGAAACATACATGTAATTCCTTAGTCTGGATCGAAAGGAACTATTTTCTTGACTTCTGGTCTGTATCCCTTCTGTTTTAAAGAAAATCAAGTTTGCTCTCAAGAAGTTACCATAAAGGGTATATAGGCTCAGCTTCTTCAGGCACTGTTTTCTACCATCTGCCCATCAACCACAGGCCTCCCCTCCCACGGTCACACACTGTACCTGATCTGACGTCCCACAGGTAGGTCTTATATTTCTCTAGTGACTAATATCTCTTATTTCTCAACAGAAAAAGATCCTCTCCTTAATTTTCAGGGCTTTCGGTAATCTGGATCTGCCCATCCCATCCTATTTCCTGGGCTTCCCTGATAGCTCAGTTGGTCAAGAATCCACCTGCTATTCTTCAGTCACCTGATGAGATGAATCTTCTATCTCTCCTTGGGAAACAGGAGATTCATTCCCACCATATCTTCCATCTTGTTATTTTCCTTTACTAAAAGCCAGCTTCTCCTTTATTATTCTAAGTCCCTCAGATTCTAGTATGCTTTCCTTTACTCCAGTCCTCATTGATAGCCCACCTCCTCATTCTTCACTTGAATTTATACTTTACCAGGCAACTGGGTAACTATTTAACTGTATTATTAACATTTGTTCGGCATTTTAGCCTGATCCCTCCAACTGGAGTGCCTAGAACAGTACCTCACACATGATCTGCTGCTGCTGCTGCTGCTAAGTCGCTTCAGTCGTGTCCGACTCTGTGCGACCCCATAGACGGCAGCCCACCAGACTCCTCCGTCCCTGGGATCCTCCAGGCAAGAACACTGGAGTGGGTTGCCATTTCCTTCTCCAATGCATGAAAGTGAAAAGTGAAAGTGAAGTTGTTCAGTCGCGACCCCATGGACTGCAGCCCACCAGACTCCTCTGTCCATGGGATTTTCCAGGCAAGAGTACTGGAGTGGGGTGCCATTGCCTTCTCTGAGCACATGGTCAGCACCCAATAAATCTTTGTCTACAGAATGAATGAATCAACTATAGTTAATTTAAGTTCTGGATTGTGGAAGTGAGAATAGAGCTTCTAACTTCATTAAGGAAGATGAGCCTGGCTTAAGGCAACCAGTTCAAAATGCTCAAGAACTATTTAGGCCTGGAAAGTTATAGATGGTTCACGAGAACCAAAAGATGTCTGTCTTTGTTGATCGACAAGCCTAATAGAATTCTGAAATAAATTACCCAATAAGTCACAAACTATATTGTCTTCATGTGCAAGTGGGAATTTTCAAAAATCCAATTTAAGAAATATATTCCAAATTGGGGCATAAAAAGATTCAATAAATACTAATAACATTCTCTGCATTCTTTCCACCCCTCTTTGATTGAGAGTTCTTGAAATGTTTAACAAAGGGATTGTTAATATGAAAAGAGCTCTTATAAATTAAAAAAATATAATTATAGGAACATGCAATATAAATTACATGTAATTTGAATGTGGCAAAGGATGTAAATAGATTATTCACATAAAACACAGAGGGCTAATAAACATGGGAAATGTTCTAGCTCAGTTTAAAAAATTAAGAAGAAAAACTGAAATTATTCTGTGAGCATGTGATAATTTACTTCATAGGAATATTCAAAACCACTAAGACTTTACAGACTATAATTTACTTATCAGTCTTATTTGACAAATGACCACATTTATTCTGTTCAAAGCATTAAGGATCTGAAACAAATATACATATCACAAATATACATATCACTTCCACATAAAAATCATATTAAATTAAGACAAAACAATATGGCAGCAAGTAATTAATCAAGGAGATTGCAAAGTGACTCAACCTTGCATAAAATATTTCTAATATATGCACATTAAACTTTACAATTATTTAGATTCCCAGCTCCCCTTTCAAGACATTAAGCCAATTAAGTTGTGAAATGCTTGCCTCATCCATGGAAATTAGTTTCTTAGACTTTTTATTCCTTCAAAAAGCTTACTTAAACCAGGAGATAAAGGGGAACCACAGGAATGGAAAAGAAACAGAAAGAGAGAGGAAAAAAGTTCCACAAAAGACCCAGAAGGAAAAGGTCATTTGTGCCCAGAGAAATGGGAAAGAGAGAATGCCTCCTTTCAAATTTCTTTTCTCTAAGTAAAGTGCATCCTAATCTCCTCAAAATGTCCATGTCATCTTCCTGTCTGAGTTAAGAACATCCTTCCCAGAAATATAACTAGGAAGGATTAGCTGGTGCATAAAGAGGCTTTGAACAAATTAAGAAAGAATGATGTCTCACGTTAGATTCTGTCCATCAAATCTCCAAATACCAGCACTTGGCAAAACACCAACATCAGGCAAAAAGAAAAAGAAGCAATGCTTTAAAGCAATAACAGTGATACCCATGTCAAGAAAGCCCTAACATGAGAATTTTTTAAAAAACAACCTCTGTACCTGTATCAGGCTAGCTAATTTTTTAAAAATTAGGAACAGCTTCTACATTGGTAACTTACTATATTGAACTATCACATTTTCTTCATGAGACAATACATTTGATTAAATGAATCTTGATTGTTTTGAAAATAACTTTTTGTCCAATAATAGTTTGCTTGAGATTTCATGCAACAGCTAAAAATTTCCACTCTTCCATCCTTTCTATTTATATTCAGGCTTCAAAATTACTGTGCATATTGTTTTTTATTATTTTGGTAAAAAAGAGTCATGGCCTTCCCAAGTGGCCGCTAGTAGTCAAGAACCCACCTGCCAAGGCAGGAGATGTAAGAGACACAGGTTTGATCCCTGGGTCAGGAAGATCCCCTGGAATAGCAAATGGCAACCCACTCCAGTATTCCTGCCTGGAGAATCCCATGGACAGAGGAGCCTCTGGGGCTACAGTCCACAGGGTCACAAATAGTTGGACACAACGGAAGTGACTTAGCACACACACACACAGAGTCAGACCATGGCATATAAACAAGGGCAGGAAGAGCATGGACTAAGAGGTCAGATTCAAGTCACAGGTCACTGCCACCTTCCTGTGTGACTCTGGGTAAGGTTCTTGCCCCCTTAAGCAATAAAACTTTATGGTCTGTGCTGGTTGAAAAATATAGATGATGAAAAAAAAAATCTGTACCTAATACACACTTGTTCTATTTTCTGTTATGCTCAAATAACTTTCAAAAGGGACAAGTTGAATTATTCCTCCCAAGGTTGAACAATCCTATTCAAAGATACTGATAAAATATTTCTCCTGTGTTTTACTAAGAGCTAACTCCGTGAATAACATCACTCTGGAACCATATGAACCCTGAAAAAAAAAAAAATAGAAGTCTGCCTAAATGTCCTTGTTTGCTTTCTACGAGAGTTGAGCCAATCTTGAGTCAGGTTCAAATCAATTAATATTTAATTAAGTACTCATGAGTACTTCGAGCTCATAAACTGGATTGATTTATAGTGTCAGTTTCAGTAATTTCCCCAAGAGACTGGCTGCCTGGGCTCTGCTGTCATTTTCTCGTTTCTTAATGTGCCTTATGTCTATTACAGGCACTCTAGGAAGTGGAAGGAACAGGAAGATTGGCATTGCAACGTCAAAAAGATAACATCCAGATAACAAAGTGGAATCTGATCAATGCTAGTTCCTGTAACATGCAGAGATATTAGGATGGGGTTCCATCATCACCTAGCTCAGAAGGTAGCCCAGAAGACCAGGATGCCAGGACTGAACTGCTGTCCTGGAACAGTAAGTGGGATGATTCAGTGAACTTCTGCCTACTCTGATCAGTGACATATTGAACTTATCTCTTCTGATTATTTTGAGGAAACTGAGGCAGCTTAGAAGATGGGTTAATGTCTGCATTCCTGCAGGAATGGAATTTTTTCCCTCTTTCTGTTTCTCTTCCTGCAGACTTTTCGATTCAGAGCAGTTGTAATACCACCTACATTTGTTTGTTGGCCAAGTAAGCACTGTGCCTGGTAGAGTAAATCACACAAACAGAAATGAATGCTACGAAGGGAGGAGATGGGAAGACGTGGTGCTAGGAAAGCATCTTTCAGGGAGTAAGGGAGGTATCGGGGAATGCTTTCCCTGGGAAAACAGATCAGTGGAAGGAGCAGGTGTTAACAAGAAAGAGGAGCATATATGTGCACACATGGCTGCAGCCAGAGAAAGCGTGTCAGGAAGAAGCTGGGCACAACCTGGGAGCTGCCTGTAACACAGTGACAGGCGGGAAAGCTGAGACCGTGGAGGCCCGTCCCCTAGGCGTGTTGTGTGTTCGGTCACTTAGTCATGGCCGATTCTTTTGAGACCTCATGGACTGTAGCCCACCAGACTCCTCTATCCATGGGGTTTTCGAGGAAAGAACAATGGAGCGGGTTGCCATTTCCTCCTCCAAGGGATCTTCCCAAACCAGGGATTGAACCCCGCGTCTCCCACATTGGCAGGTATTGGAAGGCAGATTCTCTACCACTGAGCCACCTGGGAAGCCCCATCACTAAAGAACTCATCTTTACCCACAGAGCACTGAGAAGCCAGCGAGACTCTTATGCAGAGAAAGACGAGACAGGACTCATATTTTGGAAAGATCCCTCTATTCTGACTAGACGCCACACTTCAGAAAGGCCCCCACACCTGGCATACAGGCGGCAGTCAGAGCCTTGCCACCCACTTGTGGAAAAGCCCCCCGACTCTGATGGGCACAAGAACATTCTCCAATCCACGATTCAATTTCACCCAGACCTTCTGGTTCCTCCTGCTATCCCCGATAAACACAACTTGTCCAAAACCTGCAGTCCTAACAAATGAGGGACATTTTTTCTGGACTAGCGAATCCAGGGTTTTTTCTCCACGGAGTTTGAGTAGACTTTCTTTCTACTTAAAACTTCTTTTCTTTGGACCCTAGGATCAGCTCTTTCTGCCAGGTCATCTCTAGTATGATTACAGATAAATAGGTAAAAAATATACTCAACTTTGAAAACCTCAGTGAAAATATATTAACTTGAGGCATATTTACCACACAAGTTATTTAACTCAGATTTTTATTTCCAACTCACGCACATGTTGTATAATGTGAGGTGTACTTGTCACCTCCCTCACAGAGGACTCACGTCTTACAGGTTCTTCAGCCTGATCCAAGGCAACTCCAGGGCAGAGAATGTTACAAAAATTCAGTCTTTATAATTTAGTCTACACTTTTCTCAAACACAAACAAACACTTAAGCCAAGAAAAACAAGGAAAGAAGATTTAGAGCAACCCCAGAGGCACTTTGGAAGGATTCATGGGTAGTATCTACAGAATGCCAAATATATCCAAATGTAAAGAGGAATCTTTAATCTGCACAACCCACAGTCAGGCCCTGAGCATCATTCTCATGCTTGGCATCCACCACGCAGGCCAGGCCTAAAGCTCATGGGTCCCACATGTGAGCCAAACCGTATTCTGTTCCAACTTCTTATCAGTGGATGCGTGTGTGTTTCAATCCCAGTTCCATTGTCCATTCACAGCAAGTGCTCTGACAAGTAATTAATTCAACTTTCAGTGCACAAATTTATTTCAATGCAGAATAATCACTCGGGAAACACTTTTTCAGGCTCAAGGATCCGGGTCTAATTGTTAAAGGGAGGCTATTCCCAGTCCTCTCCCCTCTCCTCCCCCTCCGTCTGCCCACTCCTTCCTCACTTCCCCCAACCTCAAGAAAGTAGCAATTAGAGTCCACAGGCCACTTTATCTAGTGGGTGGGGCCATTATATGTCAACAGTGGTGTTGACTTTTCAGCCCCTCCTTCCAGGGGGCTAAAAGCATGAGGACAGCCAGCCCCTCCTGGTCCCTGCCATCTCTAGGCTCGATTCCCCTCTCCCTTTCATCTATCACAAATGCCTGAGTGTGCTTGGCCCAAGATTTCTGAGAACACTGGGGGCCACATTCAGGCCTTCAATCTATGTGGAGTGTTTCCATTGAACATTATATGAGTCCTAAGGGCTGCCTCTGCTCTTCACTAATGAATACTGTGATGATTACCTACTATCCCTCTGATGATGGCTCACTCGAGAGTAGCAGAGAAGACTGCCAGAACAAAACCAGGTCCCTGGTAAAAGTCTGTGGCAGCCAGAATAACAGCCCCCTGTAGATGTCCACATCCCAGTTCCCAGAACCTCTATGTTAGGTTACATGGTAAAGGGGAACTAAAGTTGCAGATGAAATTAAGGTGGCTAATCAGCTGACCCTGTGATGGAGAAACTGTCCTGGACTATTCTGATGGGCCCAATGCCATTACAATCGTCCTTAAATGTAGAAGAGGGAGGCAGAAGGAAGAACCAGAGAGCGGCAGTGAGATGGACTCAGCCCAAGATTATCAGCTTTGATGATGGAGAAGGGGCCACAAGACACAGAATGCAGGCAAGCTCTAGAAGCTGGAAAAGGCGAGGAAACAGATTCTCCCTGGAGCCTCTAGAAGGAAGGCAGCCCTGCCAGCACGGCGATTTTAGTCCAGTAAGTCCCATTCCAGACTTCTAACCTCAGAATTATGAGAACAGATTTGCACCATTTGAAGTCCCTAAACTTGTGGTCATTTGTTATAGCAGTGATGGTGGTGATAGTTGCTGAATCCAACTCTTGCAACCCCATGGACTGTATGTAGCCTGGCGGCTCCTCTGTCCGTGGGATTTCCCAGGCAAGAATACCAGAGTGGGTTCCCATTTCCTTCTAGGAAACTAGTAAGAATGCCATCAAAGGAAGAGGCAGAATAAAGAGGCTAACTTCACAGACTGCCTAAATTTGAATACTGACTCGACACTTGCTAGCTGAGCACATGTAGGCAAATTATTTAATTCTTCTGCATCAGAATTGCCCCATCATATGAAGTGGGGATAATAATGATAATGTCTATCTCACATTCCTTTGAGAGGGTTAAATGAGATAATACTCAAAAAATAATTTTAAAAGCCACCTAGCACAGAATAGACCAACAATAAATATTAGCTCTTATTATTATACTGCACCCAAAACCATCCTGATTTCGAGCAATTAAATTGGAGTCCAAACTATCCCAGCACTTGCCCTTTTCAATTGCAAACTTTGAGTTTCCACAAAATTTCTTATATACTTTCGACCAGAACATAAACCCAGGCATTCGCTGGTTTTATCTAAAAACCATTCTTGGCCAAGGCTTCTTCATGGGGCCCAGCAGTGTGCAGACAGCGTGTGGGACAAAGTGACTACCCTGACTCTCCCCTGCCTCTCCACCGCCACTCCACAGTCTACTCTTCCTGCCAAGCCCTGCTCAGGAGGAAAATATTCTTTGCTTCCAGTTCCTCAAACACTCTCTCACCCCATCCCTTTCCTCATGTGACTGTTTTTCTCAAAAAACCAAACAGCACTGACCAACAGAAACGAACAGGATCAAACTTGACATGATGGATCATGACCTCCTTCTCCCTGATGCTGCTACATTGAGTTGGGCTTGTTTTTCTGATGACTTAGTTCACAAAGGTCTTTTTTTGGAATTTGCACATGTCCACAGCATTCCTCATAAGAGCCAAAAACTGGAGAAGTTCCAAACATCCATCAAGTGCAGAACAAATAATAAGTCAGTTCAGTTCAGTCGCTCAGTCGTGTCCGACTCTTTGCGACCCCATGAATCGCAGCACGCCGGGCCTCCCTGTCCATTGATTAACACTGTCATTATCATTACTATTATTGTTTGGGTGCCAACAGCTAGCTAGGCCCAGGCCAATGACTGAACTGGTCCCACCAACCAGGCACTTAGAGCCCCTCTGTCCCCTGGCAGACACTGCAGGCCTCCTGCAAGCCTCCCACAGCCAGGAACAGGAAGAAAATAAACAAACCAGTTGATGCTGGCCT
Source organism: Aepyceros melampus (assembly GCA_006408695.1). Classification (NCBI taxonomy): domain Eukaryota; kingdom Metazoa; phylum Chordata; class Mammalia; order Artiodactyla; family Bovidae; genus Aepyceros; species Aepyceros melampus. The sequence continues at coordinate 115,931 of SJXQ01012512.1, forward strand.
GAGCTGAGTCATAAAGACTCAGACGGCAGAGTCTGAAGGAAGGTGCCTGGATTGTCTGGGCCTTGTGAGCAAACAACTCTGAGGCTGTAGGAAGATCTCTCCCTGCCCCTCCCAGTGACAGAGCCCCACAGGTGATCCTCAGAGCCCAGGGTGAGCTGGGGCTCCTCAAACTGGCATTTTATTGCTGATTCTAAAAACTGCCCATCATTGCCAATCCCTGTTTTATGTCTTTTAATTGTTTTTAACTCGTGTGCTATTTGCCCTGAGGTGGTTGGAACACCAAGGGCAGCACTTCATAAAATAAACAGATAACGAGCTGTATTTGCTTTCCTGCAGGGTGGAGATGAAGCAAGCAGGAGCCGGGGAGAGGAGACACAGAGGGAAGGCTTCTGAGGGTTTGCAGGCGCAGGGCCTTCCCTTGGCAGGACCTCCCTTCCCTTGTTCCACCTATAATGTCATGCTGGGCATCCAAGCACTAGCAGGAGCCAGAAAATTGGAGGACAGGAAGTTGCAGGAGTCATTTGGAAGTATCTATGGGCTTTGCCACTGCCTAGCCAGCCAGGCAGGGCCAGTGTGAGAAGATGAGTGAAAAGGACTGTGTCTGTGGAATTTCAGAGAATATAGGAAAGGAGATGTAGAATTAAAAAGAAAAAATCTAGGCCAGCAAGTCCACTCATTGGTATATATATCTGGAAAATAAACAAAAATAGTGATTCAAAAAGATACATGGATCCCAATGTTCATAGCAACACTATTTACAATAGGCAAGGTATGGAAGCCACCTAAATGCCCATCAACAGACAAATGAATAAAGATGTGGTGTGGCAATTACTCAGGCATTAAGAAGAATGAAATGCTGCCTAGCAATGTATTGATAGATGAACCTAGAGAATATTATCCTTAGGGAAATAAATCAGAGAAAGACAGATACTGTGTGATATCACTTATATGCAGAATATAAAAAATAATACAAACAAATATATATAACAAAGCAGAAGCAGACTTACAGATACAGAAAACAAACCACTGGTTATCAGAGTGGAGAGAGGAGAAGAGAGGGACAAATTAGGGGTATGGGATTAAGAAATGCAAGCTACTATGTATAAAATAAATATATAGATAGCAACAAAGATATTTTATATAGCACAGAGAATTCCAGCCACTATCTTGTAATAACTTTTAAAGGAGTGTAATCTGTAAAAATACTGAATCATTATGCTGTAGATCTGAAATTAATATAATATTGTAAATAAACTGTACTCAATTTTTTTAAAAGAAAGAAAAAAGAATAATCTAGAATATCTTTCCCAACTCCAACTGAAAGGCCAAAAAACCAACCAGGAGTTGCTGACAGCCTCCACGTATTCCTTGCAAAGGGGCCGCTTCAGCCTGGTGACTGAGACAGAGCAGGTCTGGATCCCAGTCCCCTGCTCTGCCACTTCCTTGATGTTCACTTCAGGCCAGTGGCTTTACTGTTCAGACTTTTAGTTTCCTCATCTTAGTTAAATGGTAGTAAAGAGGGTGTGTGTGTGTGTGTGTGTGTGTGAGTCACTCAGTTGTCTCCAGCTCTTTCTGACCCCATGGACTGTAGCCCACCAGGCTCCTCTGTCCATGGAATTCTCCAGACAAGAACACTGGAGTGGGTAGACATTCCCTCCTTCAGGGAATCTTCCCAACCCAGGGATCAAACCCGAGTTTCCTGCATTGCAGGCAGATTCTTTACCATCTGAGCTACTAGGGAAGCCCCACGATAAAAATAACTTATTCATATCGGTGTTGGGAAAAGCAAGAGAAGATGGATAATCCAAGTAAAGTGCTTGCTTTGCCTTATGCTGGGCACGTGGCAAATACTAAATATTAGTTATTATTGTTATTATGTATTTAGTGCTGTATTAGGCAATCATGCTACTGCTAAGTTGCTTCAGTCGTGTCCAACTCTGCGCGACCCCATAGACAGCAGCCCACCAGGCTCCCCCGTCCCTGGGGTTCTCCAGGCAAGAACACTGGAGTGAGTTGCCATTTCCTTCTCCAGTGCATGAAAGTGAAAAGTCAAAGTGAAGTTGCTTAGTCGTGTCCGACTCTTAGCGACCCCATGGACTGCAGCGCACCAGGCTCCTCCATCCATGGGATTTTCCCGGCAAGAGTACTGGAGTGGGGTGCCATTGCAAGGCAAAAAGAGCCGAAATAGTCCCTGTCACTGAGATATATGTTCTCCAACACCCACTCTGTCTCCTCTCTGCCCACCAAACCTGATTTATGCTCAGAAGCACCTCCACACAGTGCAAAGAGCCTGGATTTGTGCCCCAGCTCTGCTACTCTCCAGCCGTATGCCTCTGCACACATCACCTAACTTCTCTAAACCTTGGTTTCCTCTTCTGTAAAATGGAAATAACGAAAGGATTTTGCAACTTCATAAGATCATCATGAGGTTCAAATGCGATTATGTGTGAATAAGCTGCAAAAGCTGTAAAATACTGCAAAAATTAAAAAGTTATGATTCTACCCAAACTTATAGGTTTCACTCAGATGCCACCTTCTCCCACCTTTCTTATGAATGAAGTCCAGCTCAAACTGTCTTAAATGGGGAGAAAAAGGATTTTCCTAGCTTTCACAACTAAAAACTTCTGAAGTAGCTGGCTCTGGTTTTCAAAAGATGACATTTTCAAAAATCTGATTCTCTCCTTCTCTTCGCTCTGCTTTCCTCTGTGTTACCTTTACTCTCAGATAGGCTTTTCCTGTGAGCCTGTGACAAAGACAGCCACAAGCTGCTCTGGACTTGCAATCTATCAACTCCGCAACCCAAGTGGAAACTGTCCACTCATTTCCTGAAAGTTCCAGCAAAAGTCCCAGAATTGAGTCTCTGGGGCCTGACCCATGTCCCGTGCTTGTTGGTGGCCCTTTTGCCTGTGGCCAGGAGAATATATGTGCATTCTCACTCAGTCATGTCCTTTGCGACCCTATGGACTGTTGCCCTCCAGGCTCCTCTGTCCAGGGGATTCTCCCAGCAAGAATACTAGAGTGGATTGCCATTTCCTCCTCCAGGGGATCTTCCCAACCCAGGAACTAAACCCACATCTCTTAAGTCTGCTGCCAGGAGAACAGAATATGCTAATTGGCCAAACATGGGTCATGTGCCAGGTGATGAGGTTATTCCACCCCCAACCACATAAACAATGGATGGAGGTGGTTCCTTAATAGCAAAGCAGGGTGCTGTTTCTAAGAAAAGGGAGAAGGAGACTCCAGATGACACATGTCCACTGCACACAGATTTACTCTTGTATTTTCTGGTAGGACATAGGGAAAAGAAATGAGAGTCAGACAAAAAGTCACAAAGAGCAACCAAACATTTGCTTGGTGGTATGTGGTTGAGTCAGCAGTTTCTTTCCCTGACCCTATGGACTGTTGCCCTCCAGGCTCCTCTGTCCAGGGGATTCTCCCAGCAAGAATACTAGAGTGGATTGCCATTTCCTCCTCCAGGGGATCTTCCCAACCCAGGAACTAAACCCACATCTCTTAAGTCTGCTGCCAGGAGAACAGAATATGCTAATTGGCCAAACATGGGTCATGTGCCAGGTGATGAGGTTATTCCACCCCCAACCACATAAACAATGGATGGAGGTGGTTCCTTAATAGCAAAGCAGGGTGCTGTTTCTAAGAAAAGGGAGAAGGAGACTCCAGATGACACATGTCCACTGCACACAGATTTACTCTTGTATTTTCTGGTAGGACATAGGGAAAAGAAATGAGAGTCAGACAAAAAGTCACAAAGAGCAACCAAACATTTGCTTGGTGGTATGTGGTTGAGTCAGCAGTTTCTTTCCCTGGAAAACTCTGCCTAGTAATATGACTTCAGGGAAATGAAGGTGCTGGTCATTTCAGGAAAGGAACCCTCCTCTTGCTGGGAAACACAATGGTGAATGATAAAGGGAAACAGGATCCTACTTCTTGACTCTTAAAGCAAGGCAGCATTTAATAAATAGTGCATGAATTCCTGTTCAGTTGTTCCAGTCGTGTCCGACTCTTTGGGACCCTATGGACTGTAGCCTGCCAAGATCTTCTGTCCTTGGGATTCTCCAGGCAAGAATACCGGAGGGGCTTGATGCTCTTCGCCTGGGGATCTTCCTGACCCAGGGATCGAACCTGAGCCTCCTGCATTACAGGTATATTCTTTACCGACTGGGCCACCAGGAAAGCCTATAATAAATAGTATTTGATGATAAAGTTTTAGCAAGACCACTCAATAATCATGATGCTGACTCTGATTCTTATTCACTTGAGAATCTGCATAAGTCCAGATTTCTGGCTGCTATTAATAGGGGTCATGTTGTGGGCAGGCTGCCTGAAGCAGGTTCTGTGCACAGGAAGGCAAATCCTGGGTGGGTATCCCTAAAAAAGCACAGTTATTTCAATCTAAGCCACAACATCATTGCAACCTAATTCCATTTCCCTTAGGGGCCTGGCAGACTTCCTACCATCCTATCACTACTTCCACCTCCTAAATAAAACTTCTTTTACTGTTATATCATATTAGAAAAGCTATATACACACTTATTCAGGAAACTCAAATAGAAGAATAAGGTCCCCATATCCTGCTCAATTTTGTTGCAAATCTTCATGTCCTTTTCCAGGCATATATAAATACAATACATAAGATTTTTAAGTGAGATCAAATTGCTTCATAATATATACTGGGAATACCTCTCTATGCTTATGATACCCTTATATAGCATCAATTTTAATAAATTCATGCTTTTAACTATATGAATATACCATAAATTACTTTTGTAGTCCCCTACTGTTGGACAGCTAGATTATTTACAAATATTACTATTATGGTATTCTCTGGAGATATTTAAAAGTAAAATCAATGTACCCCTGGATAATGGGGCTACAGTAGGGAGCTATAATGGTCAAACAGGGTAGAAAATATGGGACCCAGTACAGAAAAGGGACTATAAGAAAAAAAGAGCTGTTCTCAGAAAAATGTTATTCCTGTCTGACGTCATGTAGACCACAGTTGGAATCCTGGAGTTTTTCTGGGCTTCGCTCCCAGCTCAGTGGAATTTTTTATTTGAATGACATAAAGATTTATCCATCTGGGATCTTTTGTTTCCCTGTGGTAATAATGGTGGATTGGTCACTAATTCCATTAGCTTTGATTGTATATATTTTAGTTAACTAACTAGATAATAAATCACCCCCAAAATTACTGGCTTAAATCGACCGTCTTATTTGTTTATGATACTCTGAGTCGGCCAACAGGATCTGTTAGGTGGTTGTCCTGCTCTATACGCCATTGGCTGGAGTCACTCATCTGGCTTCCTTTACTGGTGACTGGGCAGGTAGGGCTAAAACACTCACTCACATGAGTAGCACCTCAGCACTTTACCCCATGGCTCTCTCTCTCCCCATAGTTAGCTTGGGCTTCATAACAGCATGGAAGTCTCAGGGAAGCCAGACTTCTTACATTTCCAGTGCACTCTGTTTGTCAAAGCCGGTCTTAGGCTCAATCTAGATTAAAAGAGGACACAGACTCTACTCTTGATGAGAGAAGAGGCAAAGAATTTGCATCCATCTTTAACCTACCATAGTAAACATGATGAAAATAAAAGGGTTTATCTGTCAGGAAGAAGAAATGGAACATTATGATGTTGCCAATTGCCAAGTCCCAAGTGCAGACTCAAGAGGCTAAAAGAGTCTGCCCCAGAGAGACTTCCCTGGGGTTCAGTGGCTAAGACTCTGCACTCCCAGTGCAGAGGGCCTGGGTTTGATCTCTGATCAGGGAGCTAGATCCTACATGCCACGACTAAGCATTTTCATGCAGCAACTAAAGATTCTGTGAATCACAACTAAGACCCAGTGCAGCCAAATAAATAAAAGTTATTATTTTTTTTTAACTTTAAAAGAAGAGTTTGCCCCAGTTCTGAGCAATAAACCAAAGAGACTATTACCAGGGTGGACTGTGGGAAATTAAATCCCTGGCAGAACTCACACTCAGGAAACAACAGTAACACTCATCCTGACCCACAGTGCCACCCACAGTGCTGGAGAAGGGCACTTCCAAGGGGTCTTGGATTTCTCACCCAGCTCCTCCCTCTGCTGTGGAGCTTACTTGTCCCTGGGCTCCAGCAAGTCACCTGCTTCTCCTTTTGCAGATCCCTGCTCACTCCTTAAGTATAGTTACTCATTCCTTAAATATAGTAATGTGAATTCTGAGATCTTAGTGAGAAACTTTCTTGTTGAAATTACAAATACTGGTTCTGAACGTGTAGATACGCTTCCTTAGATTAGCAAAATAAAAGAAGGTATAAGTTGTCCCATGAAAATAATGAATTTCCTATGTAACAAAAGTAATATTTTTTAAATATTTTTCCATATGGGAGCCTTGAAAAAAACTAAAATTCCCCTCAGGTCATTCGGTCCTAGAGGTCTAAGTGAATCAACCAGATGGAAGGAGCCTGGCTCTCCCCATTAAGGGCACTTCCAAGGGGTCTTGGATTTCTCACCCAGCTCCTCCCTCTGCTGTGGAGCTTACTTGTCCCTGGGCTCCAGCAAGTCACCTGCTTCTCCTTTTGCAGATCCCTGCTCACTCCTTAAGTATAGTTACTCATTCCTTAAATATAGTAATGTGAATTCTGAGATCTTAGTGAGAAACTTTCTTGTTGAAATTACAAATACTGGTTCTGAACGTGTAGATACGCTTCCTTAGATTAGCAAAATAAAAGAAGGTATAAGTTGTCCCATGAAAATAATGAATTTCCTATGTAACAAAAGTAATATTTTTTAAATATTTTTCCATATGGGAGCCTTGAAAAAAACTAAAATTCCCCTCAGGTCATTCGGTCCTAGAGGTCTAAGTGAATCAACCAGATGGAAGGAGCCTGGCTCTCCCCATAACATTTATTGGGATGGCACAGGGAGTTTCTTGGTCACTCCCACCTCCATCTCAGAGTTAGTTCTACAGTTTCTTGTAGATCTGTCTAGTGCTGGTCTAAATTTTATATCAAGTCATTTACTGCCTGACCCCCACTTGATTGATAAAAAATGCTGCTACTTGGTGAACAGTAACTCTGAAACAAAGCCAGCCATTTGAGGTTAGTATGTGGATGAATGGGCCACACAATGGCAAGAAGTTGGATCCTCTATAATCTATGCACAGTCTTGGGCCCAGCCATGGAGGTCTAGCTTCTCTGCAGAAACATACAGACTGTGGCCTCTTTAAAAAGGTCTTACACATAGTGTCTTTACTTTTCACTCTAAATGGATCAGATTAGAGCTGACCAGCTCTTTAATATTTAAAGTTTCTTTTTCACAGTCCAGCCTGAAGCCTTGTGCCTATTTGATTTGTATAACTCATAGCTGGCTGATGGTAGATTGAGACAAATATCATCTTTTCAGAACTGAAAATGACTCCATTTTTCTTCCTTCCCTGTGCCTCCCTCCCACCACAGGGCAGTGTTCTAAGAGCCAGGAGTTGGACAGATGCCCACTTCCAGGGGCATCTACTCTACCATCTACCCCACTTCTACTCTACCCACTTCCATCTATACCCTACCCATCCCTTAGGCTTTAGATTCTCTAGTTATTGTCCCTAGACCTCTGGGAAGAAATCAAGACATTATTTCATTTGATCAGGATCATTTGGAAATAGCAGAACCACTTTCTGCTTCACTGCCACTCACAGTGTTGAGATGAGTGAATTAAAGTAAATGGCTCTTAGAGAAAGCAGGAGAGTGAACGTCAATGCAGCCTCCTTTGGTATCTTTCCACATCATGACCATCATGTAGGCACTGGGGTATGTGGTTTGGGACTTGTATGCCAGGTTTTGGCCCTGGATACAAGCTCTGGGTGGGCTGGACCAAATGCAGGAAGATGGAGCACGAGGCCTCACGTGGTCCTCCCGTCCACCTTGCCACCTTCTAAGCCTGAAGTTAGCAGGTTTCTACCCACTGAGCTTCCTTCCATGGCATCAGGGGAAGAAAGTGCCCCCTTTGGCGGAGAGATGTTCTGTCCCTCATAGAAAGGGCCCCTTTATCAGTTATCAGAGTGTTCGGAAAGATTCTACGAAACAAGAGGGAAGAGATGGGGAGGGGTGGGGAGGCATGAAAGAGAGAGAGAAAGAACGAGGATTCATTTCTGGGCTTCCTCACATCATAGGCTGGCTGTCAGCTCTCACTGAGCTGGGTCAGTACATCCCGCCCAGGCCACACCCTCCCTTCCCTCAGAAACCTGGAAGGAGTCATCAAGGGGCCTTTGACTCCATTCCCTAGCCTGATCTGGGCATTGTAAAATGACTTTCTCCTGGCTTCATGTTTGGCCTCTGGTGACACCCTGAGGGAGACGTTGCATTTTCCTCAATCACACACAGGCATGTACACACACCCTCCTCACACTCCCTCATTATGGCAAGATTCTCCTGCTTTGTTCAGGAGCTGTGAGAACCTAAACACTACATGGCAGGGTCAGTGGGGGGAACAGGGGCAAGGAGAATGGGAGGAAAACTTGCCTAAAAGGACTTTCAGTCTGAGATGGGCTATTTTTCAATCTTTATTTTGAAATCATTTCAGACTTATAGAAAAATCCTTTTTACAGAAAAATACAGGGAATTCCTATAAACCACCTCATTTGCTTATCATTTTCTGTCTATCCATTTATCTTACATACTTTTTTCCCCGGAACTAGTTGAAAGTAAGTTACAGATATGATGCCCTTTTATCTCTAAAGACTTGAGTGTGAAATTCCCACGGGAGAAAATGGACAATTTTTTTTATGACATCAATACCTGATCAAAATCAGGAAATTATTTTGATACGAGTACCTAACCTATGCATCTTTTCCAGACTTCATCAGTTTTCCTAGCAGTGTTCTTTACAGCAATAAACAAAAAAGTATTTGATCCAGAATCCAATCCAAGATCTCCAGTTGTCGGGTCTCTTTAAGTTTTTTTTCAATTAGGTTATTCATCAGTTTTTGTCTTTCATGACATTGACATTTTTGAAGAATAAAAGCCGCTTATTGAATAGACTGTCCCTTACTTTTAGACCTTCTGATGTTCTTTCACAATTAGATTCAGGTTGCGCAGTTTTGGCAGGAGTACCACAGAGGTGATACTGTGCCCTTCTTAGCGCATTACATCCAGAGAGGCATGATACTGATTTGTCCCTTGCGATGCTAACTTGGACTGTTTGTTTCAGGTGGGGTCTGTCAAGCCTCTCCACTGCAAAGTTACTGTATTTCTTTTTGAAATCAATACATATTTTATGAGAAGGAACTTTGAGATTGTATAAAAATACTGCTTTTCATAAAATTTTTACCCACTGGCTTGTACCTCCATTGATAGCTCTTGCCTGAACCAATTACTACTATGACGGTTGCCAAATGGCAATTTGGCCAGTGGGAGCAACTTCCAGCTCTCTCCTTTGTCCTTTTGACATGTCCAGGCAGGGCTATTTTTGAGAGAGGATGTTCCAGAACTTGTCCAGAATATTCCTCCAAACTATGAAAATTTCAATATCAATCAGGAATCTCGTTTTTAACATTATGACAAATAAACATTATGTACCAATGAATTTTAGAGTGCCAATGGAATAACAAAATGCTTATTAAAGTGCACTGAATTGTCTCTCTCTGTACCAGACTCATGGTGAAAGCTTGACTCCTATCTCCCGGCCAGTCCATGTCACAGTGGACCTAGTAAGGAAATAGAGAAGAGAGAAGAGGCAGGGAAGTGGGGGAAAGAGAATGTCAGGTGGAGAGGCAAAGGAAAAGAAAAGAGAAGGAACGAGGCGGACTCCTCCCCTTCTCCATTCAGACCAGTCTAGTACCAACAGGCTCCTCACATGCCCATCCACACTGACTCCTCCAGGAAGTCAGCCCTCTACTGCCACGGGGATTTGTGTTGGTAGGATGCAGGATATTTTGTCAGAGGTTAGAAACAGTCACCTTCATCTCACAAAAGGCACTGGGAGACAATCTGGGTTGCAATGGAAGGAACTCAGGCTCCTTCACTACAGAAATACACTGGAAGGGATAGAGGGGAGAAAACACCAGATTAGTGATGTCCCCATCTCTCTCCTCACTGGGACTCCCACCACAGGCTGGAGGTGCTTCTGGCAGAACTGTGTGCTGGGGAAAGCCAGCAATAAATCAGCTCTGTCTTTACTAGCCGGGGGTTGCTATGGCAATAGGAATACACTGTAGGGTTTAAGAGATGTAATTTTCTGTGATTCACTGTATATTTTTAGCATTTTTCTTCCTGTATTATCTCTCTGTGGCAATTGCCTATTAATGCTGGTCCACACCAAGACTGGACTAAATGGTCCCTTCTCAGAAGTGATGAAAGTCCTGGAGACCAGTAAGTACCAGGGGGTTATGGCCCTTAGACCAAGGGAAACCTAGGAGAACAGCCAGACTGGTTAAGGAGCTGGGTTAACAGGCATGGATCATGCTACGTCTAAGGAAGAATCATGGAGAACGAAAGACCCCAGAAGTGCGGCGCTGGGTTGCTTGGAATGGGAAACAGTCGCAGTACTCATGGTAGTCAGGGTGCTTGCAAGGTGTCAAGGGCAAACTTTACCAGTCAGGAACAAAAACCCTGAGGAGGGAAGCTAGGACCCCCGGGGGAAGCTAGCAAGTTCTGGACACGGAACTTTGAAAGCATAGTTCTGTCAGACTAGCTCAGGTCTCACTACTGTGCGTCCTTCTTTCTTTTCTCCTTCCTTTAACGTCCTCACTTTCTCACCAGAAACTATGGAGGAGGGACTGAGAGGAGCTGGAAAACTCTACTGGTCTGCTTGACTATCTGTTAATAGTTATTTGAGGAGTCTTTTCATTTCAGCCAACAGAAAATCCAACCTAAACTGTTGAAGCGGAATGAGAACATACTGTCTCTATAACCGAAAAGTCCTGGGCATTGAGCTAGCTTCAGGCACAGCTGTCCTCATGGAGCCAGATGACATCATCAACATCTGGGCTCTCGGTCACACCAAGTTCTTCTGATGTTTTGGTGTTTTGGCTGTAATAACATAAAGCTCAGCTAATGCAGCCTGCAAGGAAGTGTGGTTTGTTTTTCTCATATGAGAAATCTGGAGATAGGTTTATTTTTCTCATCTAGTAAGTAGCCCAGAATAGGCATAAATGACATCACCAAGCAGCAGTTCAGTAATATCATCAAGAACACAGCCTCTTTCTTCATTTCTGTTCCATCATCTTTAGAGTCATAGGAGGACAATTCCAGTTCCAGACATTCAAGGCGGAAAGAAGAGACTGCACCTAATTCTTTTATCCAGAGAACAGCAAGAGGAACCCAGCCTGGTCAGGAAATGCCTCGGCTCTTGAGCTTCCAATCAGCCTGGCCAAGACTTTCTTGGAGCTGAGCTCCAGCCTAAGGTTCTTTCTACCCAAATCCTCTTTCCTGTCCTCTCTCCTTCGGCAAGTCTCAGGCCTGCCTTGTTGCCTAGAGGCTCTTCTCACCAACCTCTGCTTCGCTGCCCTTTATTCTTCAAAGGTGTCCTGCCAGGACATCCCTGATGGTCCAGTGGCTAAGACTCCATGCTCCCGATGCAGGCCGTCCACACTCACTCCCTGGTCAGGAACTAGATCCCACATGCTGCAACTAAGATCGAGCACAGCAAAATAAATAAATCAATGTTTGTTTAAAAAAAAAAAAAAGTTGTCCTCCCCAATTCATCTATTGCATACTTCATTCCATCCTGGTGTCTGTTTCTCAAAGGACCCAAAATGACATGCTTCTTGCGCCTGTCTGGACTATACCACAGGTATGCATGTTTCTAAAGATTCTTGAATGTTAAGAAACAAGCAAGCAATGAAAAGAATAATTCAAAGTTAGGAGTGGGACAGATCAAATGTAGACCAATGAGGGGGGCTCTTGGCCTGACACTCAAAAAATGAAGCCTCCTTCTCTGAGTAAGTTTCTGAATAGAAGGAAGACAACAGCCACTGCTGATCTTAAAGGAAATTACTGCATTGCCTGTATTGGAGGTGAGTGGGAGTCTGAAACTTGCCAGGAGTCACACTGCAGGGCTGCAGATAGATTCTAGTCATTCTAATTTTCATCCAGAAACTTTCAACACTACTTAAGCGAGGAATTGATTCTTTATAGAAAGAGCAAAGACTGCTACTTAACTCAGCTCAAGGGAGAAAATAATCAATTAGGCGAAATACACTGGCTTTTGACAAGGCTTTCCAAAGGATTGGTCATGGGATTAACCTTGCTGCCCCCAGGAGCATGCACCACAACCAACCCAGCCCACCCTCCTCACGCACTACCTTAAGCCTTATCCAGTGATTGCTAACTGGTAGTACAGGTGGATGCAGACTACAAACATGTTTGACTTTGTTCCCACAGTGTTTTGTGTTGCTTTTTATAAAACTTAATTCATGTCCGTCGGATGGCATCATCGACTCAACGGACATGAGTCTGAGCAAACTTTGAGAGATAGTAAAGCACAGGGACCTTAGTCCGCAAAGTAATGTCTCTGGTTTTTAATATGCTATCTAGGTTGGTCATAACTTTTCTTCCAAGGAGTAAGCGCCTTTTAATTTCATGGCTGCAGTCACCATCGACAGTGATTTTGGAGCCCAAAAAATAAAGTTGACACTGTTTCTACTGTTTCCCCATCTATTTCCCATGAAGTGATGGGACCAGATGCTATGATCTTCGTTTACTGAATGTTGAGCTTTAAGCCAACTTTTTCACTCTCCTCTTTTACTTTCATCAAGAGGCTTTTTAGTTCCTCTTCACTTTCTGCCATAAGGGTGGTGTGCTTTTGAACTGTGGTGTTAGAGAAGACTCTTGAGAATCCCTTGGAGTACAAGGAGATCCAACCAGTCCATTCTGAAGGAGATCAACCCTGGGATTTCTTTGGAAGGAATGATGCTAAAGCTGAAGCTCCAGTACTTTGGCCATCTCATGCGAAGAGTTGACTCATTGGAAAAGACCCTGATGCTGGGAGGGATTGGGGGCAGGAGGAGAACGGGACGACCGAGGATGAGATGGCTGGATGGCATCACGGACTCAATTGACGTGAGTCTGAGTGAACTCCGGGAGTTGGTGATGGACAGGGAGGCCTGGCGTGCTGCGATTCATGGGGTTGCAAAGAGTCGGACATGACTGAGCGACTGAACTGAACTGAACTGAGTGAAAGGACAGGGAATCCTGGCAGGCTGCAGTTCATGGGGTCACAAAGAGTCAGACACAACTTAGCAACTGAACAACAACATTAGTTGACAAGATTTATCAATTGGGATATTTCACATAAAAGTCTGGAGTCCTTGCTTCTCTTGAAATATCAGATGATCTGGTTATACTCATTCTGCACATCTATTCCTGCATCAGACGGGGCCGGAATCCCCACTGTTTCTATCTTATTGCACCTGTTGGCCCTGAAGTCTTTTGAGCTTATGGTGCAAGGGTTAAACTGCTCAGGAGAGGAAACCTCCTTGATTTTGAGAACTCAGGTTCAGATCATGAGGCCTAGAGAGCACTGGGCTGAAGTTAGCTGTGAGTTCCTTAAGAAAAATGAGTTACTAAGCAAATTAATAGGTAATAAACCACTTATTACCTGCAAAACGGCCTAAGTGCTTTATAAGTCTCCTCCCATTTCACACCAAGCTTATTTTCACACCAAGTCAAGCCCCAGAGTTATCCCCAAGCACAGGAAAACTTCATGATCTGTCCAAAGTCAGAGAGTCCATAAGCAACACAGTCAGAATGTGAAGCCCAGACGCTGACCTCAGAGCCCACACATGTATCCACTACACTGATGCTTCCACCTACCTCACAGGGCTGTCCGTGAGAATTACACAAGTGGTGTAGGCCAGGTGCTTTTTGTAAACTGTAAAGTGCCAGAGCAATGTTCACTATTATCTAGCCCTTGATCACTGCAATTTTTTTTCAGAATTGATGTTTCACCTAAAATTCACCCAATCAGTTGGGCCCCTTTCTGTTTCCTTCAAATTGATTTTCCTTTTAAAGAAAATCAGGAGCTACAGGTCAAACATCATTAGTCCTATAGTGCCCTCTGCTGACCACAGCCAGGAAAATTGTGAAATTCTGAGAGGTGATAGGGACTCCCTTGGACCCCTTGAACAAATGTTTCTAGAGCATGTACTTTGTCTCTGCCATGTGGCCTAGAGAGACTAGGAACAGAGGACACAGGAGGTCCCTTTCCAGCCAAGCCTTCCCTCTGTGATTTAGGTATAGGAAAAGGAAAGCCAAGGTCAAGGGTGACCCCTTGTCCCAGTGTGACATCACAGAGAGAAGCTCAGAGTCAGACATCACTGTCACTGTCTCCCTTAAAAGGCCAAAGCAAGCCCAAAACCATGAGGTAAATGGTGCCCCTGTCCAGGGGAATGCAGGTAAACCAATTCTCTGGCGGGGAGAAACTCTGGTTTGTAGTGTTTGTCCGTTTTCATGGTGGAAATACTCCACTAACACCAATTTCAAGCTGTTATCAACATGATGATTCACAAGATTCTTGAAAACAGAACAACTGGCCTCTTGAAAGCTGGCAGGAGCTGACTCCGACACACCGCTTCTTTTATTTCTTGAAAACACAGGCCTTCTCATCTTCCTTCTCAATCAACCGGACTTGAGAATTTTTCCAGCTGGTCCACACTGATGAGCGGGGATAGACCGCCTCACCCCAGCGTGGCTGACACCCAACAGAGAAGGAAGACTGCCGACTGCAGTATTCCCTGAGCACCCTCTGATGGCTCTGCCAATGGTCCCACTTACCTTCCCTCTTTCCAGCTCTGAAAGGGAATCTGCTTCACCCTCCACCTCCCTGTCTTCATCGCTAAACTCCCTGCCTCAGCCTGGAAGCCTCTACTCCATCAGAGGGCACCTCTTGGCTCCTAGAGGAGGCCAGGACTAGGGTTTAAAGAGGCTGGCCAACCCTCGATCTTGTGCCTCTCACTTTGTCCAACACAAGGAAGAAGCCCTGCCTTGGGCCCAGGAAAGGAGGAAAGTATGGGGCCATGGGTGACTGCGGGGAGCAGTTCCCTAAATGTCTCCAACTAGAGTGGTGAGCTGGGCAGAGCAAAACCCAGCTGCTGGGAGCTCTAGAGCATCAATACCCTGAGGGCATACTTTCTACTCAGCTCAGGAATCATCACCAAATGAAACCAGAAGAATGATGCTCCCAGTTCTCCAAAGAGCAGCTGCCAACCTTCACCTCCCATGAGGTTAGCATTTCCCTCTGCAGCCTTTCAATCCGCTCATCCCAAGATTCTGGAATCCTAATGGATGAGGGAACTATAGTAAGAAGACCAGGTTCCACTTTGGCTTGTACGTGTCCTTGAGAAAGTTTTTAAACCTCCTGAGGCTTGTGTTCTGAAGCTGAAATAGAAATCGTCATCAGAGAGTGCTGTTGAAAGGATTAAATTAGAATGTATGTGAGAAGGACTTTACAAATCAGAGTGTTCTATAAATGTTTGTTATTTTTCTACCTGAGAGAGGTAGTTATGTGGGTTTTTCCCTCTTCTTATTAAACAAACACATATGCTCTATGGGAATTCTGAAAAAAAAATCAAGCATTAAAAAAAAATTCAAATCAGCTACAGTGAACCACCATGCACATTTGGTGTTTTCCCCAAGTCTTTTTATTCTACGTGGATATAGATACACCATTGTTAAAAGAAAAGATGCGGATATTTATACTCAGGGGTAGTGATCTCTCCCTTCTCCAGCCCACAGGCCTGACAGCAGTGTTTCTCTCCACCCCTGCAGAAGGGAAGAGGGCAATTAGTCTCTCACTAGAAACAGGGCTTGCTGGGATCCCAAATAAGCAGACCTCGGAAACTGAACCTGTTCTTCCTGATAGAGACTTTCAAACTTTTTGCCCTGCAAGCTATTTTGGAAAGACCACATGCCCTTAGGGGTCTCCGTGCCTGCTTACCCTGATTGGTAAAATCAATTTTTAAAAATTATCTACTGTACACAGGTTTGATCCCTGGTCTGGGAAGATTCCACATGATGAAGAACAACCAAGCCTGTGCTCCATGACTGCTGAGCCCAGGCTCCACAGCTACTGAAGCTGGACTGCCCTGGAACCCACGCTCTGCAACAAGAGAAGCCACCACAATGAGAAGCTCGTGTACTGCAATGAAGAGCAGCCCCTGCCTGCCGCAGCTAGAGGAAGTCCATGTGCAACAACGAAGACCAGTGCAGCCAGAAATAGATAACTAACTATCGAATGAATAAAATAATGTATAGAACAGGGAACACTTCTTTAGTGCTCTGTGCTGACCTAAATGGGAAGGAAATCCAAAAGAGAGGGGATATATGTATATGTATAGCTGATTCCCCTTTCCACACAGAAGAGACTAACACAATATTGTAAGGCAACTAGACTCCAATAAAAAAATTTTTTTAAGTTTTTTTTTAAATCAGGAAGCCTTTCAAGTAGTAAAGCATATACTGCTGCAGCTGTGCTGTTCAAATGCTCATTCTTGGGCGCTTTTCAATGTGGAACTGAATTTGCTGTAGGAAATACTTTTGAAACCCTCACACGTTTTCCTGTGGCTGGTCTATGAATCACCAGAGGAACCCATGTAGAACGTCAATGCAAATCTGTTCCGCTGGGTCCTTTCTCAGTATCAGACAAAATGTCATGCTTTCATCAACATTACCAAGATCCTATCCCTCACTTCTGCCCCAAAACAGGTATTTCTCTGGCTGCAGAAACAGCCTGGGTCTTTCCCTCTTTGTTATGATAATTCTCGGGGCCCTCTGAGTCCACCTCACCCTGATTTCCCCAACATTACACTGAGAAAACGGAAGTGTTCAGCCGAGTCCGGCTCTTTGCAACCCTGGACGATATAGACTGCAGCTCACCAGGCTCCTCTGTCCATGGAATTCTCCAAGCAAGAACACTGGAGTAGGTTTCCATTTCCTCCTCCAGGGGAGCTTCCTGACCCAAGGAGGGAACCTGGGCCTCCTGCATTCCAGGCAGATTCTTTACCATCTGAGCCACCAGGGAAGCCCCACAATCCACTTGGGAGCAAGAGGTAACTTCAGGTCTCCTAATCCTTGGGAGGGACCTCAGATGCTTACACATCTGAGGCACATCTTAAAGGCACTGAGATGAAAGAATGTGTCCTAAGAGGCACATCTCAAATGCCACTTCTCTGTGGCGAGCAGGTGCCAGGAGAGCTTACGACTAAATATTTCCAGATGTTTCAGGCTAGATGGTGTGAAATCCAGGGCAAGCACTCTTCCCTTGAGTGCCTACGACAAGCCCAGCAGCCTCTTGCTACTCCTCCTCTCCAGACACATAAATGCAAGGAGCAAAGGACACCTCCTCCACTGGTCCTTTCTGCTGCTGCTGCCGCCACAACAAAAGTCTTGGTGATTTCCGTCCCCTAAGAAAATGTGTGGCTCAGAGCACAGGTCCTGCCATATTCCTTCAGGATCCCTGTGTATCAGAGGTCCCCTAGTGTCCATGGTCGGAGAAGGCAATGGCACTCCACTCCAGTACTCTTGCCTGGAAAATCCCATGGATGGAGGAGCCTGGTAGGTTGCAGTCCATGGGGTCGATAAGAGTCAGGCACGACTGAGTGACTGAGTGACTGAGCGACTTCACTTTTCACTTTCATTCATTGGAGGAGGAAATGGCAACTCACTCCAGTATTCTTGCCTGGAGAATCCCAGGGACAGAGGAGCCTAGTGGGCTGCCGTCTATGGGGTCGCACAGAGTCGGAGATGACTGAAGCAACTTAGCAGCAGCAGCAGCAGCAGCAGTGTCCATGGTAAAAACCTGGTCTCTGGACCTAGGCATACATCCTGTCTTCACCACTTCCCAGGGAGTTTGGTCTCAGGAGAGGGTCTCTACCTTGTGAGCTTGAAGAAGGGGTTGTGAGTGTGTCCAGTGGTCATTCGTGAAAGACTGCTTTGCAGGAAATGATGATGAGACAGTTCAGTTCAGTCGCACAGTCATGTCCAACTCTTTGTGACCCCATGAATCGCAGTACGCCAGGCCTCCCTGTCCATCACCAACTCCTGGAGTTCACTCAGACTCAGTCCATTGAGTCCATGATGCCATCCAGCCATCTCATCCTCGGTCGTCCCTTTCTCCTCCTGCCCCCAATCCCTCCCAGCATCAGGGTCTTTTCCAATGAGTCAACTCTTCCCATGAGGTAGCCAAAGTACTGGAGTTTCAGTTTTAGCATCATTCCTTCCAAAGAAATCCCAAGGCTGATCTCCTCCAGAATGGACTGGTTGGATCTCCTTGCAGTCCAAAGGACTCTCAAGAGTCTTCTCCAACACCACAGTTCAAAAGCATCAATTCTTCTGCGCTCAGCCTTCTTCACAGTCCAACTCTCACATCCATACATGACCACAGGAAAAACCATAGCCTTGACTAGACGGACCTTAGTCGGCAAAGTAATGTCTCTGCTTTTGAATATACTATCTAGGTTGGTCATAACTTTTCTTCCAAGGAGTAAGCGCCTTTTAATTTCATGGCTGCAGTCACCATCTGCAGTGATTTTGGAGCCC